>NWSH02000531.1:3722022-3735490 GCA_002382865.2 Heliothis virescens | reverse complement strand
CCACACGTAACTGCTAATCACAACTGCCCCGTTAAATGAGTGCCATATAATATCTTCATATTATCTTACTAATTAAAGCGTCAAAAATCACATTTCCGATTGCTATTTAGGAAATGTATAGATTTCCTAGGAAATGTGTCTAATATAATTTATTTCACACATTTCCGGGCTATTTTAGGAATTACATACATTTCCTAGGATTTGTATACAATGACGGATTTCATACATTTCCGTTAACATATAGATAAATAATAGGGTAAAATTATGCAGATAGGTACCCTACATATACCTAGACAGTTAGTGTTATGCGGCACAAAGTAATAATTCAACACTGACGTATTCGCTGGTGAAACCAAATGTGTCCTCATAAGACACTATCATACGAATTACGAATTATGGAAAATAGGTACTACATAGGTACAAACTTTTTGGTAGAGCCACCAAAAAGTTTGTTGGGCATAGAAAAAAAAATTGTCAGTTTGAAATTGACGTGAACATCACGTACTAGCTCTCATCTGCTCATCACTGGCGCTATCTCTTTTCCACGGCTTGCCAGGTGAAATAGCAAGCATTTGTAACATGACAGCCAATGACTTTGCCTTCGCGTACAGGGAACTCTTTAAGTTGTTACAAACAAAACAAATTTGAAAATATGAAGATATTTATTTATTAGGTACATACGACAGCAGGTATACGAATCTGTCAAATTTTACCAATCTCCATTGTGATAAGGTTGAAAATCGATTGCAGAAATTTGACTGTACATTATCGTAATGACTTTGATAGTACAAAGCAAGAAATACTCGCGGTTAGGTTCTGAGGTTCCAGATAACGTTCTAGACCGCTATCTGATTGATAAATGACCATACGACGGATAAATGACAGATAACCATAGAAAAGTAGTCAAAATTACAAACATTGTTACGGCATTATCTGTCAGATAGTTATCTGTAACCTCTGAAACTGTTCTTTAATCCTGTTTCTCTTTTTCACGAGGTTTTGCCTCTTTAGCGACCTCTTCCTTGGAAGTTATTGAAGATTGTTCATCGGATTCAGCCACAGTGGAATCAGACCTCAGTCTGGGCAAATCCATTTCCGATATCCGTACACGCAGTCGAGTTTTAGACTGCGACCGATGGAGGCCGCTTGTCGTCGTCTGGACAGACACAGACTTCAAACTTGACGGTCCTGGTTTTTTCAATTTCTCTTCGCCAGCTGTGTCCAAAACCTGCTGCATTTCTTCAGTGATATTCATAACTGAATCATAATGTTTGTCTGGATGCTTCGAAGTTGAAGCTTCAGGAGTTTCGTTTCGAAATGAAATACCATCTTTAGATTTCCTCACTTGGTCATATTTACTTAAAATGAGACTGTCAATTCTTGACACCACCTCTTTAACCTCTGAATCTTCGAGGACGTCTTCAGTTGAATTAGAATCCGCTAATTGCCTGTTGTCGACTCGGGACTTCTGTGATTCTCCCCTAGATTCCCCTGACATTGGTTCGGATGAGGCAATGTTAGTCTCTGAGGGTGGAGACATAGGTCGTTCGATCAAGAAAAGTTCAGACAAAGGCAAGTCGTCTAACAAATCGTACAGTAAAGTTATGACAAATGCTGTTTCCTTCTCGCCGTATTCATACGTTCTGTTTTTATACAGATGTCGTCTTTCGTCAGGCTCTAGAGAATTTTCAGACATATTATCGTCTTCATTGTCTGCCAGAAAAAAATAGTCTGATGCCAACAAATCTTCGGTGGATAATTTGATTGAAACAGTTTTACGTTCGTGTAGCTGTCTACTTAAGGTTTCAGGCGATATTGTTCTTATTTGAATTTCGTGTCGCTCCTGGAAAAATATGAGTTTTACTAATGTTTTATTTGACGAATGAACGTGAGCCATAATCTATATTATAAAGCTGAAGAGTTTGTTTGTTTGAACGCGCTAATCTCAGGAACTACTACTACTGGTCCGATTTGAAAATTTCGTTCAGTGTTATATAGCCCATTTATCGATGAAGGCTATAGGCTTTTTATCCGGGTGCGCTGAGTAGTTCCCACGGGAAGCGGATGAAACCGCTGGTAGAAGCTAGTATAAGAATAAGGCGATGCATAACAATAGCATTTAATTTTCCCAGTAAGATTGGGATCAGCTTAGATACAGTTGAGTAGAGTGTTTACCACTTAGAACGATTGATCTGACCTCTTCAACCTCAACTCGGAGAACCCCTTAACAAGATTCTGGCTTCTGACGACTGCCAAAGATGTTCAAATGACAGCCAGTTACCCATGAATTTAAAGTGCCTGCTATAAAACACGGTGAGCGCAGTGTGGGATATTTTTAGCTTCGGAGACGCTGCTGCCCATCTCCAAGCAATGTGGTATCCCACTAATTGCTGTGTGGTGGGTATACCGCCACCAGTTTTTTCAACAAGATGCACCACGGGCAGGTGACGTCAGCAATTGGAGCAGGTTTGCCCCCTTTTTTTATCGATGGGAAATCATCAGATGACCCCTCCCGCTGTGGGTGACAGCGTGAAGGAGTGTCAAACTTTTACTGACTAAAACCCACAGTGTTCCTTCGGGTGCCTTTTGTGTACCAGGGCCGCGGTAACTCTTTTGAACAATCCCAGCTGACTCTGGCCATAGTGGGCCCCACTGGGCCTGACGACCTCTGGTGGAATTGTAACTATGAATACTACTAAGTAGAAATCAAGACGCCAGCTTTATGTGCCCTCGAAGATACGGGGGTATACCACCGCCAACTTCCAGACTCCGGGCTGCTTTGTGAAAGTTTCTTAGACCTTGGAACCTTGCATATTACAAATACCAACCAATATCTTGTCGATGTCTCCATGGAGCTGTGCAGAGACGCGCACCAGTTTGAAGTCCACGACGAGGAGGACCCTGACCAGAGCCAGCACCGCTGAGAGCAGCCAGCATGCTGTATGCAGCCAGGCCGACAGTATGGTCAGCCGCGTCGCTTGGTATACGCCGCGAATACGTCGCTCGTACAACAGTGTTGCCACGTTTATGGTGTATGAACAGCTGTGTAATAGAAGAAAAATTAATAATAATAATGGCGTCCTAGCCGATTATCGGCCACGGTGGCTGTTCTCATATACGGAGATCAGCCAGCTGCGCAGGACATATTATAGTGCACAAGCATTTGCGCAGACACAGGTGCACTCCCTATTCCCTCACTCTCATAACCCGATGGGACGGCAATCCGACACGACCGGAGAGAGATTAGGCGCAGGACCGACATTAACGTGCTCTCCGATGCACGGGTGTATCAATCACCAACTTCAAACTCCGGGCTTATTGCATTCCTAAACATAGCAGCTAAAAAACATGAGAAGCCAGCAGGTCAACCTAGCACAGTCCGTTACATTTCTTCAATAATTGTTGAAGGTAATGTACGATTTGTAAAATTTGACAGATTGAAGAAGGTTGAGGTGCTGACGTCTGTATATAAGTTGAATGGTAATTAGTATTCGATACATGAACACGTGATTCTACCCATGATTACAAACAACTTTCACAAAGAAACTTTTTCTTATACTAAAAGCAAAATAACTATATAGGATCATCAAGATGGCGATTGAGAAGAAATAATCTAATAGTTCCAAAAGAATAAGGGTGCGTCCTACGTGGGCGAATCAACGCGAAAGCGATACAAATGCGATCGGAAGCGAAGTACGCTGCGCCGCGCCTACGTGCGTTTGGTAACGAACACACACTTCAAAAGAAATCGTCTATTTGTTGTTTTCACGACGCTTCGCGTTCTCATCGAGATCACTTGCATAGAACGCATCCTTATATTACTAACGGTCAGTTTAAAAAGCTATCTAAAAGATAGTGCCATAGATATTTTGATTTTGATCACTTTTCTGTGGCATTATCCCTATCCTTACTTCCCTACTAATATTACAAATGCGAAAGTAACTCTGTCTGTCTGTCACGCTTTCACACCTAAACCAGTGAGCCGATTTTGATGAAAATTGGTACAGAGATAGAATAGACTCTGAGGAACAACATAGGCTTTTTATCCGCTTTTTATCCGGGTACGGGAAATAGTTCCCATGGGAAGCGGGCGAAGCCGCTGGCAGAAGCTAAGTCTGTTATATCTGATAGTTGTATAGAACTATATCTGGAACCGGTGAAACCGGCCGTTAGTTTTCTTTTCGCTGCGAGAAGTAATTTCCCTCAATTAAACTAATTTAAAATTATTCTTCAAAAGTTAAAAAATATTTGGAACAGGCAGTTTAAATCTGTAGTTACTCGAGATTATTATTATTTAGTACGAACGTTGGGCTTCCAGTGATTTCTCCCAGCTTGCTACAGAGCTCGTACAAGCCGTAATGTGTGACCACCGAAGAGTAGATGCAGACACAGCTCATCACCAGAGAGAACACGAACATCGGAGGTATCACACGCCAAGGCCGCTGCAAACTGAATAAAATAAACATCTAGAACATCTACAAGAAGACTGTCTCATCAATTAGGTTATTTTTAGTCAAAGTGGATTTATTTTCTTCTTTTTTAACACGCTTTTTATCATATCTTGTCATAACGAGTACTCCGTGTTTCAGAAGAGACGATAAACTAGTGGGTCCGGGCTGTCATTTGACCATCTTTGGCAGTCGTTACGAGTAGTCAGAAGCCAGAAAGTCTGACAACCAGGTTTATCAATGAGTATCGGGTTGACGGATACGGGTACCCGTCTGGTCAACCCGATACCGGGTTGTGGAGGTCAGATAGGCGGTCGCTCCATTTAAAACACTCGTTCTCAGCTGCATCCGGTTAGACTGGAAGCCGACCCCAACATAGTTGGGAGAAAGCTAGGCAGATGATTACCCGGTGAGTCTTCTCCCAGTTGAGCACATAAGGAAAAGGGTGGTCCATATCAGCCCACAGATCCCGGAGACCAGCGGGACAAATGTGGGGAATGAGCAGGTACTCTTGTCAACCCATTGAGGACTTAGAAGATCGATAGGTACTGAAATAAGTTTTTATTGTTATGAATTACACTCTTGTTAAACCATTAAATCAATGCCGGCTTTGTACTGCCGAGGCTGCGGGTTGTTCGAAAGCGTTACCGCGGCCCTGGCACACAAAAGGCTCCCGAAGGAACACGGTGAGTTTTAGTCAGTAAAAGTCTGACACTCCCTCACTCTGACACCCACAGCGGGGGTCATTTGATGATATCCCATTCAAAAAAAGTTTTGTAGAAAAAAGGCAGGGGCTAGATAGACAAAATTTAAATATTAGCCTTGCAAATTCATTGTGATACTTCCGCGGTCCGTGAGCGAGGGGGGATGTAGCGTAGGCAGCCGGGGTCACCCGCTACAGAATTGCAATACAAAATATCTGACTCTTAAAACGCCATCTTTTTACTTTGGTGGCTCATTATCATTCATTATCATTATTATCTTTTATCGTCTTACTGCTGGGCACAGGCCTCCTCTCACACAAAGCGGATGGAGCGTTGATAACTTTGACGGTTAAGGTGAATGCGACGCCTGGAAGCGGGAAATTCAAATATAAAATGATTTTTTCATGTTTTAGGTACCTAAGTTTACATTCAATATGAGGCGTGATCTTATCTTTCGCGGTTATAATATACCACAAAGTAATTTCTGATGTCCTTGTTTAACTCCGAAACTTCTCACAATTCGAATGTTACTGGATATACTATGATATTTCGCAACAAAAAGTTTAATCGGTAACATTTGAATTGTAAGAAGTTTTATTTGGACGCCATCAATTGCAAAGATGATGGTGATTCCATCACCCGCGTGGCCCAGGGAGTGCATGAATTTGCCAGTCTACCTAATGCAAAAAAATACAAATCTCTTACAAAATTCTAAGTCCTTGGAGTCAGGTTCAAACTCGTAGATAACGTTATGCTTGATCGAAGGCAGAGACAGAAGCTTCGGGAACAGTACGCACTTATCGTCGAACAAATACATTAACATATGGAAACAGAAGGTGCAGAACGAACCGAACACGAAAGCCAGGAAAAACAGGAGCACATGGGCACCTGCAAGTATAAGGTTTTAGACATTAATTTTCTCAAAAGATTTACAATCAATTACAGAGAAAATACAATATTATAACTTATAAATACATTAGGTCGAATTGCGTAGTGGGTTGGTGCTAATAAGTGAATAGCTAGAATTAAGGCCGCTGCATACGTAACGGGATAAAATACCACGGACGGGACGGGACGTGACTGCCACGATCACGACGGAAACGTGTTGTAAATGCATACGTACTGTGATTGTGATTTGAATCTAACGTGCTAGTGTTGTAAAGAAGGAAAGATGGATTTTTTTTTTCAAGAAATGGCTTTAATTGCTGTCGCTCTTGATGAAGTAGTTACGAGCGTGAAGGAGCGAAGTGACTGTACATACGCAGCGGAAACACGGACGGGACGGGGCACGTCCCGGACGGGGCGGGAAAAACATCGTTGCCAACGATGTTTTGGCACGTCCCGTCCGAAGCTCCGTGACATATGCGCTTCCATATACATTTTGTATGGAACAATATTTTTTAAATTTGCCGTTCCGCCCGTCCCGTCCCGTCCGTGGTATTATCATGTTACGTATGCAGCGGCCTTTACATTACAATTTCGTATCAGTTTTAGTATATTCGTGAAATGGTAGGGTAATTGTAGAAAATATAAGAAATATAACAATAGTAATGAGAATTCTTCTAAGTTTGTATATACTTTCTAAGTATATCTTAGACAGCAATGGCTGATAAAAAGTGAAGGAAAACATCTTGAGGGAACCTGGACTATAATAAGTCACCAACCCGCAATGAGCAAGCGTGGTTATTAACGCCCAGCAGTGGGACGATAAAAAGGCTATTTTTAAATAAAATTTTAAAATTATATAATTTAGGAGATTTTTAGAGATGAAGAGGCTAAGTCAAAGCCGTTTTCATAACGAGTTCTTCCGTGTTTCGGAAGGCACGATAAACTGGTGGGTCCCGTCCCGGCTGTCATTTGAACATCTTTGACAGTCGTTACGGGTAGTCCGACGCCAGAAAGTCTGACAACCAGTCTTACCGATGGGTATCGGGTTNTTGAGGTGCTGACGTCTGTATATAAGTTGAATGGTAATTAGTATTCGATACATGAACACGTGATTCTACCCATGATTACAAACAACTTTCACAAAGAAACTTTTTCTTATACTAAAAGCAAAATAACTATATAGGATCATCAAGATGGCGATTGAGAAGAAATAATCTAATAGTTCCAAAAGAATAAGGGTGCGTCCTACGTGGGCGAATCAACGCGAAAGCGATACAAATGCGATCGGAAGCGAAGTACGCTGCGCCGCGCCTACGTGCGTTTGGTAACGAACACACACTTCAAAAGAAATCGTCTATTTGTTGTTTTCACGACGCTTCGCGTTCTCATCGAGATCACTTGCATAGAACGCATCCTTATATTACTAACGGTCAGTTTAAAAAGCTATCTAAAAGATAGTGCCATAGATATTTTGATTTTGATCACTTTTCTGTGGCATTATCCCTATCCTTACTTCCCTACTAATATTACAAATGCGAAAGTAACTCTGTCTGTCTGTCACGCTTTCACACCTAAACCAGTGAGCCGATTTTGATGAAAATTGGTACAGAGATAGAATAGACTCTGAGGAACAACATAGGCTTTTTATCCGCTTTTTATCCGGGTACGGGAAATAGTTCCCATGGGAAGCGGGCGAAGCCGCTGGCAGAAGCTAAGTCTGTTATATCTGATAGTTGTATAGAACTATATCTGGAACCGGTGAAACCGGCCGTTAGTTTTCTTTTCGCTGCGAGAAGTAATTTCCCTCAATTAAACTAATTTAAAATTATTCTTCAAAAGTTAAAAAATATTTGGAACAGGCAGTTTAAATCTGTAGTTACTCGAGATTATTATTATTTAGTACGAACGTTGGGCTTCCAGTGATTTCTCCCAGCTTGCTACAGAGCTCGTACAAGCCGTAATGTGTGACCACCGAAGAGTAGATGCAGACACAGCTCATCACCAGAGAGAACACGAACATCGGAGGTATCACACGCCAAGGCCGCTGCAAACTGAATAAAATAAACATCTAGAACATCTACAAGAAGACTGTCTCATCAATTAGGTTATTTTTAGTCAAAGTGGATTTATTTTCTTCTTTTTTAACACGCTTTTTATCATATCTTGTCATAACGAGTACTCCGTGTTTCAGAAGAGACGATAAACTAGTGGGTCCGGGCTGTCATTTGACCATCTTTGGCAGTCGTTACGAGTAGTCAGAAGCCAGAAAGTCTGACAACCAGGTTTATCAATGAGTATCGGGTTGACGGATACGGGTACCCGTCTGGTCAACCCGATACCGGGTTGTGGAGGTCAGATAGGCGGTCGCTCCATTTAAAACACTCGTTCTCAGCTGCATCCGGTTAGACTGGAAGCCGACCCCAACATAGTTGGGAGAAAGCTAGGCAGATGATTACCCGGTGAGTCTTCTCCCAGTTGAGCACATAAGGAAAAGGGTGGTCCATATCAGCCCACAGATCCCGGAGACCAGCGGGACAAATGTGGGGAATGAGCAGGTACTCTTGTCAACCCATTGAGGACTTAGAAGATCGATAGGTACTGAAATAAGTTTTTATTGTTATGAATTACACTCTTGTTAAACCATTAAATCAATGCCGGCTTTGTACTGCCGAGGCTGCGGGTTGTTCGAAAGCGTTACCGCGGCCCTGGCACACAAAAGGCTCCCGAAGGAACACGGTGAGTTTTAGTCAGTAAAAGTCTGACACTCCCTCACTCTGACACCCACAGCGGGGGTCATTTGATGATATCCCATTCAAAAAAAGTTTTGTAGAAAAAAGGCAGGGGCTAGATAGACAAAATTTAAATATTAGCCTTGCAAATTCATTGTGATACTTCCGCGGTCCGTGAGCGAGGGGGGATGTAGCGTAGGCAGCCGGGGTCACCCGCTACAGAATTGCAATACAAAATATCTGACTCTTAAAACGCCATCTTTTTACTTTGGTGGCTCATTATCATTCATTATCATTATTATCTTTTATCGTCTTACTGCTGGGCACAGGCCTCCTCTCACACAAAGCGGATGGAGCGTTGATAACTTTGACGGTTAAGGTGAATGCGACGCCTGGAAGCGGGAAATTCAAATATAAAATGATTTTTTCATGTTTTAGGTACCTAAGTTTACATTCAATATGAGGCGTGATCTTATCTTTCGCGGTTATAATATACCACAAAGTAATTTCTGATGTCCTTGTTTAACTCCGAAACTTCTCACAATTCGAATGTTACTGGATATACTATGATATTTCGCAACAAAAAGTTTAATCGGTAACATTTGAATTGTAAGAAGTTTTATTTGGACGCCATCAATTGCAAAGATGATGGTGATTCCATCACCCGCGTGGCCCAGGGAGTGCATGAATTTGCCAGTCTACCTAATGCAAAAAAATACAAATCTCTTACAAAATTCTAAGTCCTTGGAGTCAGGTTCAAACTCGTAGATAACGTTATGCTTGATCGAAGGCAGAGACAGAAGCTTCGGGAACAGTACGCACTTATCGTCGAACAAATACATTAACATATGGAAACAGAAGGTGCAGAACGAACCGAACACGAAAGCCAGGAAAAACAGGAGCACATGGGCACCTGCAAGTATAAGGTTTTAGACATTAATTTTCTCAAAAGATTTACAATCAATTACAGAGAAAATACAATATTATAACTTATAAATACATTAGGTCGAATTGCGTAGTGGGTTGGTGCTAATAAGTGAATAGCTAGAATTAAGGCCGCTGCATACGTAACGGGATAAAATACCACGGACGGGACGGGACGTGACTGCCACGATCACGACGGAAACGTGTTGTAAATGCATACGTACTGTGATTGTGATTTGAATCTAACGTGCTAGTGTTGTAAAGAAGGAAAGATGGATTTTTTTTTTCAAGAAATGGCTTTAATTGCTGTCGCTCTTGATGAAGTAGTTACGAGCGTGAAGGAGCGAAGTGACTGTACATACGCAGCGGAAACACGGACGGGACGGGGCACGTCCCGGACGGGGCGGGAAAAACATCGTTGCCAACGATGTTTTGGCACGTCCCGTCCGAAGCTCCGTGACATATGCGCTTCCATATACATTTTGTATGGAACAATATTTTTTAAATTTGCCGTTCCGCCCGTCCCGTCCCGTCCGTGGTATTATCATGTTACGTATGCAGCGGCCTTTACATTACAATTTCGTATCAGTTTTAGTATATTCGTGAAATGGTAGGGTAATTGTAGAAAATATAAGAAATATAACAATAGTAATGAGAATTCTTCTAAGTTTGTATATACTTTCTAAGTATATCTTAGACAGCAATGGCTGATAAAAAGTGAAGGAAAACATCTTGAGGGAACCTGGACTATAATAAGTCACCAACCCGCAATGAGCAAGCGTGGTTATTAACGCCCAGCAGTGGGACGATAAAAAGGCTATTTTTAAATAAAATTTTAAAATTATATAATTTAGGAGATTTTTAGAGATGAAGAGGCTAAGTCAAAGCCGTTTTCATAACGAGTTCTTCCGTGTTTCGGAAGGCACGATAAACTGGTGGGTCCCGTCCCGGCTGTCATTTGAACATCTTTGACAGTCGTTACGGGTAGTCCGACGCCAGAAAGTCTGACAACCAGTCTTACCGATGGGTATCGGGTTGCCCAGGTAACTGGGTTGTGGAGGTCAGACAGGCAGTCGCTCCATGCAAAACACTGGTTCTCAGCTGCATCCGGTTACACTGGAAGCCGACCTCAACGTAGTTGGGAAAAGGCTAGGCAGATGATGACTGGTACTCAGCTGCACCGGATTAGACTGGTAGTCGACAGGAAAATAGTTGGGAAATATTCTCATAAGGACAGGAGGATGATGTTCTCACAAATAACTTATTTAGGTACCCTTCCAGGCTCCATTCACTTCGGACTCATTCCTTTCAATCAATCTCAACTCTTGATATAACGGGACTCTGCTCATTTTATCCGAACCAAACTTAAAGTTTATTTCACAACAATTCACTAATCTATAAAACAGACACCCATGAAATTAATTTTTCGCTCAACTTTCCGTTTGACAAGCCATTTTTCGGTGACTGATGAAATTAAGAATAAAAAAAATTAAGAATAAAATTCAGACCTCTTTGATCAAAGAAATCCTAAAAAAGACGTGTGGCACTAGTCGGAGACTGCATTTTTTATCAAATTATGTAATAGTCCAAGATCCCAGGGCCACCAGACGTCACGTATTTTCTGACGAAGGAAATGTGGACGATTGAGTAGTGTTAGTATGTACTAAGAACGCATGCCTATCGGCTAGCTTGCTCAGACGGCCAATTTTCAGGTATCGGGTAATCAAGGTACATAAAAAGCATTGCCTAAAATATACGTAAAAATCAGCTTGGAGAATTTACGTGAGGTAAGTAATCTTTTTATGTACCNCAAGATCCCAGGGCCACCAGACGTCACGTATTTTCTGACGAAGGAAATGTGGACGATTGAGTAGTGTTAGTATGTACTACATAAAAAGATTACTTACCTCACGTAAATTCTCCAAGCTGATTTTTACGTATATTTTAGGCAATGTTTTTAATGTACCTTGATTACCCGATACCTGAAAATTGGCCGTCTGAGCAAGCTAGCCGATAGGCATGCGTTCTTAGTACATACTAACACTACTCAATCGTCCACATTTCCTTCGTCAGAAAATACGTGACGTCTGGTGGCCCTGGGATCTTGGACTATTACATAATTTGATAAAAAATGCAGTCTCCGACTAGTGCCACACGTCTTTTTTAGGATTTCTTTGATCAAAGAGGTCTGAATTTTATTCTTAATTTTTTTTATTCTTAATTTCATCAGTCACCGAAAAATGGCTTGTCAAACGGAAAGTTGAGCGAAAAATTAATTTCATGGGTGTCTGTTTTATAGATTAGTGAATTGTTGTGAAATAAACTNTATTTATTCATATTTAAAACTGTACACAAATTAACGAGTACAAATATTCACTGTTGTACGTGCGAGCTGCGTAGAGTCGTACCATGAGGTAAATACAGAGAGTAGGTAGTAACGCCAGGGCACGCTGCGATTCCGGCGGTAAGACCCGTCATGAAGGAGTGGCTGGAGAGAGGCCACGGAGCCCTCAGCTTGCGGCTGATGCAGGTCTTACCGGACATGGGTGTTTCGGAAAGTTCCTGTGTCGCATAGACCGGGAGCCCACGTCCGAATGCCACCACCGTGGCATCTGCAGCGAGGACACGACGCTACATACATTGACGGAGTGCCCAGCCTGGGCAACGCAGCGCCGTGACCTAGAGGCGGTAGTCGATGCTGCGGGAAATCTTTCGGCCGTCGTTTCCTATATGGTCGGCAGCGAGGAGGGGTGGAATGCCGTCGCCTCCTTCTGCGATGATGCTGAGGAGGATGTGATGGCCGGAAAAGAGGCGGCGGAAAGGGAGAGAGAAACTGTTACCTCTCTCCCCGCCCGCAGCAGGCGTAGTGGGCGTCGCAGGGTGGCTGATCTCCGGCCACTATAGGGCGCGACCTGCGGGCGACAGACTAGGGGCGTCTGTTGCCCGTACAGACACAGGTCCCAAGACGGTGGCGTTGTGTTGCGCGCGTCTCTTGTTATTGGAATACTGCGGCCGCTGGTGACGGCCGCAGAGGATGACGGGGCCCGCCTCGAACATCTGGCGGGCCAATACCTGTCGGGGGTGCGGAAGAATGCTCTGGCGATACCCATGCCCTCAACAAAAGGTAATTGGAGGCAACACCAGGTGGGTTTTTAGCCGGTAAGAGTCCGGCACCCCCCTCCACCGACCCCAGGTGGAGGTTAGTTCATGGGGATTTTCAACCTGATCAAAAAAAAAGGTAATGTCGAAACTTGCATGAGACAGAGAGATTGCGGGGCGAAGAGGGGGATTACGCATGCGCATTAACGTCGATACAACTAACGCCACCTAGAAGCGAGTTGCTGAACTAAAGAGACAAGCGTGATATTTCAAAAAGTCATTAAAAGTTCTGTTATTCATCGATAGATGGCAAAAGTATCACCGCTGTGCCCACAGAACATATAAAGGAGGTTAGAAGGGCCTTGTGGGCGGGGCACGCGCGCCACGGTTATGANTGTGCCGGTCGGAATGGGGGTGTTAGGTTATTTTCGTTACGGAATTTCTGGATTCAGTCTCCACGCTCAACGCCCGCGATAGAAGCTATGCAATAGTTTAAAAACTTCAATATTGTACAGATCGACTGAACATTCTATGCAATTGACAGAAATTGGAACTACTCGATGGCCATTTGGGTCAGTGGTACGTGCTACCATTTATCCTTTATTGCACACTAACGGCCGTTCCCAATAACCTATCTATCTCTGGATTAGCTTACTAAAGATAGAATTTTGACATT
>NWSH02000531.1:3710213-3721922 GCA_002382865.2 Heliothis virescens | reverse complement strand
AACATGAAAAAAACATTTTATATTTGAATTTCCCGCTTCTAGTCGTCGCATTCACCTTAAGGTGCTGGTGTGCGCACCCCTCTCAGTATAGCTGGCTAAGTATTCTAATTGGTCAAAGGCCAGTATTTTTCCATGGAAAAGTACTGGCAACCGTTATTAATTATTTCCACATGAGTGAACACGCAGCTAACTTCACAATGTTTTCGATACATACATCGTTAAGTTTTTATGCTTAACGCCTATTGGCTATTCTACTCACAACATTTTCATTATAGATTACAATATTATTAAGTTTAATCTAACATTTTTTATTTTTTTTTTATATTTTGTATTTTATTTATGAAAATTCTATAACCTACGCAAACTTAAAACTACTCTTAAAGGCTAAAATAATACAAACTAAAATAAAAACGTATATAAAAGGATATGAGTGGTTACTTATACTTAATATAAGATATATTTAACATCATGTCTTATTCTAAGTTAATATCTACGCAGGACTCGGCATCCGCGACATTGGTACTATTATTATTCATACTCCTGAGCAGGTTATAGTATACTTTTCATCACGCTACAACCAATAGGAGCCGAGCAGTGAAGGGAAATGTTGGGAAAACGGGAGAACTTACACCATTTTTTAAGCTTCCTTCGTAAGTACAACCANTAATATCTACGCAGGACTCGGCATCCGCGACATTGGTACTATTATTATTCATACTCCTGAGCAGGTTATAGTATACTTTTCATCACGCTACAACCAATAGGAGCCGAGCAGTGAAGGGAAATGTTGGGAAAACGGGAGAACTTACACCATTTTTTAAGCTTCCTTCGTAAGTACAACCATAATGGTTAAAGCTACACAGAAATCATGTATGACGGAAATGTTCTCCTTAAAATTATATAAAAAATATCCTACAACACTATATATCTATCTTTTATGGTTGACTCACAATAATACGTGTAGCTCCCGATAGCTTAGCAGTTCGAAGTTTTCTGATTATATTTGCCTACTTTTATGTTTATAACACTCTCAGTCATCCCTAATTACAAAACCGGCCAAGTGCGAGTTGATTTACAAAAAATAAAGATCTGAAACGTCTCGAATCATCTAGCGCACCCCATTTCAGAAGTTTCAGATATTTGGTTATGACGACCCGTTGTCGCTGGCATAAGCGACATGATCCGCGAACGAAGTCGCTGGCAAAAGCTAGTATTATATAAAATAACACGTAAGGGCCAGGCCACAACAGTGCGTTGCGGCGTCGCATCGCAAAAACAACAATGCACAGCTATTTTCGTTGTTCGTTGTTCGTCGTTGATTTTTGCGATGCGACGCCGCAATGCACTTTTGGCACATGAGTAGAAAAACGGAACAGAGACTAAGCTTCTTAAGAACGTGCAAAATTGTTACCTATTTTGGTAGGGTTGTCACAATAGGTTAAGACAAATTAAACAAAACATTTGTTAAATAGTTTTATTAAAAGTTATAACGCAACAAACATAAAAAGCAGTCGGATTGAACCTCCTCCTTTTTTTGAAGTCGGTTAAAAGACGCAGGTATAAAAAAATCAGCTTAATCAGACGTCGGGAATAAGTTCAAATCTTTACTTACAATACTTAAACTTAACCCAACCTGGGTGGGTTGGGTTGTAGTAGGTAGGTATGTACACACTTACAATACATACATACTTACAAATGCTAAACTTGTCATAATAATGAAAGGTAAAAACAAACCGTGTACGATTATCTCCTTGTTAAAAAAGGACCTAATAAAATAAACGCAAGTGGGTACTTGAAAAAGTAATAATCAAAATATTTACTCACCTATCGTACCTACTCCTTGGGATAGTTGAAGTATGATATATTTTTAGTTTTTCTAGTGTTATGAGTTTATCTGAGTTAACAAAATATTACGTTTAATATTAAAATATTCAAACTTGCAACTAAAAAAACAGATAACGTGTGTCGCACCGACCCTGAGATTGTCAACTGCCTGTGCAAGCGCAAACCGGTCTTTTCCCAGAATCGGTGCGTACGCGACAAGCGGCCAGTGGTCACACACACATGCCCCGCGTACTTGTAGTAGTGCAATCGATTCGCGCGGTTGTTTGAAGCTTAGTCTCTGTTCCGTTTTTCTACTCATGTGCTGTTGTGGCCTGGCCCTAAAGAAATCACGTAAGGAAATGTTGCTGAATCATGCCTAGGCTTTATAGTGTGTACATAAAAAAAACGGCCAAGTGCGAGTCGTACTCGCACGCGAAGGGTTCCGTTCCATTATTTATGAAAAATAAACGTATCTACTTATTACCTACAAACAGCCAAAACACAAACTTTTCTCAACAACAAAAAATAACTTTGTTTTTCATACAAATATATGAATAACAAAGTTATAATTTACGGTTACTGAAAATGTGCTATATCTCAAAAACCACTGACTGTATCTTGTTCAAACCAATTTTGGTTGATAGTTTTTGTTAAGATCTATAACATATATTTTTTTTAGATTTTTCACGTTGGTAGTTTAGAAATTACAGGGGGGGACACATTTTAGCACTTTCGAAGTGTCTTACTCTGAAATGATTGACTTTCAGTAAAAATGGTATTAGGAACCTCCATATTATCATTTTTTAAGACCTATCTATAGATACCCCACACGTTAGGTTGGACAAAAAGCTCCCCCGAATATTATATATTTTATTTTTTTAAACTCCTAAAGCGATCAACATAATACATCTACTTACCAAGTTTAATATAAAAAATAATGGAATAAAGTGGCTGTGACATACGGACGGACGGACAGATAGACGGACAGACAGACAGACATGACGAATTTATAAGGGTTCTGTTTTTTGCCATTCGGCTACGGAACCCTAAAAAGGCAACCACAGGATATAATCTAATTATAGACCTATAAAAATTTTATCCAGCACTAGCTTCTGCCAGCGGTTTCACCCGCGTCCCGTGGGAACTACGCGGCGCACCCGGATAAAAAGTAGCCTATTGCCTTCCTCGATAAATGGGCTATCTAAAACTGAAATAATTTTTCAAATCGGACCAGCAGTTCCTGAGATTAGCGCGTTCAAACAAACATACAAACAAACAAAAAAACTCTTCTACTTTATAACATTATATAGTATAGATTGAAAAAGTTACAGAAAAATGCGGATGCGGCAAATCATCCCTACAGGACGCGAGTAAAACCGCGGTAATATGAAAGCTCTCTGATTAATCACGAAATATCAGAAACTATAACACCTACCAACTTGAAATTTGGCAGGTAGGTTCCTAATAGGGTTTTAAATACTCCAGGAAACGATTTTTTTAAATTCCACCCTTAAGGGGTAAAAAAGGGGGTTGGTAATTTGTAAGAAAGTCCGATGATTTTTGAAATTGGTCCGTTATAGGGTGCAGACATTATTTAAGAATGGATTTTACTTAAATCTGCCCGTAGGGGTGTAAATCGGGGGTTGATAGTTTGTATCGAAGTCTTTTTTTACTTACAAAAATGAAAGATCTGAAACAATCTTATTAAATCAACCTAAGAACCCTTTATCACAGGCATCAAACAGAAGGTTTCTATACGGCCTTATATCTGTGAACACCAGTACACCCTTATTCTGCCTGAATAAAGCAAAGCTGCCAACTCCGAATAATTTATAATCAGAAAATAACATGGCGCCCGATCCCAGTCCGTAGTGGGTGCCTGTATTGTCCAAGCATATGAAGTGCCCCCATGGTCGCGGCAACCACTCATCGCAATTCACTATTACATCCTTCGTCGAATTTATATGATAGGGATGTATTTTGTTGTAGTCTGTCATTTGTTTCTTAGATTTGTAACCTAAGGAATAAATCTTGGCGTGTTTACCGAATTTGTCATGAGCTTTAGCGAGATGTGACCTCAAAGGACCTTTATAGGTAGATCCAAGTACATTATAATACCATCCATCACTTTCATAAACATGCGAAAACGGAGTTTCTTCAAAATGTTCACCTACTCTTAACACCATCAGGTCATGTATAGGTGAATGCTTTCTATCTATTCCGTGCCAGTGCTCGATTTTATCATCTGGCAAGTATACTATTTGACGTCCACATACTACGTTACATATATGAATAGTATGCGCCTTGTTCATAAGATAAGATGAAACAAAAGCCGCCATTAGTCTTTTCGATTTTTCGGGCTTGTTTACTATATCTCTGAAGGGGTTGTAAGAAGTCAATAGTAGGTTAGAAGAAAAGAGCACTGCCGGCGCCAGTAAAGTTTTCTCCGAAGTAGTATTTAAGTAGTTTTTAACATTTAAAACTATTGCCACTAGCCTATCCCAAACTCTGGTTTCTTTTGCACTAGCCATCGGTGGCCAAATTTGTATCTTCTGCTTCCATCCCCAATACTCGTGCCGATCAAAGTAAGGACTGTACGGTGGGCCCTGAGCCTGTAGTACCATGGCGCAGTTTAATACAATAATGAAGATCAGTGCAGTCTTCCTGAAAAAAATAATACACTTGAGATAAGAACCCACAAAAAACATTTCATGTAAAATGTGGCCAAGACGAACACATAAGGTTTGCCTTGTAAAAAGATATCAGATCTTATATAGAGCCTATCTTCTGAATCTACGCGGCCTAACTCTAGCGACCCTAACTTCGCGATGGGGGGCGAATGTTTAAGATTATCTGGGGGCATGGTAGTGTTTTTTGTTGTATATGTACTGAACTTTGTTTACACACCAAATTTCTAAGTCTCGTACAAACTTCCACTCCCCCTCCTCCCATTTTAGGGGAAGGGGGGGGGGGGAAGTTATAAGTTTTAAAATTTTTTGTTGGTTNTGAGTTCAATCCTGTTTCTATTAGAAGGAGTATACGGACCTGGATACTACAAGTACTACATGTTCCGTGACGTCACCTTCGTCCAGGCTTTGGAAGTGCTCATCCACGTCATGGGGCTCATCACCACCTATCCTGTCGCTGTTTATAATGTTTCTTTGTAAGTATGTGTTAAAGCCTAGGACTTGGTATTTCTATACACCGTGTTCCTGAGGTTATACATTAACTTCGGCATGTTATTCAGACCATTGAATTGACCATTTTTTACTATGGACACTTTTTCGAATTCCAATTCCTTTAACAAAAAAAAAATACACACACTAAATGCTTGAATGAAATTTATCTAATACTAGCTGCCCGCCCTCGCTTCGCTTCGGTTATTTACGAATAAAAATCCTACTAATATATATATTTTTTTTTTATAGCCTTTTTATCGTCCCACTGCTGGGCACAGGCCTCCTCTCAGCGGAGAAGGATTGAGCATTAATCACCACGCTTGCTCAATGCGGGTTGCTGATTCCAGACTTTATTTTCCTCAAGATGTTTTCCTTCACCTTTTATCAGCCATTGGTGTCTAAGATATACTTAGAAAGCACATAAAACTTAGAAAAGTTGCATTGGTACTTGCCTGACCTGGAATCGAACCCACACACTCATACTTGAGAGGTTGGTGCTTTACCCACTAAGCCACCAGGACTTTTTACTACTATTATACTACTTATATTAAAAAAGCAAAAGTTTGTGTGTATGTCAGGATGTCAGTCAGTATGGATGTTTGTTACTCTTTTACGCAAAAACTACTGAACCGATTACGATGAAATTTGGTATGTAGGTAGCTGAAGACCCAGAATAACACATAGGCTACTTTTTATCCCGGAGTTTCCGCGGAGGGGAGAATGCAGTACGCGCGCGCGCATGTCTTTGCTACGCTTCAACGATATTTAATTTTGCGCCCGGAGATTTTCACTTTTTGATAACTCATTAGTTGTTAATTGTTTTCTGATAGTTTAAAAGGCAATTTTGATCTAAAAGACTCGCATAACGTATCTAACAGATTTATTTGATTAAGGGTTAATACTGTATTGTTAAAAATNGGGGAAGGTCTACAAGACCATGGTTAGACCTGCTGTCCTGTATGGATCAGAGTGCTGGCCCACAAAAGGGATGAATGAAAGACAATTGCATGCAGCAGAGATGAGAATGTTAAGAGGAATGTGTGGTGTTACGCGAATGGATCGAGTGAGGAATGAGTATATAAGAGGAAGTTTGAAAGTGGCACCGGTAACCGAAAAATTATGCGGAAACCGGCTGGCATGGTATGGGCATGTGATGCGGAGAAGTGAGGATCATGTTGTGAGGAAGGTTTTGAGTATGAATGTAGATGGATATTGCGGAAGGGGACGACCAAAGAAACGATGGATGGATTGCGTGAAAGTCGATATGGCTAGGAAGAATGTTACTTGTGAGATGACGGCAAATAGAAGAGAATGGAAGAAGAAAACATGCTGCGCCGACCCCAAATAGATTGGGATAAGGGTAGGGAGATGAGATGATGACTGTATTGTTAAAAATATGTTCTAAAGTAACCCTTCATTTTACTGTTTTAAGTAAACGCAACAAAACGGTTATTATGGGTTATTCTTTAAAGATAGACATATACCACCGCTTACTTTTTTTGAGATCTATCGAAGAGGAAAAATCTCACCATACATTGTTTTGTTAAAACTCAAAAGGTTTTGGCAGCGTTTTCGAGGAAAGCTCCCGATCGGCTTATTTTTTGGCGACATATTGAACTAATATCGTTGATTTGGACAAAAAATAAACTTACCATACACTGAAACCTTCCTCAAGAATTGTCCTATCTATTGTTGAAAACCGAATGAAAATCCGTTCAGTACTTTTCGAGTAAATCGCGAACAGACAGACAGACGCGGCGGGGGACTTTGTTTTATAAAATGTAATTGATGAATTACTATTTACCTGGGCTGGCAACGTCGCATTTTAAACTTTGGTTCACATGTCCGCATAAACTTTTTCTCACAAAAAGACTCTTTCTCACAGCACAACGTAATTAAATTGGTTAAACTTAAATTACAAATAACTTTAAAACTATGCCATTTAAACTACTACTTCCTTTGTACGATATGTTTAACAAGAGCTATAGAAGTATTATTCAAAATTAATGTATATCCTCAGGAACACGGTGTATACATACTAGACTTAAATTACATACCAAATTTGAGCTTTTTAGCACTTCAGGAAATAGCTAAACATTTAAATGATCATCAGTGTGTCAGTGAACCCGTAAATGTGTGTCAGTGACGATATCGGTGAATTTCAACTATTAGAGCTATTCAATTCAGAATTTATATGATTAATAGGTAAGTCTATTATTGACATCATATCTTGGGAATATGAACTATCGGAAATCAACCAAGTATATGAAAATTAAAAAAAAAACACGAAACACTTCTAGAATAGGTCCCTTGCGCTTCGCTTGTATTGTCTTGGCGGGTGCACTACCGTGCCCCCAGATATAGATAGAGAAGATGTCAATCCAAAAACGACGGACAGATATTTTATAGAAATCCGCAGTGAATAAATAAAGTACTCACATTGTAACTCACTAGTCCTTCGTCCACTTTGGTTACACAAATTGACAGCATCGTTGCTTACTTTAGCTATATATACGTAAGACGATTTACATATATCAAGGATGTTTTGATTAAGAAAACCGGCCAAGTGCGAGTCGGACTCGCGCACGACGAGTTAAGTACAAAAGATAACGTTTGTTGTATGGCTCTCTAAAATTCTTATTTTATTATAGTTTTTAGTATTTGTTGTTAAAGCGGCAACATCATCTGTGATAGAGCCTGGTGACGAGCGGACGGACAGCGAAGTCTTACTCCCTAAAAGGGTCTAGGTCTAGGATCAGCGCTGTTAACTCGAGCCTGCGAGCACGAGTCACAGCATGTAGCTGAGCGCTGACCCTTTCACACATTAGGGACGCAACTGCAACGTTTTCATGTTCATAGTTTGTGTTTGTCCTCAGTATTATATGTTTGTTGTCTTTTACGTCTTATCGTGGGAAATAAATGGTTTTTCTTTCCTTCTTTCTAAATAGCTGGTCAAGTGTGAGCTCTCTCGCACGTAAACAAGTCCTTATCAGATTTTTCTTATGAATCGAATAACTGACAAGTTGTTTTTTAAAATCTGGAGTTATGGTCAGATCATTTTCATCAACAAGATAAACGTGTGATTAACCTGTCTGTCTGTCTGTCTGTCTGTCTGTCGTCTGTCTGCGTATGTCACAGCCAGTTTATTCCGAAACTATTAGACTACACCATTCAAACTCGTAGGTAGATGTATTATGTTAACCGCTTTACGATTCTTAAGCAAAAATAAAAAAATAATAATATTAGAGGGGGGCTCCCCATACATGGAACTGAATCTAAAAAATTTTTTTTTCATCTGACCTATACTTGTGGGGTGTCTATAGATAGGTCTTTAAAAATGATATTGAGGTTTCTAAAACCATTTTTTCTCAAAGTCAATCATTTCAGAGTAATCCACTTTCAAAGTGCTAAAATGTGTTGTCCCCCCCTGTAATTTCTAAACTACCAAAGTGAAAAATCTAAAAAAAATATATGTTATAGATCTTAATAAAAACTATCAACCAAAATTGGTTTGAACGAAATACAGTCAGTAGTTTTTGAGTTATAGCACTTTTTCAGTAACCGCAAATTGTAACTTTGTTTTTTTTTTTTTTTTATTATTTTTTTTTTATTTAGCCACACATACATAATTGAATAATTATAACACAAAAAAAAAAACAAAAATAGTGTGGCAAGGGGTCCATCTCAGTATATACTGTGTTAGACACAGCCCTGATTTTCAGATGTCCCCTGACCATTTGATTTTAAAAAGTTATCTTTACACACACTCGAAAGCAAAGGATTTAAAAATAAAACTTTAAAAAAAGGCAATTTTAACTAAGTATAGGAAAAAGGTAACACAAACAGAAAAAATAGAAAAAATCGTTTTAAGAGGTGGTATGACTGACACTACATTAAGGGATTGCTACTCTGACTTTTGTTTATTTAGAAATAATATCGTCAAATGTTTTTTTAATGTTATCTGGGACATGCTACTACGTAGAGGAGGGGGTAGGTCGTTCCATATCTTAGTTGCAGAGTATTTAAACCCTCCCTTATACTGAGCTGTTCTGTGAGCAGGTATCACTAATTTATTCGCTTCTCTCCTGCGTGTATATCTCTGCTGCACGTCTCTAACCCAGTCCAGCTTGTTGTATAAGTATGTTGGCTTCTTTTTAAAAATTACTTTAATGTACCAGACACGTGAGATGCATTTTTCGACGAGCTTCCATTTTTAGAGTGTCTGTACTGTTAAGAAAAGGCGTAACGTGACCGCGCTTGGGGACAGGGTAACAGAATCGGACACATGCGTTTTGAACTCTCTGTATAGCTTTTTCGTTTTTTCGTACAGTCTAGGTCCGTATACCGTATCACAGTAGTTAAACTGAGACAATACAATGGTTTCAACAAGCGTTTTTCTAATGGGCTGAGAAAGGTATTTTCTAATATTATATAATGTTTAAACGATAAAAGGCGTTCCTAATTTTACAATTTATATGTTCTATAAACCGAAGTTCATTATCCATAAGTAAGCCTAAATTAAGTGCACTGTCCAGTCTTTGCAATATCTGCCGTGAACTTTAAATATGAGCGGATTGCGATATTTTTCATATATTTGTATGAAAAACAAAGTTATTTTTTGTGCCGAGAAATGTTCGTGTTTTGGCTAATTGGAGGTAGTAGGTACGTTTATTTTTCATAGATAATGGAACGGAACCCTTCGTGCGCGAGTCCGACTCGCACTTGGCCGGTTTTTTTATTAATAAAAATCTGTTGAAAATTCAGTTTTTACCAAATTCATTTTTTTAAAGAAAAAGTAATTTTTAATAGACACATGTTTTCTACCTACATATTCCTAAGTATAGTCTCAATGCTAAATTGTTGAAATTTTGCTAATATTGGCCATAATTTTTGACCCGTTCAAATTTTTTGCAACATTCTGAAGTCAGAAACTTGGTAATGACCCTGTCCCCACCTCTGTTCCATTTGATCCTTACTTCGACACCCTGTATTGGAGGAAGCAGGATATTGGATATAAAATATTCATCCCAATTCTATATTACATTAATAACGTCCAGTTTCACAAGGTTCCAGATAACCTTCTAGATAGCTATCTGACAGATAATGCCATAGAAATGTTTTTAATTTTGACTACTTTTCTATGATGATCTGTCACATACCTAGGTATCTAGGTATTCGGTTGCAATGGCATGCATCACAGGTCTCATGTTACAACAATTTATTGTTGTTTTAACACACAATGTTTTTTCCAGGATATATATCTGAGACGCGCTAGGGTTCTTCATCGTATAAGTAAAAACGTCAAACGCGACAGTCAATCGAATGCCATCATCTGCCTAGCCTTTTCCCAACTATGTTGTCAGCTTCCAGCCAATCTGAACTCCTCAACCAGTTACCAGGGCAACCCGATACCCCTTGGTAAGACTGGTTACCGTCATTTTCTATCTATTTCTATGTTCAACTGTGTTGACTGATGAAACCTACATTGCCGGGAGTTTGTTGCGCCACTTCTTCTTCCCAGCAGAAACATATAGGAAGTGGTGAAGGGCGGACACAAACTGTCCCATTATATTAGTTGGACTATTTTAACTCTTCATTGACGATAAACAGCTGTTTCTTTAATCACACGTTTTATCTGTTGATGAAAATGATCTGACCATAACTCCAGATTTTAAAAAACAACTTGTCAGTTATTCGATTCATAAGAAAAATCTGATAAGGACTTGTTTACGTGCGAGAGAGCTCACACTTGACCAGCTATTTAGAAAGAAGGAAAGAAAAACCATTTATTTCCCACGATAAGACGTAAAGACAACAAACATATAATACTGAGGACAAACACAAACTATGAACATGAAAACGTTGCAGTTGCGTCCCTAATGTGTGAAAGGGTCAGCGCTCAGCTTCATGCTGTGACTCGTGCTCGCAGGCTCGAGTTAACAGCGCTGATCCTAGACCTAGACCCTTTTAGGGAGTAAGACTTCGCTGTCCGTCCGCTCGTCACCAGGCTCTATCACAGATGATGTTGCCGCTTTAACAACAAATACTAAAAACTATAAATAAAATAAGAATTTTAGAGAGCCATACAACAAACGTTATCTTTTGTACTTAACTCGTCGTGCGCGAGTCCGACTCGCACTTGGCCGGTTTTTCTTAATCAAAACATCCTTGATATATGTAAATCGTCTTACGTATATATAGCTAAAGTAAGCAACGATGCTGTCAATTTGTGTAACCAAAGTGGACGAAGGACTAGTGAGTTACAATGTGAGTACTTTATTTATTCACTGCGGATTTCTATAAAATTCTGTCCGTCGTTTTTGGATTGACATCTTCTCTATCTATATCTGGGGGCACGGTAGTGCACCCGCCAAGACAATACAAGCGAAGCGCAAGGGACCTATTCTAGAAGTTGTTTCGTGTTTTTTTTTTAATTTTCATATACTTGGTTGATTTCCGATAGTTCATATTCCCAAGATATGATGTCAATAATAGACTTACCTATTAATCATATAAATTCTGAATTGAATAGCTCTAATAGTTGAAATTCACCGATATCGTCACTGACACACATTTACGGGTTCACTGACACACTGATGATCATTTAAATGTTTAGCTATTTCCTGAAGTGCTAAAAAGCTCAAATTTGGTATGTAATTTAAGTCTAGTATGTATACACCGTGTTCCTGAGGATATACATTAATTT
>NWSH02000531.1:3685993-3702118 GCA_002382865.2 Heliothis virescens | reverse complement strand
GCATTTGCGCAGACACAGGTGCACTCCCTATTCCTTCACTCTCATAGCCCGATGGGACGGCAATCCGACACGACCGGTGAGAGATCAGGCGCAGGACCGACATTAACGTGCTCTCCGATGCACGGGTGTATCAATCACCAACTTCCAACTCCGGGCTGCTTTGCGAAAGTTTCTAAAACCCACAAAGCGATTTCGGCCCGTCCCGGGAATCAAACCCGAGACCTCGTGATCAGCAGTCGGCTATGCGACAACTAGACCAACGAGGCAGTCTACTACCAGAATGACTACTAACACGAATTGATGTTTTGGGGTTATGAAAATTTTCACTTTTTGCTTACGAAACAGTATATTTTTTGCTAGATATTACAGTTAGGTATGGGGCGGCCCATAACCTGATGAAATAAAGCAAGTGGATTGTGGTTATTTGCCTTTGTATTTTGTTTTCTTTTCTATCTTATTATTTTGCAACGTGAATACTGTTTTTTTGTTGTATTTTGTTTTGAATGTTGTGCACGTCTGTAATTGACGTAAACACCAGCTCTATGTCTCTGTCCTATATTTCTTGTAAATGTTTGTGTTTGTTGTTGATGTGCCTATTAATAAATAAATAAATAGCTAGAAAGCTGAACTCTTCACAAATGATGTATTTCTGTTGCCGCTATAACAACAAATGTCGGCGTCGAGGGTGGCCGAGTAGCGAGGTATCGCGTCCTCCTCATGGTCAGAACTCAGAACATATCTTCGACTAAATGTGGGCACTGTCGTGGGTACTCGAGCAAAAGATAATGATTTGTCACTTGATTTAAAATAACTTTATTCGACTAACGGTTAAAACCACTCAAAGACGGAAACATAACACGTGCGTTGGTAGGAAGTGTATGCCTCGGCTGCCGGAGCTCAACTGTGTGCGCTCCGTCTCGCCGCTTGAATCGTAACTGCATCCCCTCCACCGACGATCGTGTTCAAGCGGTGGGGCGCGCTTGCGTTTCCGGTCACGTGATCCCTACTGATTCCAAACTGAATTGATAGATGGCGCTGTCTTCGCTGCATACTGTGACGCCCTCTATCGCCGACAGATAGGTGGCGCTGCTTCGCTGTATACTGTGGCGCCCTCTATCGCCGACATATATATACACGCGCATTTTCACGCGGTCTCAAAATTTCACTGTTTTACCTAAAAAATAAATAAATTATAGTATAAATTATGTGGATGTATATATGTATTATAAAAACTAAGTTAAAAGCTGTTTACGTATAAAATCATTATATTTTGTATTCAAATTCTGTTGTTACTTTCGTTGACTAAACAAAAACAAATTGTTGTTATATTGTATACATAGGTTAGAATCTAAAAAATGGCAGACAAGCAATGTGTACCATATTAACCATAATCAAACGGCATGAGCTGTTTAAGTGTCCACTCTTGGTACATAATTCAGTAACCAGCTGTTACTAGTGGTTCTTGTGTTACACAAGTCAGCTACAGATTCATGTAAAGCTTGATAACGGGTAACATGTACGCAAATAACTGTAGGTAATCGTCAGTGAACCGATAAACTGTGTAGGAATTTTAAGGATCCGCGGAAGCGCTGAATAAAGAAGTCTTCAAGGTCTTATTTAACGGTATTAGTGGATTAATAGTCAACAATGGTAATAGTATTCAGCTCTTACATGAGATTTCAGATCAGTTTGCTTTAACTTAGCAACATATTATGTTCACCCATAGTAATCATGTAGGCTTTATAAGAACTATTATGCGATTGCGTGTAACAAGCTGATTAACGTTAAACAAGTTCCACTGTGTGCCGCAAAAGGTATTATAACTTTGTTATTTGAAGCCACGGAATAACTGATTACGTTATAGTAACTCATGTGATCTTTCTTAAAACGCTAAGTGTACAGATATGGTCTTCAATTCAGAATAAAGCTTAGTTAAAGTCCACACAAATCCTTTAAATTGCTTAAAGCTGTAAAAAACTGAACTTGTTACCTATATCAACGCTGCAAGTGTTACAGCGTGGTGCCCGTGACGCATAATAACGTCCTTATTCAGGTGAAAGCTCACTTTTCACCTATTGCAGGTCGAGTGTAATCTAATAACTCTTCATAAGTGCTAAAGTTACCGATGTTACCTCTTGTGACGTCTTCTAATGCAGTTTTGTGCAACTTGGGTTTGTTTCATATATTTTTTTATTGTCTTCGGTTGCAATGGCATGCATCACAGGTCTCATGTTACAACAATTTATTGTTGTTTTAAAACACACCATGTTTTTTCCAGGATATATATCTGAGACGCACTAGGGTTCTTCATCGTATAAGTAAAAACGTCAAACGCGACAGTCAATCGAATGCCATCATCTGCCTAGCCTTTTCCCAACTATGTTGTCAGCTTCCAGCCAATCTGAACTCCTCAACCCAGTTACCAGGGCAACCCGATACTCCTTGGTAAGACTGGTTACCGTCATTTTCAATCTATTTCTATGTTCAACTGTGTTGACTGATGAAACCTACATTGCCGGGGAGTTTGTTGCGCCACTTCTTCTTCCAAGCAAAAGCACATAGGGAGTGGTGAAGGCGGGCGTTTTTGAGGCTGTCTCGTGTAGTTTTGACGTTCGAAGTGCTGTTTTTCAGCCCACTTTGAATAAATGCATTTTGTTTTTGATTACAAAACGCCTTCTGTCTACTGCACCGATTAAAAAAATTCTTTGACTATTAAAAAGCTAGGTTATCCCCAAGTATCATAGGGTATATTTTATCCGGGTACGGGAAGGAGTTCCTACGGGACGCGGGTGAAACCGCGGGACAGCGGCTAGTGTTATTAATAACTAAGTAGCGTCTAAGTGCGTCTCAAGTGAACTACTTACTTCCTGGAAAGAGATAATAAGTGGCTTGTAAGATTCATCCAATACACTCCAGTAGTTTTTGCGTGAAAGAATAACATACATACTACATACATAGATACATCCTCACAAACTGTCCCATTATATTAGTAACTATTTTAACTTTTCATCGACGATAAACAGCTGTTTCCTTAATCACACGTTTATCTTGTTGGTGAAAATGATCTGACCATAACTCCAGATTTTAAAAAACAACTTGTCAGTTATTCGATTCATAAGAAAAATCTGATAAGGACTTGTTTAGGTGCGAGAGAGCTCACACTTGAACAGCTATTTAGAAAGAAGGAAAGAAAAACCATTTATTTCCCACGATAAGACGTAAAAGACAACAAACATATAATACTGAGGACAAACACAAACTATGAACATGAAAACGTTGCAGTTGCGTCCCTAATGTGTGAAAGGGTCAGCGCTCAGCTTACCTACATGCTGTGACTCGTGCTCGCAGGCTCGAGTTAACAGCGCTGATCCTAGACCTAGACCCTTTTAGGGAGTAAGACTTCGCTGTCCGTCCGCTCGTCACCAGGCTCTATCACAGATGATGTTGCCGCTTTAACAACAAATACTAAAAACTATAATAAAATAAGAATTTTAGAGAGCCATACAACAAACCTTATTTTTTGTACTTAACTCGTCGTGCGCGAGTCCGACTCGCACTTGGCCGGTTTTCTTAATCAAAACATCCTTGATATATTTAAATCGTCTTACGTATATATAGCTAAAGTAAGCAACGATGCTGTCAATTTGTGTAACCAAAGTGGACGAAGGACTAGTGAGTTACAATGTGAGTACTTTATTTATTCACTGCGGATTTCTATAAAATATCTGTCCGTCGTTTTTGGATTGACATCTTCTCTATCTGTATCTGGGGGCACGGCAGTGCACCCGCCAAGACAACACAAGCGAAGCGCAAGGGACCTTTTCTAGAAGTGTTTCGTGTTTTTTTTTTAATTTTCATATACTTGGTTGATTTCCGATAGTTCATATCCCCAAGCTATGATGTCAATAATAGACTTACCTATTAATCATATAAATTCTGAATTAAATAGCTCTAATAGTTGAGATTTTATATAATATCTAAAATTAACCGATATCGTCACTGACACACTCACGGGTTCACTGACACACTGATGATCATTTAAATGTTTGGCTATTTCCTGAAGTGCTAAAAAGCTCAAATTTGGTATGTAATTTAAGTTTAGTTTACAACCAACAAAAAAATCATAAACTTATAACTTTCAAGCCCCCCGCTGCCCCCCTTAATATTTTATTTAATTTTGGTATTTGTTGTTATAGCGGCAACGGAAATACATCATTTGTGAAAAACAGTCAGTCAGGCAACGAAGTCTTAGTAATAGGGTCCCGTTTTACCCTTTGGGTACGGGACATTAAAAATCACTACCGTGTCCCCAGATAAATTTAAACATTCGCCCCCAACCCCTAAAATTTGCCTGGCAACTACAGCCAAGCCATGCATTTTTACAGATATGTAGAATTTGTGAAGTTAGGGTCGGTAGAGTTAGGCCGCGTAGATTCTGAAGGTCTTCATAAGATCTGGTATTTTTTTTATTAGGCAAACCTTATGTGGTCGTCTTGGCCACATTTTACATGAAATGTTTCTTGTGGATTCTTATCTCAAGTGTATTATTTTTTGCAGGAATACTGCACTGATCTTCATTATACTAAACTGCGCCATGGTACTACAGGCTCAGAAGCCACGATACTCGTATTTTACCGATAGGCACGATGCCTGGGGATGGAAAGAGAAGGTAGATGTTTGGCCACCGATGCAACGAAATGGTATCAGATTTTGGGATAGGATATCGCTACTAATTATAAACATTCCAAACTACCTAAATAGTACTTCGGAGAAAACTATTCTGGTGCCGGCAATTCTCTTTAGTAATAGCCAATTATTGACTGCCTACAACCCCTTCAGAGATATAATAGATAAGCCCGAAGTCACGGACAAATTGGTGGCAGTATTTGTTTCACATTACCGTCAGCTTTCGAAATTAAGAGTGCATATAGCTGAGATAATATGTGGACGTCAAATAGTGTACATGCCAGATGATAAAGTCGAGCACTGGCACGGAGCAGATAAAAAGCATTCACCTGTACATGACCTGATGGTGTTAAGAGTAAATGAAGAATTTAATGTGACTGGGTTTTCAAATCTGTTTCGTCATGATGGAAGACTTTATAACAATGGCGAAGGACGTGGCTTTAATTCTCCCGTGTGGACATATCTCGCTGATGTTCATGAAAAGCTCGGTGTTGAGGCGATGATTTATTCCTTAGGTTACAGAACTAAGAAAGAAATGACAGACTACAACTATATACATCCCTATAAGATCACATCGGTGGAGAATTCGCTGGTGAACTGCGAGGAGTGGATGCCGCGACGATGGGGGTACTTCATCTGCTTGAACAATGAACACAACTACCAAGGAGTGGGATCAGGCGCCATGTTATATTCTAATAATAAATTATTCGGAGTTGGCAGCTTTGCTTTATTCCTGAAGAATTCGAGTATACTGGTGTTCACAGATGTAAGACCGTATAGAAAACTTCTGTTTCGAACCTGTTTAGATGAAGAGTTCGAAGATTGATTTAATTTCCTTTTTTCTTATTTCCCTTAGCATAAAAAATTACAATGACTNTCTTTTTTTGTTTGAAAGGGTGTTCTTCACAGGTGGTTCCATGGTAAGGAGACCAAGATCTGATGATGGGATCCTGGAGAAATTGAGAGAACTCTTCAAATTTCGTACGCTTTTTAATGTCGATGATACTATTACAGTACCGACTGTCACTGTGGGTGGGTATAGGTATTAAAGATAATATTTTAGTTTTAGACCCGAACACTGATAAGCATGCATCCAGTAAGCAAATTTCACACTCACACTCATTAGCAGGCTAAAAACAAATCATACAATCACGCTTATAAACCCATTCTTACACATACTCACCCATACATATACACATCAGACACACAAAGACACACACACACACACATTATACACAACACATTATATATTATTTGTAACGAGTTCAACAGTCTTTGTAAATTAGTAAATACCGACATACATATTCGCTCTATCAAAAAGTTTAGAAAATCAGTTTTGGAGATATGGGAACGCAGTAATAGCCATTAATAATAGAATAGTTTATTCTACCTCCAATAATAGATTTGTAACAAACATACCAATATCATTTGATAAATATTAATATTATTGTAGTTATTATAAGATGTGTATACCTGTAATAGGCATACATACCAGTAATATTATTGACTTGTATCTTTTATACCATAAATTTTAATGTATGTATTGCTGTTGGTGTACCAAATAAATNAAACTTTTTACAAAAAAACAAAACCGACTTCACAAAAAAACACTGAAAGGGATAAAATAAAATTTTTCACATGGCTCTAAAAGTCTGTGGCAAAATAAACACAGTCAACAGACTTGCAGACACCGACTTCTAGAGCCATGTGAAAAGTTTTATTTTATCCCTTTCAGTGTTTTTTTGTGAAGTCGGTTTTGTTTTTTGTAAAAAGTTTTTATAATTTATATAGATACAATACAATAATTGTTACAGTACGTGAACGTTATCGCTGCAGGACGCAAACGATTTATGATTGAGTTATTTTGTAAAAGGACCATGTTGTTGTGTATAATGTGTGTGTGTGTTTGTGTGTCTGATGTGTATATGTATGGGTGAGTATGTGTAAGAATGGGTTTATAAGCGTGATTGTATGATTTGTTTTTAGCCTGCTAATGAGTGTGAGTGTGAAATTTGCTTACTGGATGCATGCTTATCAGTGTTCGGGTCTAAAACTAAAATATTATCTTTAATACCTATACCCACCCACAGTGACAGTCGGTACTGTAATAGTATCATCGACATTAAAAAGCGTACGAAATTTGAAGAGTTCTCTCAATTTCTCCAGGATCCCATCATCAGATCTTGGTCTCCTTACCATGGGACCACCTGTGAAGAACACCCTTTCAAACAAAAAAAGAATTTAGAATATCGGTCCAGCCATCTTCGAGTAATCGGTGAACATACCTAAAAAAAAAGATACGGTCGAATTGAGAACCTCCTCCTTTTTGGGAAGTCGGTTAATTATTGTATTGTACAAAGTATAAAGTGCACGACTAAACACTGCCACCCTAGATACAAGCTCTCGCTTAGTTTGGGAGACAGTGATAGCATCTTAAGCGCACTACATTTACCTGTGACCAATCATAAATCATTCTGTGAACTGTGTAATATGAGACAATAAAGATTATTATTATATTATATTATTTTAATAAGATTAAGTACCTACACCATCTAAGAGTATACTTATAGTGCACAGATTCACAAACTATATTCACCTTGCAAAGAAGATTAATTCGAATAATAGTCAATATCGAATCAACAGACAGCTGCAAACCGTACTTCAAGAAATACAAAATACTCACACTTGCCTCTTTATATATCCTAGAACTCGTAGTCCCAGTGGACTTTGACGGTCCATGTAAAAGATTACTTAAAGTGCTCTTTATTCTGGTAATTTACATATATACAAACATGTTTGAGCCGTTTGGGGTCGAAACATTGGGACCATGGGGCCCAAGTGCCCATGGTCTTTTTAGAGAAATAAGCAGACGCTTAGTGGAGTCCACTCGTGACCAAAGGGCTGGCCTATAGTTCGGTCAAAGAATTTGCATTGCCATTCAGCGTGGCAATGCGGCCAGCCTTTTGGGCACGATTCCCGCTGACAGCGATGCGGATGAGTTTTTTGATACCTAATTTTAATTTGTTTGTTTATATTTTATTAATTTTAATTTAGTAATTTTAGTTTATATCCTAGAACTATTTAAGTCAGAGGACCGAGCTGGCCAAGGAATAATTTCTAATTCAGGATGATCGCTAAACCATTCACGAACAATACTGGCTCGGTGAATGGCACAATGGTCTCGCACAAAACTAATCTCGCTTATGTCTCCCTTACGTCCTCTGCAGGGTAAACATTACGCACTGTAGACAACATAACATCGTTCAACACTTCCACATTATTGACACTGTTAGCTCGCGTTGAAATAAAACTTAATTCACCAGGCCCTTAAGCTTATCCTCACTTATCCACTCACAAATTCACACATTTTTAGCCGGCGTTCGGTGACGAAGACATTCGGCATGGACTGCGGTGAACGGTGCGTGCTGATGTGTCGAACTCATGCGCAAGACGCCTTGTTGGGATGAAACCATTATTATTTTTTTCAGCTACCATATAATAAAGTCGCTGAGGTAGGCTAATAAGAGGTAGTCTTCCACTCCTATCACGACTCTTCAGACTACCATCTTCCTCAAATCTCTTCATCCAACGCCTAGTAGTCCCTCTCTCTAAAATCAATAATACACCACGTTCCTGAGGTTATACATTAACTTTGGCATGTTATTCAGTCCATTAAATTGACCATTTTTAGGGTTCCGTAGCCGAATGGCAAAAAACGGAACCCTTATAGATTCGTCATGTCTGTCTGTCCGTCCGTCTGTATGTCACAGCCATTTTATTCCAAAACTATTAAGACTACACAATTCAAACTCGGTAAGTTGATGTAATACATTAAGCGCTTTACGATTCTTATGCAAAAATAAAAATATAATAATATTAGAGGGGGGCTCCCCATACATGGAACTGAAACTAAAAAAATTTTTTTCATCTAATCTATACTTGCGGGGTGTCTATGGATAGGTCTTTAAAAATGAGATTAAGGTTTCTAAAACCATTTTTTCTCAAAGTCAATCATTTCAGAGTAAGATCCTTTCAAAGTGCTAAAATGTGTCCCCCCCCTGTAATTTCTAAACTACCAAAGCGAAAAATCTAAAAAAAATATATGTTATATATCTTAATAAAAACTATGAACCAAAATTGGTTTGAACGAAATACAATCAGTAGTTTTTGAGTTATAGCACTTTTTCAGTAACCGCAAATTATAACTTTGTTATTCATATATTTGTATGAAAAACAAATTTATTTTTTGTTGCCGAGAAATGATCGTGTTTTGGCTAATTGTAGGTAGTAGGTACGTTTATTTTTCATAGATAAGAACGGAACCCTTCGTGCGCGAGTCCGACTCGCACTTGACCGGTTTTTTACTATGGACACTATTAGAAATTCCAATGAATTTATCTAATACGAATTACTCTTTACCTTATACCTACCTCTTTGGTAGTTTTGACTGCACAAAGTGGCAACATCTCACAAATAAAGACTTACTTAAAGCACAACATAATTAAATTGGTTAAACTTAAATTACCAATAACTTTAAAACTATGCCATTTAAACTACTACTTCTTTTGTACGAAATGTTTAACAGGAGCTATAGAAGTATTATTCAAAATTAATGTATATCCTCAGGAACACGAGGTATATATTACACACTTGCAATAAGCAATTGATCACTTTATAAGTATCATCACATTATATTAAAAAAAAAATACTTACGCATAAGCCGGTTTCATTCGATATTTGAGATATATTAAGACCATCCGAATATAGGGCCACAGTAACCAAAGACATCTCGTAACTTTGCAATATTGTTGTCTTTGTCATTTCGCGCGTGACGTCATTGACGTGTCATTTGTTTTTAACAATTTGAAAGCATTTTTATAAGTGAGTGAGAGAGACAGTGCCTATTGCAATATTGTGGTCTTTGTCATTTCGTGCGTGACGTCATTGACATGTCATTTGTTTTTAATTATTTGAAAGCATTTTTTTAAATGTGTGAGAGAGAGACAGAGCACCATTGTTGTCTTTGTCATTTTGCGCGTGACGTCATTGACATGTCATTTGTTTTTAATTATTTGAAAGCATTTTTATAAGTGAGAGAGCATTTTTAGAGCAGAACAATTTTTATTAATAAATCTAATGAACACAATCACTCATGACATTACATCTGTCATGTTGGAAACTTGACATTGACATTTAGTAAGAACTAACTTCTGCCCGCGACTTCGTACGCGGATCATGTCGCTTATGCCAGCGACAACGGGGTCGTCAAAATCAAAGATCTGAAGCATCTGATGTCGTATTCTAAGAGTCCGGTAGCGACTGAATATGCGAGGCGATTCAGAACTTTCATTTTTGTAAGTCAACCCACCAGACTAAACCACTTTTGCTAAGACATCATTCCTACACGTGTTATAGTATAGCTGGGCTCCTGAAGTTCCACATAAGGTGTTCTAGATCTTCAAATTAAATATCTCAGCAGAAAAATTTCATCATGTGGATAAATTTTTAGAATAACTTCACGAAGTTTTATGTCGAAATTCGTCATTAATATTGGTTCGCCATACAAATTTCAACCCCTATTTCAACCCCTGAGGAGACGAATTTAAAAAAAGCGTTTCTTATCTCGCGTGAAACTCTTATGATGAACCTCTGTGCAAAATTTCAGCTTTATTACGGGTTTGGGCCTTGCGTTAATTAGTTCACCATACAAATTGTCAACCCCATTTTAACCGGAAACCCCATTTTAACCCTTTAATGGATTTATTTCAAAAAAATGTGAAACACGTGTTTACTTATTTATTTCAAGGAGTAACTTCACCAAGTTTCATGTCGAAATTCGTAATTAATAATCATTCGCCATACAAAGTTTCAACCCCTATTTCAACCCCTTAGGACACGAATTTCAAAAAATCCTTTCTTAACACGCGTCAGAGTCTTAAGATGAACCTCGTGAAAAAAATCAGCTTTATAGGTTAACGGATTTGGGCCGTGCGATGTTGAGTCAGTGAATCACTCAGGACTTAGAGTTTTATTTATATAGATAGAAGATAGAAGAAGACGAAGATAGAAGAAGAAGATAGAAGACTACTCGACGCACCCGGATTAAAAAGAAACTTCCTCGATAATGAGCTATACCTGAAAATAATTTTTCAAATCGACAGTAGTTAAGTAAAGTGAAAATGTGGAAAAAACGGGAAAATTATTCATTGCCTTGGAGGGCTTTCGTTGCGTGCGTCTGCTCGAAAACAGGTTCAAGATACCAAAAATATATGTAAAAAGAAATTTTCCTCTTGAAATGAGTAAAATGTCCAGTTGCGACAGGTATATTTATATTATAAGATTAACTCTCTAGAACCGTTTTTATGGTAATCTTTGGTGGAAATGAATGCATTATTTGTTAAGAGTTGTATCAACTGTAATAATATTAATCTTTCTCCAAATAAATAGTAAATAATGTTGTTGATTTAGAGTATTTAAGAACTAAGAGTTTGTTTGTTTGAACGTGCTAATCTCAGGAACTACTGGTCCGATTTGAAAAATTCTTTCAGTATTGGATAGCTCATTTATCGAGGAAGGCTATAGGTTTCTTTTTATCCGGGTGCGTCGAGTAGTCTTCTATATTCTTCTATATAAATAAAACTCAAAGTCCTGACTGATTCACTGACTCACTCAACATCGCACGGCCCAAACCCGTTAACCTATAAAGCTGATTTTTTTCGCAGAGATTCATCTAGGTAAAGGCGTGTTAAGAAAGGATTTTTTGAAATTCGTGTCCTAAGGGGTTGAAATAGGGGTTGAAACTTTGTATGGCGAATGAATATTAATTACGAATTTCGACATGAAACTTGGTGAAGTTACTCCTTGAAATAAATAAGTAAACACGTGTTTCACCTTTTTTTTTAAATAAATCAATTAAAGGGTTAAAATGGAGTTTCCGGTTAAAATGGGGTTGACAATTTGTATGGTAAACTAATCAACGCAAGGCCCAAACCCGTAAACCAATAAAGCTGAAATTTTGCACAGAGGTTCATCAACGGGGGGTGGTAGTTTGTATGAAAGTCCTATGTTTTTGATGTGTTTACCTGATGTAGAACCGCAACAGACGAGCTAAACTTTAAGAGATATAAGAATGGTGCCATTGTAAAAATTTATCCACGTGATGAAATTTTTCTGCTGAGATATTTAATTTGAAGATCTAGATTACCTTATGTGGAACTTCAAGAGCCCAGCTATACTATAACACGTGTAGGAATGATGTCTTAGCAAAAGTTGTTTAGTCTGGTGTGTTGACTTACAAAAATGAAAGTTCTGAATCGCCTCGCATATTCAGTCGCTACCGGGCTCTTAGAATACGACATCAGATGCTTCAGTCACATCTTTGATTTTGACGATCCCGTTGTCGCTGGCATAAACGACATGATCCGCGTACGAAGTCGCGGGCAGAAGCTAGTATCAAATAAACTCTTCAGCTTTATAATATTAGCATAGATTAAATACTCTTAATCAACAATAATATTTATTATTTATTTGGATAAAGATTAATATTATTACGTTAATACAACTCTTAACAAATAATGCATTCATTTCCGCCAAAGATTACCTTAAAAACGATTCTAAAGAGTTAATCTTATAAGATAGACATATACTGTCGCGGACATTTTTTTAGCTCATTTCAAGAGGAATAATTCTTTCGTACATATATTTTTGGTATCTTGAACCGTTTTCGCAACGCACGCAACGAAAGCCCTCGAGGATGAATAATTTTTCCCGTTTTTTCCACATTTTCCATTATTTCTTCGCTCCTAATCGTTGCAGCGTGATGTTATATAGCCTATAGCCTTCCTCGATAAATGGGCTATCTAACACTGAAATAATTTTTCAAATCCGACCAGTAGTTCCTGAGATTAGCGCGTTCAAGCAAGCAAACAAACAAACAAACTCTTCAGCTTTATAATATTAGTATAGATAAAATTCTGTAAAGAATTTAGGTTTTAAGAGAGGCTTTTCACTAGCGGATCCTCTGCTCGGATTATCCACGCTGCAACGCTTGATTCGTATGCGCAGTGTCACGTGTATATAAGCCTTAGAGTATACATTAGTAACCTATAGAGTGATAATGTCATCTTAATTCCCTTGTGCCGAACGGGAGCAGGTGTGTTATCTGTGGTAAAACGCTTTGATAGTGATGTTCTTCAGATGCAGCAAGAATATCGATAGTTAGAATTATAACATTAACGTAACTTAATTATTGTTTTGGTTTAATAATAATTGTAAAATTGTAAAATAATATAGTGAGTTGAGTAACGATACCTATAGTCCATTTTAGTAGGAACTTAAATAAAGGTAATTTATAATAAATCTTGATAGGACTTTTTACAGAAATACCAGACAAATACCTACCTATACATTAGTATTATTACTGGCTATAATGGAATATTTTTTATTAAGTATTGTATTTAGGTACAAACTACCCGAATTTTACCATTCGAACATCGAGGTAGGCTTCGACAGATCGAGGTAGGTTGATGTGCTGGCGTCTGCTACCTAAAACCTTCTTAGTCTGAACACCTATGCTGAATCCCATCAAATCAGCATCAAAATCGGTTCAGCCAAACGTGAGGTAATCGCGTACATACATACAGTCAAACTCATAATGTAAGAACCGCCTTTTCTAAATTCGGTTGAAAATGTGAACAACTTTTGAAGTCACGATAAAAACATATCGTATCCAATAATCGACTTAGTACAACGCTATGTTCCAATGAAATTTGAAATTTGAAAAATGGCCGCTGACAACGCGTGATGCTGACCCGCCCCGCGTCTCTCGCAACCCCCTTTCAGACCCTTATTTTTTTTTTGGAGAATCAATCAATTACTAAATAAATACTACGTAATGACTGCTTGAAAAAAATAATAATCTTTTATTTTGCTTGCTGGAATATTTTTTACAGCTTTGCGCAGTATATTTCACCATTTTAACTTTAAAATAAAATAAAATATTGCTCTGTGACTTGATGTGACGGGTACTGTTTTGACACTGATTGAGGGTGACAAGGAGAATCGCGCATGTTCACACCTGTGCACCCGGAGCGTACCCTGTTAGACGCACTCTATTATAGATGTATACTCTAAGATATAAGCGACACCAAATAACATTAACAATTACCGGTCGATAGGTCAACCTACACGAATATGTTAAACTTTACCAATCGAACATTAACCTTCCACTATTGTGATAAGGTTGAAAATCTATTGAAGAACTTTGACAGATTGTGGTAGGTTGATGTCTTATCGTCTGTACTTATACGTCAGTTGTGTGCTCAATTTCGATTTGATAAAAGCCCTGAAGCTAGTCTATCAATGTTTTCACACGATGACAGGATTTTTCTTTCTTTATGAATCTTGTGCAGTTGACAGCTGTCAATTTTCAAGGGAAGCTACACTGACAGCAACTGTCAACTGCACCAAAAATCGCTCAGATTTACATAGTTTGAGTTTGTTCAACAAGTTTAATTTGTACTAATAAAAATATTTTCATTTTATAGGAGCAACCGGATCAAGAGTACAGATTGTCAAAATCAAAACCAGCGACAAGAAAAAGAAAATCATTGAGATAAAACCAAAGAGACAGATCAAGTTGAAAAAGAGAACGGAATGCGTAAAGCATAAAGAAAATATCCCAACTATTTTGTATCACACGAATGCTACGCCAATAGGAAAATATGGTGGCATTGGTTATGGGTGCGGCTTTTGTGCAGAAGAGTAGGTATGTAACTCCCGCAGAACTGAAACTCCATACAATAGCTCAGCATGAAGAAGTAAAATCTACATTCATGGAAGATAAATCCATGCATAATTATATCGTCAAACTTGACATCACTGATCTTAAATGTGAGATCTGCCATAAGAGCATAGATACTCTAGACGACGTCATTGAGCATTTGATAACGGAACACGACAAAAGTTTCCATAGCGGTAAGAGCTACATTCTACCATTCAAATTCGACAATGACATGCCGAAATGTTTATTTTGCGGGAACTCTTATGGCAATTTCAAAGTTTTGCTCGAACATATGAATTCACATTACAGGAATCATGTGTGTAGCATTTGTGATAGTGGTTTCGTCAACAAGAAAATCCTACAAAACCACGAATATAGGCACAAGACGGGGGTCTTCAACTGCTCCTTTTGTTTCAAAGAATTCAATAATCACGTTAAGAAAAGGGATCACGAGAAGGCGGTGCATATAAAGATGAATAAGCGGAACAAATGTGCTTACTGCGGCGAGAAGTTTGCAGACTACACGAAGAAACTTGCCCATGAAACGTCAGTTCATGGCGCGAAACCGAGGATTCTCAAATGTCAAGCTTGTGACAAGACNTTTGTAAATTATGACGTGAAAAAGTGCTAATTTAATTAGCCTACTTTCAATAAACGATTTTGACTTTGACTTTGACTTTAGAGGTCTTTGACAGTTCATACTAAAGCGTTCCATTTAATGGAGAAACAAATTCGTAAATAAAGTTTTTTTTTATTTGTTGTTTATTGATTGAAAACCTTGCCTAAAGATTGATTTTACACGCACATAACACTAACGAACGCTCCAAATATTCTATCTATCAGGCTTCGATTCCCGGGCTGACCTTAAATTAGGGTATCAGGAACCTATAAAAAAAACCGGCCAAGTGCGAGTTGGACTCGCGCGAGAAGGGTTCCGTACCATTATATATGAAAAATGAACGTATCTATTACCTACAACTAGCCAAATACATTTTTTTTCGGACAGCAAAAACTCACTTTGTTTTTCATACAAATATATGAATGACAAAGTTATAATTTGCGGTTTTACAGATTTATTGAATGGGGACCCCCCCTTAATGTTTGAATTTTTCAGCTTTCTAGCTATCACGGATTATGATTATGGTAAGTACCTGTAATGATGATATTTCGATGAAAAGATGTAGCTTACATTCGTTTTTTAGGGTTTATTAAAACCAAAAATGTGTTAACGTTAGATAATATATCAAACAAACTCTGGATGTCGTGTAGTAATATGATTCTTAAACAAGCTTGCTGAACGAACCCACCGTGGCACACAGGGCAAACCTGCCTCCTTTCATACATATGCATCGTAATATGGGTTCTCAAATTCTTCATCCACATATAAGCCTTCTCACACATTTCGCACTTACGAGCAGTGCAGCTAAAAGTCTTTTCACTCACGTGATCTTTTTCGGTGTCGCAACCACGAAAGAGAAAGAACAAGTGGAAGTGCCCTTGAGTGGTTGCCCCCGACTCAACTATAGGCGCAAAATCGCAACACCCACTCAGTGACAACTTTATCCAAATTGCGTAGAGACCTACTTTGATAACCGATAAGTAGGCGATTACGCTTAGATGAATTTAAGCGTCAGTTGTTTTCTTTGTTTTTTCATGTA
>NWSH02000531.1:3667823-3685893 GCA_002382865.2 Heliothis virescens | reverse complement strand
CCGTTGTCGCTGGCATAAACGACATGATCCGCGTACGAAGTCGCGGGCAGAAGCTAGTAATATAATAATAATCTTTATTGTCTCATATTACACAGTTCACAGAATGATTTACGATAGGTTNGTTTACCTGATGTAGAACCGCAACAGACGAGCTAAACTATAAGAGATACAAGAATGGTGCCATTGTAAAAATTTATCCACGTGATGAAATTTTTCTGCTGAGATATTTAATTTGAAGATCTAGAATACCTTATGTGGAACTTCAAGAGCCCAGCTATACTATAACACGTGTAGGAATGATGTCTTAGCAAAAGTTGTTTAGTCTGGTGTGTTGACTTACAAAAATGAAAGTTCTGAATTGCCTCGCATATTCAGTCGCTACCGGGCTCTTAGAATACGACATCAGATGCTTCAGTCACATCTTTGATTTTGACGATCCCGTTGTCGCTGGCATAAACGACATGATCCGCGTACGAAGTCGCGGGCAGAAGCTAGTAATATAATAATAATCTTTATTGTCTCATATTACACAGTTCACAGAATGATTTACGATAGGTTACAGGTAAATGTAGTGCGCTTAAGATGCTATCACTGTCTCCCAAACTAAGCGAGAGCTTGTATCTAGGGTGGCAGTGTTTAGTCGTGCACTTTATACAATACAATAATTAACCGACTTCCCAAAAATGAGGAGGTTCTCAATACGACCGTATCTTTTTTTTTATGTATGTTCACCGATTACTCGAAGATGGCTGGACCAATATTCTAAATTCTTTTTTTGTTTGAAAGGGTGTTCTTCACAGGTGGTTCCATGGTAAGGAGACCAAGATCTGATGATGGGATCCTGGAGAAATTGAGAGAACTCTTCAAATTTCGTACGCTTTTTAATGTCGATGATACTATTACAGTACCGACTGTCACTGTGGGTGGGTATAGGTATTAAAGATAATATTTTAGTTTTAGACCCGAACACTGATAAGCATGCATCCAGTAAGCAAATTTCACACTCACACTCATTAGCAGGCTAAAAACAAATCATACAATCACGCTTATAAACCCATTCTTACACATACTCACCCATACATATACACATCAGACACACACACACATTATACACAACAACATGGTCCTATTACAAAATAACTCAATCATAAATCGTTTGCGTCCTGCAGCGATAACGTTCACGTACTGTAACGATTTATGATTGAGTTATTTTGTAAAAGGATCATGGTGTATATTTATTTATTTATTTATTTGGTACACCAACAGCAATACATACATTAAAATATATGGTATAAAAGATACAAGTCAATAATATTACTGGTATGTATGCCTATTACAGGTATACACATCTTATAATAACTACAATAATATTAATATTTATCAAATGATATTGGTATGTTTGTTACAAATCTATTATTGGAGGTAGAATAAACTATTCTATTATTAATTGCTATTACTGCGTTCCCATATCTCCAAAACTGATTTTCTAAACTTTTTGATAGAGCGAATATGTATGTCGGTATTTACTAATTTACAAAGACTGTTGAACTCGTTACAAATAATATATAATGTGTTGTGTATAATGTGTGTGTGTGTGTGTCTTTGTGTGTCTGATGTGTATATGTATGGGTGAGTATGTGTAAGAATGGGTTTATAAGCGTGATTGTATGATTTGTTTTTAGCCTGCTAATGAGTGTGAGCGTGAAATTTGCTTACTGGATGCATGTCAGTAATTCTTCAGTTTTAGTGTAGTCCATAGTTACAAGCCAGCCTGTGAGTGTGGTTTTGAGATTGTGGCTATTTAGACTTGCGATATTGAGCCTCTTGTTTAAGTCATTGTATTTTTTTATGCTAAGGGAAATAAGAAATAAGGAAATTAAATCAATCTTCGAACTCTTCATCTAAACAGGTTCGAAACAGAAGTTTTCTATACGGCCTTATATCTGTGAATACCAGTATACTCGAATTCTTCAGGAATAAAGCAAAGCTGCCAACTCCGAATAATTTATTATTAGAATATAACATGGCGCCTGATCCCACTCCTTGGTAGTTGTGTTCATTGTTCAAGCAGATGAAGTACCCCCATCGTCGCGGCATCCACTCCTCGCAGTTCACCAGCGAATTCTCCACCGATGTGATCTTATAGGGATGTGTATAGTTGAAGTCTGTCATTTCTTTCTTAGTTCTGTAACCTAAGGAATAAATCATCGCGTCAACACCGAGCTTTTCATGAACATCAGCGAGATATGTGCACACGGGACCATTAAAGCCACTTCCTTCGCCATTGTTATAAAGTCTTCCATCATAACGAAAGAGATTTGAAAACCCAGTCACAGAAAATTCTTCATTTACCCTTAACACCATCAGGTCATGTACAGGTGAATGTTTTTTATCTGCTCCGTGCCAGTGCTCGACTTTATCATCTGGCATGTACACTATTTGACGTCCACATATTATCTCAGCTATATGCACTTTTATTTTCGAAAGCTGAGTGTACTGTGAAACAAATACTGCCACCAATTCGTTCGCAACTTCGGGCTTATCTATTATGTCTCTGAAGGGGTTGTAGGCAGTCAATAATTGGGTAGAACTAAAGAGAATCGCCGGCACCAGAATAGTTTTCTCCGAAGTACTATTTAAGTAGTTTGGAATGTTTATAATTATTACCGATATCCTATCCCAAAATCTGATACCATTTCGTTGCATCGGTGGCCAAACAGCTACCTTCTCTTTCCATCCCCAGGCATCGTGCCTATCAACATAAGAACTGTATTTTGGCATCTGAGCCTGTAGTACCATGGCGCAGTTTAGTATAATGAAGATCAGTGCAGTATTCCTGCAAAAAATAATACACTTGAGATAAGAACCCACAAGAAACATTTCATGTAAAATGTGGCCAAGACGACCACATAAGGTTCGCTCTATAAAAAAGATATCAGATCTTATGAAGACCTTCAGAATCTACGCGGCCTAACTCTACCGACCCTAACTTCACAAATTCTACATATCTGTAAAAATGCATGGCTGTAGTTGCCAGGCAAATTTTAGGGGATGGGGGCGAATGTTTAAGTTTATCTGGGGACACGGTAGTGATTTTTAAGGTCCCGTACCCAAAGGGTAAAACGGGACCCTATTACTAAGACTTCGTTGTCTGTCTGTCTGTTTGTCTGTTCACAAATGATGTATTTCCGTTGCCGCTATAACAAATACTAAAAATTAAATAAAATAAAATATTAAGGGGGGCAGCGGGGGGCTTGAAAGTTATAAGTTTATGATTTTTTTGTTGGTTGTAAACTAAACTTAAATTACATAACAAATTTGAGCTTTTTAGCACTTCAGGAAATAGCTAAACATTTAAATGATCATCAGTGTGTCAGTGAACCCGTGAGTGTGTCAGTGACGATATCGGTGAATTTTAGATATTATATAAAATCTCAACTATTAAAGCTATTCAATTCAGAATTTATATGATTAATAGGTTAAAGTCTATTATTGACATCATAGCTTGGGAATATGAACTATCGGAAATCAACCAAGTATATGAAAATTAAAAAAAAACACGAAACACTTCTAGAAAAGGTCCCTTGCGTTTCGCTTGTATTGTCTTGGCGGGTGCACTACCGTGCCCCCATATATGTCAATCCAAAAACGACGGACAGATATTTTATAGAAATCCGCAGTGAATAAATAAAGTACTCACATTGTAACTCACTAGTCCTTCGTCCACTTTGGTTACACAAATTGACAGCATCGTTGCTTACTTTAGCTATATATACGTAAGACGATTTAAATATATCAAGGATGTTTTGATTAAGAAAACCGGCCAAGTGCGAGTCGGACTCGTGNCCGTGCCCCCAGATATAGATAGAGAAGATGTCAATCCAAAAACGACGGACAGATATTTTATAGAAATCCGCAGTGAATAAATAAAGTACTCACATTGTAACTCACTAGTCCTTCGTCCACTTTGGTTACACAAATTGACAGCATCGTTGCTTACTTTAGCTATATATACGTAAGACGATTTAAATATATCAAGGATGTTTTGATTAAGAAAACCGGCCAAGTGCGAGTCGGACTCGTGCACGACGAGTTAAGTACAAAAAATAACGTTTGTTGTATGGCTCTCTAAAATTCTTATTTTATTATAGTTTTTAGTATTTGTTGTTAAAGCGGCATCATCATCTGTGATAGAGCCTGGTGACGAGCGGACGGACAGCGAAGTCTTACTCCCTACTAAAAGGGTCTAGGTCTAGGATCAGCGCTGGTAACTCGAGCCTGCGAGCACGAGTCACAGCATGAAGCTGAGCGCTGACCCTTTCACACATTAGGGACGCAACTGCAACGTTTTCATGTTCATAGTTTGTGTTTGTCCTCAGTATTATAAGTATANTGTTGTATGGCTCTCTAAAATTCTTATTTTATTATAGTTTTTAGTATTTGTTGTTAAAGCGGCATCATCATCTGTGATAGAGCCTGGTGACGAGCGGACGGACAGCGAAGTCTTACTCCCTAAAAAAAGGGTCTAGGTCTAGGATCAGCGCTGGTAACTCGAGCCTGCGAGCACGAGTCACAGCATGAAGCTGAGCGCTGACCCTTTCACACATTAGGGACGCAACTGCAACGTTTTCATGTTCATAGTTTGTGTTTGTCCTCAGTATTATAAGTATGTTTGTTGTCTTTTACGTCTTATCGTGTGAAATAAATGGTTTTTCTTTCCTTCTTTCTAAATAGCTGGTCAAGTGTGAGCTCTCTCGCACGTAAACAAGTCCTTATCAGATTTTTCTTCTGAATCGAATAACTGACAAGTTGTTTTTTAAAATCTGGAGTTATGGTCAGATCATTTTCACCAACAAGATAAACGTTTGATTAAGGAAACAGCTGTTTATAGTCGATGAAAAGTTAAAATAGTCCAACTAATATAATGGGACAGTTTGTGTCCGCCCTTCACCACTTCCTATATGTTTCTGCTGGGAAGAAGAAGTGGCGCAACAAACTCCCCGGCCATGTAGGTTTCATCAGTCAACACAGTTGAACATAGAAATAGATTGAAAATAACGGTAACCAGTCTTACCAAGGAGTATCGGGTTGCCCTGGTAACTGGGTTGAGGAGTTCAGATTGGCTGGAAGCTGACAACATAGTTGGGAAAAGGCTAGGCAGATGATGGCATTCGATTGACTGTCGCGTTTGACGTTTTTACTTATACGATGAAGAACCCTAGTGCGTCTCGGATATATATCCTGGAAAAAACGCGGTGTGTTTTAAAACAACAATAAATTGTTGTAACATGAGACCTGTGATGCATGCCATTGCAACCGAATACCTAGATACCTAGGTATACGACAGATCATCATAGAAAAGTAGTCAAAATTTCTATGGCATTATCTGTCAGATAGCTATCTAGAAGGTTATCTGGAACCTGTGAAACTGGACGTTATTAATGTAATATAGAATTGGGATGAATATTTTATATCCATTATCCTGCTTCCTCCAATACAGGGTGTCGAAGTAAGGATCAAATGGAACAGAGGTGGGGACAGGGTCATTTACCAAGTTTCTGACTTCAGAATGTTGCAAATAATTTGAACGGCTCAAAAATTGTGGCCAATATTCGCAAAATTTCAACAATTTAGCATTGAGACTATACTTATATGTAGGTAGAAAACATGTGTCTATTAAAAAATTACTTTTTATTAAAAGCTTTTATTTAACTTGTAATGTAGGTATGTAAATATATATATTTGTGTGTTCGGGTGAAATCTTTGAACTCAATTTTGAAGTAGATATATTCAACCGTTTGTGCTGAGATTTTGTGGACGCGTTTAGTTTGGATGACAATATATGACGTCATTCTAAATTCAATATAGCGGATCATACAAGATGTCCGAACAGTTATATTTAATCCACTTATACAATATGGGTATCAAATAAAAGGGCTCGTTGAGAGTAACTAGAAAAAGTATATGACGTCATTCTGAATCCAATATGGCGGACCATGCAGGATGGCGGAATAGTTAACTTTAGTCCACTTTTACAATATGGGTATTAAATGAAAGAGCTCGTTAATAGTAACTAGAAATAATGGCGATAACTAAAAAGTAAAAAATAAATAAAAAGAAAAAAATATTTTTTAAGAAAAAGCTTTTATTTAAGCGCTCTAAAAAGAAGAAAATAAAATTTTGTCAATAATAAAAGCTTGTCGCGTGGTTAACATACCTATTAATATTCCTTTACCTGTATCATAATAGTTTGTGGTTTTTTATTAGTTTGTAACCTGAACGCTCCGAGACTACTGAAACGGCTATCCCCCAGTATAACAAAGGCTATATTTTGTTCAGGTTCGGGAGGGAGTTCCCCCGGGACGTGGGGGAATCCACAGGGCAACAGTAGCTAATAAAGAGGAAACATTTTTTGTTGGTATAAAGGCTCCGAAACTACTGAACTGATTTGCAAGATTCTTTCACTGTTGGGAAGATATCCCCGAGTAACATAAACTATATTGCGTCCGGATTCGAGAAGAACTTCCCCCGGGGTGCAGGAGAAACCGCGGGACACAGCTAACTACAACTCCTTGATTCCTCAAAAGCATCAACATCTGCCTACTTACTCTATTCCAACAAAGTTGGGTCAGCTTCCAGTCTCCCATGAACGTGTCTAGGGGCGAAGTCCCCGCCCTTATATACTATGGACACGAGGCGGCGGCGTGCGTGTATGTCGCGCCCTTGAGATGATGGAGCACGGGGTAGCTCAACAGCTCACTCCCTGGCGCAGGAGACGAGGTCCGAGCGAGGCGGGCCAGCACTAGTGCGGGGGGGGGGGGCTGCGGAAGAATTATGATTCCCGCGGCGATTGAAATGTTTTTAATTTTGACAACTTTTCTATGGCACCATCTGTCATATAGCTATCTAGAACTTTATCTGGAACTTGTGAAACTGGCTATTAATCTATCAAAGTACGGCTGATCAGACATTTTTGTTATTATAGATCACAGAAGCCTCTTGCTACACTTTGGAAGTTCAAGATGGCGCGGCGAATTATTCCTGTCCCGCGTGTGTGAGAACAAACTAATCTCTACGCAGCGTGACGCAACAATAGGTATAGACATGTTCATTCACATTAAGCGTCAATTCACACCGAGACGCGACGCTGCACGCAGATTTTACATAGAGCGACTCAAAATATACTTTATTCACTACACGAAACGATACACATTTAATTGTGAGAATTCAGATATGTCGCGCTGCACCTCGAGACGCCGCGCGACGCCGCGCGGCGCAGCGCGACGCATCTTGACGCAGCGGTGACGCGCGGCGTGCAAGATCGGTGCTGCATCTCGCGATTTGCTTTGTTTTTAAGATACGTCTCGCGACGCCACGAGGCGTCGCGCGGCGCCGCGCGGCGTCGCGCTACATCAAAGCCGCGTCGCGTCGCGTCGCGTCTCGGTGTGAATTGACCCTTAAACTTGTCTTGCAGTTTCTGTGAAGTCCGAGTCCCGGGCCACTTCAGAGCTTTTCATCTCGAGAAGGAACACGGAATCCCAGCGCCATCTTGCGGCGCCTGTGGCAAAAAATCGCGTACCCTTTCCAAGTGTTACGATCACGGAAGAGAAAGAACAAGTGGAAGTGCCCTTATCGGTACAGTACGAGAACCAGTGTCGACAAATTCACGCATATTCTACATGAAAAAAACAAAGAAAACAACTGACGCTTAAATTCATCTAAGCGTAATCGCCTACTTATCGGTTATCAAAGTAGGCCTCTACGCAATTTGGATAAAGTTGTCACTGAGTGGGTGTTGCGATTTTGCGCCTATCGTTGAGTCGGGGACAACCACTCAAGGGCACTTCCACTTGTTGTTTCTCTTTCGTGGTTGCGACACCGAAAAAGATCACGTGGATAAAAAGACTTGCTGCACTGCTCGTAAGTGCGAAATGTGTGAGAAGGCTTCTATATGGATGAAGAATTTAAGAACCCATATTATGATGCATAATATGGATGAAAGGAGGCAGGTTTGCCCTGTGTGCCACGGTGGGTTCGTTCAGCAAGCTTGTTTAAGAATCATATTACTACACGACATCCAGAGTTTGTTTGATATATTATCTAACGTTAACACATTTTTGGTTTTATTAAACCCTAAAAAACCGGCCAAGTGCGAGTTGGACTCGCGCGCGAAGGGTTCCGTACTAAGCTGTAGTTCCACGCTTGAGTGACAGATGGCGTTGTATTCAAATTGCACTGTCTTTATAATTTATTGTATGGGGACCCCCCTTAATATATAACTTTTTTTAATTTTTAGTATTGTTGTTATAGCGGCAACGAAAATACTTACATCATTTGTGAAAATTTCTNCCAGAGTTTGTTTGATATATTATCTAACGTTAACACATTTTTGGTTTTATTAAACCCTAAAAAACCGGCCAAGTGCGAGTTGGACTCGCGCGCGAAGGGTTCCGTACTAAGCTGTAGTTCCACGCTTGAGTGACAGATGGCGTTGTATTCAAATTGCACTGTCTTTATAATTTATTGTATGGGGACCCCCCTTAATATATAACTTTTTTTAATTTTTAGTATTGTTGTTATAGCGGCAACGAAAATACTTACATCATTTGTGAAAATTTCTGCTTTCTAGCTATCACGGTTAATGAGATACAGCGTGCAGACAGACAACGAAGTCTTAGTAATAGGGTTCCGTTTTTACCCTTTGGGTACGGAACCCTAAAAAGCTAATGTAAGCTACATCTTGTCATCGAAATATCATCATTACAGGTACTTACCATTTTTATGTCTGCACATTTATAAATACTTACTTAAATATGTCGGGGACTGCAAGCCTTTGTTATTCAAACTGTAATCATGATTAAAAATATCATCATCGTCATATCTGCGGTTCAATTAACACCGAATGCAGGTAAGCATGTATGAGTGTTCATTGAATTCTACAAGTGGAATCCAGTTAGTATCCACAGGTATCGATCGTTCTTCAACCTGACTTCTCTAAATGCACCAATTCCACCAAGTGGAGCGAAACGAACAAGTTTTTATTTATTTATTTCATCTCGAACACAATGTAACTCATATCGATTACAAATATTTAAAATCAAAAACAAAGGGGGTGCAGGTTCAAAAATAAAATTAATATAGTGGTCGGTACAGGGGCGAATGAAACTGAAGACAATGATTAAGGTATGGACAGTCGAAACGGTTTGCAATCATGTTCAGAATCCTGTTGGGGCTGGCCATGACACGCGCTACCAGAGATGCTGCGCGCTTGCGCATTATAGTGTGGAAACAATCTACATGCGCAAGCGCGAACATCGATGATGCACTGCAGCGCCATGGCAGGCCCATCAGTTTTCTGATCGCGTTATTGTACTGGACGCGAAGGGCTCCGTACGTAGCTTGCGAATATGATGCCCACAGGCTACACGTGTAAAAAGATGTACAAAATGCTCTAAAAAGAGTAATTTTAACGCTATCTGAGCAACGTGCAAACCTGTGAGCTATCATATTCGCACGCACGGACAGAGCCCTTCGTTCTCTTTCAATATCGGCATTGTCATTTTTAATCTACTAATAGAATTACTCCGTTCAGGAATAATAATTTTCCAGGTTCTCTCTAAGATCAGTCCGCTGCGTAGGACAATTTTTTATGCTTAAGCGTCTACGCAGACACAGGTGCACTCTCTATTCCCTCGCTCTCATAGCACTACCTAGCACGACCGGAGAGAGATCAGACGCAAGACATGCACAGGTTAAGTACCTATCAATGGCCAACTTTCGGACACCGGGTTGCTTTTTGAAAGGTTCCTGATACCCATAATTGCAGCTCGGCCTGGGAGTCGAAGCCGATCAAATGAACACATAGATAGAATATTGGGAACGTTCTTTAGTGTGATGTGTGTAAAATCAATCTTTAGGCAAGGTTTTCAATCAATAAACAACAAATAAAAAAAAACTTTATTTACGAATTTGTTTCTCCATTAAATGGAACGCTTTAGTATGAACTGTCAAAGACCTCTGGTTGTCAAAAGTCTTGTCACAAGCTTGACATTTGAGAATCCTCGGTTTCGCGCCATGAACTGACGTTTCATGGGTAAGTTTCTTCGTGTAGTCTGCAAACTTCTCGCCGCAGTAAGCACATTTGTTCCGCTTATTCATCTTTATATGCACCGCCTTCTCGTGATCCCTTTTCTTAACGTGATTATTGAATTCTTTGAAACAAAAGGAGCAGTTGAAGACCCCCGTCTTGTGCCTATATTCGTGGTTTTGTAGGATTTTCTTGTTGACGAAACCACTATCACAAATGCTACACACATGATTCCTGTAATGTGAATTCATATGTTCGAGCAAAACTTTGAAATTTCCATAAGAGTTCCCGCAAAATAAACATTTCGGCATATCATTGTCGAATTTGAATGGTAGAATGTAGCTCTTACCGCTATGGAAACTTTTGTCGTGTTCCGTTTTCAAATGCTCAATGACGTCGTCTAGAGTATCTATGCTCTTATTGCAGATCTCACATTTAAGATCAGTGATGTCAAGTTTGACGATGTAATTATGCATGGATTTATCTTCCATGAATGTAGATTTTACTTCTTCATGCTGGGCTATTGTATGGAGTTTCAGTTCTGCGGGAGTTACATACTCTTCTGCACAAAAGCCACATCCATAACCAATGCCACCATATTTTCCTATTGGCGTAGCATTCGTGTGATACAAAATAGTTCGGATATTTTCTTTATGCTTTACGCATTCCGTTCTCTTTTTCAACTTGATCTGTCTCTTTGGTTTTATCTCTATGATTTTCTTTTTCTTTTCGCTGGTTTTGATTTTGACAATCTGTACTCTTGCTCCGGTTGCTCCTATAAAATGAAAATATTTAAATTAGAACAAATTGAACTTGTTGAACAAACTCAAACTATGTAAATCTGAACGTTTTTTGGTGCAGTTGACAGTTGCTGTCAGTGTAGCTTCCCTTGAAAATTGACAACTGTCAAATGCACAAGATTCATAAAGAAAGAAAAATCCTGTCATCGTGTGAAAACGTTGATAGACTATACCCTGTTCACGATAACGTTAGAAAAAAGAGGCTCGCAGTAGCAGGGGTACGACACCTTTTGTTTCAAGTTAAGTTCAAATAATTTGAATAAATAAAATGTACCTATGGCATACAGTAAATTATTTCCTATCTATGTACTCGTCACTAGGCGAATGACGTGAAAAGAAACAGTGTTAAGTAACAATTAATTTACAAAAAAAATATATTAAATGAAAGCCATATAATTGCATAAGGTCGATAGGTTAAATAAGACTAATTATGCATGGTAGCATGCTATTAAAATTAATTATTTTATTTTCCTTGCTTTATGATTCTACGAATCAACTACAGCTTGGCAAAAAAGAGTCTGACGCGGTGACAGTTGGAATTAAAAATCGATGATTGAGGCAACACTGCTTCACTTGTCTATTGCTAGTACATCGTCTGTCAACAGCGCGTCTATCCTGATTATTTTTCACAAATTTCAAAAAGTTATCGTATTTCGTTGCTTATTTGACCGTTCAAAATGAATAAAACTATTCGTAGTAGTGGCAGAGTAGTGATTTACCACGTCTTTTTGCGGTGTTTGGCGGAATCTCAAGCGGGACAAGTTTTATCCGATATCGAGAATGTATATCAAAGAACAGCCGATATGACAGGTATTTATGTGCCCTATTTAAGTGATTGTACCTGAAATATGTTNCTATCCGGTATCCGGCCTATCCGGCCATTATTTTACTATCCGGCCGAATACCGGATAGTTACACACTATCCGGCCGGATACCGAATAGTGATTCTGTTTGGTATTTAAATTTGAAAAATGGTTAGTATACAAGAAAACAACAACAAATTATCAATATTTGCTTATTACCTTTAACATACAAGTCTCATTTAAAATAGTTAAGATTCTTAAGGAATCCTATGATCAGCATTAGTATCGAAATAGTATACGAAATAGTTCCGTACACTGAACTAATAAAACTCGTTTCTTGCCTCGGTCCGCGCGATCGTAACAGGTTGAAACCTGCACGATGCGCCCGCCGCCAAGCTAAAATGTAGGTATCGTTTGGCCGGCCGAATATTCGGCGGCCGGATACCGGATATTCGGCCGGTGATCAGGCCGAATATCCGGTATCCGGTATCCGGCCAAACAACTATCCGTTGCATCTCTACTTATTTGACCGTTCAAAATGAATAAAACTATTCGTAGTAGTGGCAGAGTAGTGATTTACCACGTCTTTTTGCGGTGTTTGGCGGAATCTCAAGCGGGACAAGTTTTATCCGATATCGAGAATGTATATCAAAGAACAGCCGATATGACAGGTATTTATGTGCCCTATATAAGTGATTGTACCTGAAATATGTTTTTTAAATGATTTCAATGCATAACTCTTGTGAATATCCAGATTAACGTAACTTTTATTATTGTTTATATGAATTGAAAATTGAAGTTATGTTTAGTAATTTGACATGTCTCGTATACGCCGGTCTCCAAGTCAAGAAACTTGAAGATAGTGAACATGAATTTGATAATAAGAGTAAAGTACTGTTATTATGCATTTTGTTATAGGTAAATCTGTCAATACAATTAGAAAAATTGTTCAGGAAGGTGAAAAAAATAATGGTATTTTTTCAACACCAGGAAAAAATCGCAAAGGTCGCCCGAAGAAAGATTTAGATGATTTCGATTTATGTGCAATTAGACAAAAAGTTCATTTCTTTTACACTGTGAAAAAACAGGTACATTTTCTTCTTAATACTCTATATTTAATGTACTTAAAAAATGAAGATTTAAAACAAAATATCATGTTTCAGGTCCCTACACTGAGAAATTTACTGCCAGTAGTTAGACAGGACTTAGGTTTTGATGGAAGCCGTGAACATCTCAGAAAGATTTTACACTCTTTAGGTTTTTCATATAAGAAATGTAAAACAGAGAGATCTGCTCTAATAGAGAAACCGAACATTGCTGCAAAGCGGGAGCAATATTTGAAAATTATTGTGGAGAACAGAAATCTGCCTCCAGAACTACAAAAACAAATAATATATTTGGATGAAAGTTATATTCACTCATCATATAAACTGAAAAAATGTTGGCAGTCGGTTGATGTCAGCGGAGTGAAACAAAATGTATCAAAGGGCAAGAGATATATAATTGTACACGCAGGCAGTGAGAAAGGATTTGTTCCAAATGCACTTTTGATTTTCAGTGGAACAAACAAAAATGAAGATTATCACTCAGAAATGAATAAAACAAATTTCACAAAATGGGTCACTGAAAAATTAATTCCCAACCTACACGAACCTTCCATTATTGTAATGGATAATGCACCATACCATTCGGTTGTCATTAACAAGGCACCAACTAGCGCTACAAATGTTGCTGAGATAAAATTATGGTTACTGAGAAACAATATAGCTTTTGATGAGTCTCTCCGTAAACCTCAATTATTAATGCTAGTAAAGCGGCATAAACCAGAGCCTATTTACGAAATAGACAATATTTTAGGAGATCATGGTCACACTGTGGTACGCCTTCCACCTTATCACTGTGACCTGAATCCTATCGAATTAATATGGGGAATTGCAAAGAATAAAATTGCTTCAGTCAATGTTGACTCCATTGATATAAAGGTATGCATGCAGCCTAGTTTATATATGCATAATTATTTAATACAGACAGGTAAGAACGATTTTAATTATTGTTTTTTTCTTATAGCAGGCTGCTGAACAAGCATTTTCAAATATTACTGCCGAAGACTGGAAAAATTCATGCAAGCATGTAATGAAAATAGAAAAAGAATACTATGACAGAGGTGCGATTATGTACGAACAGATGGAACAATTAGTTATAAATCTTAGAGATGACAGTAGCAGTGATTTTTCAGAATTGGAATACTCCAGTGATTCTGAACAAGCAGGAAGCTCTAGCCAAAATGTGGGCTTTTCTGGCATTGAGTATTTAGACGAAAGTGTATTTGATTTGTCTGATTAAATTGTTTTATACTAGAATAAAACTTCAAACAATACATGTTCTTTCATTATCCCAATAACCAAACTATTCGCCCATTCCTAACAATCAACTTTGATAATACTGAGATAAATGAGATCTCCCTAAATTAATTACGATTGGAGATATAAATTATATCTCCCTAAACAAAATATCAAAATCTGTTGATCCGTAGTATTCTGGGTTGCCACATGTGCGATACTGGTGACCTCATTTATTCCACACTCTTTTTTGCCAAGCTGTAAACGAAAATTTTCGATATTATAAATTTTGTGACTTGGTCTGAGACTGTCCGAGAAAATTGACAGTGACGTGAAAACATTCCCTACCTACTCTCTGCCCCTGCTTCTTTTAGATTTTTTTAACGTCGACACGACAACAGAATGTAAAAATAAACGATATTTAATGGAAATCTTGTAATTTCAGAAAGTAGACAGGTTAAATATGTACAATTTAGTGTGACGGCTGTTATTTAAATTAATTATATTTATTCAACACCAATCTTGACCGTAATCATTTTTGTTGAATTGTTATTTTGAAGTGGACGCTTAAAAGAGCCTTATTAAACTTCTTTCTATTCCTATCGCGAACAGACCGTAGCTTCAGGGCTTTTATCAAATAGAAGTCGAGCACACAACTGACGTATAAGTACAGACGATAAGACATCAACCTACCACAATCTGTCAAATTTCTTCAATAGGTTTTCAACCTTATCACAATGATGGCGTCCTAGCCGATTGTCGGCCACGGCGGCTATTCTCATATAAGGAGATCAGCCAGCTGCGCAAGACATTATAGTGCAAAAGCATTTGCGCAGTCATAGGTGCACTCCCTATTCCCTCACTCTCATAACCCGATGGGACGGCAATCCGACACGACCGGAGAGAGATTAGGCGCAGGACCGTGAACCGCGACATTAACGTGCTCTCAGTGGAAGGTTAAAGTTAGATTGGAAGAAATTGACAGATTCGGGTAGTTTGCTGTCTACTAAAAACATGTTGTTGGTACTACATTCTACGCTTTAATAAGCAAGCCACCGTCTTACTGGTATAGGTAGACTATAAGTACTTAAGGAGGTGAATTAAACGAGTATTGTTTATGTAGACGACTTATTTATTTCTAATAATTGTGTGTGTATTTACGACTAATTTGACGGGTTTCAGATAAATAATATAATATCTGACAAATAGTGCCATAGAATATTTGTGTGGCACTATTTGTGTTTGTATTTTACCTAAGTTAACATTCAATATGAGGCGTGATCTTATCTTTCGCGGTTATAATATACCACAAATAAAAATCCTGTCCTTGTTCAACTCCGAAACTTCTTACAATTCAAATGTTCCTCGATATACTATGATATTTCGTAATAAAAACTTTATCGAGGAACATTTGAATTGTAAGAATCATCAAATGGTCTACATGGCTATAATTTTCGCTTCGCATTCACGTTTGCGTTCATTCGCCACGCTAGACAGATCCTTAAAATTACAAATCCACTGAGAACAATTGAATTACGTAGTGTCAAATCAATAAGGAGGTTTTATTGCGTAAGTGTGTAAAGGTATATTTTATCCTGATATGGGAAGGACGCGGGTGAAGCCGTGGGCCACTATAGTAGGTACTTCTGATCTCTACTCAGCAGTAACGCAATGTAACTTCTTATGAATCTTAAAGGACTGTTGACTTGTGAACATTCTGCTACACATCTCACATTTGAACTGTCTCTGAAGTCCATGGTCATTAGCTTCATGTTCTATCATCTTCTGAAAGTCTAGAAACTTCTTCCCACAAATCGTGCAACGTGGCCGCTTCTTTAAGCACAAATGTACCATTCTTTCATGAACCTTCATTTTTACTCTGGTATCAAAAACTTTGGTACAAAAACTGCAGCGGAACACTCCAGTTTTGTGGCGATACATGTGCGCTTGAAGCATTCTTCTGTTCACAAAACCTGCCTCACAAACTCCACATATATGGTTACTGAAATGCGTATTCATATGTTCAAGTAGTATTTTAAAGTTGTTATACTCGAACGAGCATTGCACACAGCGGAGATTTTCCGAATCAAATCGAAACGGCACGATATGATTGCCAATATCTGTATGGAAGAATTTATCGTGTTCTTCAGTCAAATGATCTATAAATCCTTGTAGTTCATGAAATGGTTTCAAGCACACCTCACAACGCAGCCCCGTGATGTCTAATTTGACAATGTAATTTAGCATCGTATAGTTCTTCATGTAACTCGAGATGTTTCGCTCATCATGCTGTTCTATAACGTGCTTTTTTAAGTCCTTTGGGTCTGAAAAGATCTGTGGACAGTAACAGCAGGTGTAACCAAGACTGCCATATCTTCCTATCGGCGTGGCGTTGCTATAAAGTAGAATGGTACGAACATTCTCTCTGTGTCTATCAACTTCGTTTATTTTAGAAGTCTCTGGTTCGTCGTCTGTCATGAATAGTGTTGTATCGACTTCGATCTCGATCCGAACGGAGTCCGGGTCGGTACCTACAAAAAAATCGTTCGTTTAATATTTAGGTATAGCGCGCTAAGAATAAGGTGTTCTAATTTTTAAAGCTAGTGTGAAATATTAATGTAAAAATAATACTTATCAATAAAATGTTTAGTTAGACGTTTTTCAAGAAAATTAGACGATGTGGGTCCACTTATAAGTAGTTGTAATATTGAATAGTTACTGTTGCCATCATTTCCAGGTTTCATGCGACTTTAAAATAATTAAAGTGCTATTTTTAAGAAGAGAAATAAATAAAACATTCATAGGTTATCATTAGAAATTAATTTATTAGATTCTCCACAGTACATTCATAATTATAAATCCAACAACAATGTTGCAACTAGAAAAAAAAATTAAGAAGATAAGTCAAAGTTGCTTACATATGGTACTTAACTTAATGGGCTCCAGACCGCCTGATCGGCCCCAGCAGCTGTTCTCATATAAGGAAATCGGCCAGCTGCGCAGGACATATTATAGTGCACAAGCATTTGCGCAGACACAGGTGCACTCCCTATTCCCTCACTCTCATAGCGCGATGGGACGAGAATCCGACACGACCGGAGAGAGATCAGGCGCAGGACCGACATTAAAGTGCTTCCCGATGCACGGGTGTATCAATCACCAACTTCCAGACTCCGGGCTGCTTTGTTAGTTTCTTAAAACCCACAAGAAAGATTTTGGCCAGACCCGGGAATCGAACCCAAAACTTACTACTAGGGTTAAGCAATAGTTCTATAATATCTAAACTTATAGTTTTATGACAACGAAATTAAACCTACGACCTACCTCAATCTGTCAAATGTCTTTAACAGATTGTAAACCTTACCATAATAGTCGAAGGTTCATGTTCGATTGATAAAATCTAACAGATTCGGCTAGATTGGTCTGCTGGCAAAACAGCTGCATACTAAATCTTAGATTGACAGAGTAGTAATGAAGTTCACAAGTTCTCGCCCAACGCAACATTCTCGTTGCTATTCAGCAATGTTGCTCAACTGTTGCTTCACAAATATTAGGCTTAATTATCCCACAGAATAAGGTTGCTACGACTAGTTCATTAAATTCTTCATCGATTACAGCTGAAAATCTCTTGCATGGCAGTGTGCCTAAATGTGACTCCTCATTTAATTTTGAGCACGTTACACCACTTGACGTCATCAACGTCTTTAAAACACTCAAGTTAAAAAACACGGGTGACTATTGGGGTATTTCTATTAAACTTTTAAGCAATATTATTGATGTTATTGCCCCCTATCTTGCTATCACATTTAACAAATGCATTGATGTTGGTGTCTTTCCGGATCTTATGAAACTAAGTAAAGTCATACCTTTATTTAAATCAGGTAATAGGATGGACGTAGGTAACTTCAGACCCATATCCATCCTACCTGCCTTTAGCAAAATATTTGAAAAGTTAGTACTCAAGCAGTTACTCAGATATTTCAATGTAAATAGCCTCCTTCATACTGAACAATATGGCTTTACTAAAGGTCGTTCTACTGT
>NWSH02000531.1:3652273-3664146 GCA_002382865.2 Heliothis virescens | reverse complement strand
TTTTTTTATTATGTTACAATGAGCAGGTCCATTTGGTCTACTAGAGATAGTGGCACTAATCAATTGTTTTTGTAGCTATTATGTAGCAGTGAGTACGTCATGCTCCCTTAGACGGTATTGCTTGCGGTAGCGTCGGCGGTCGGGTTGCCTCCCTCCCTCAAAAATGTGCGAGGGGGGCGATGGCTGATCCTCGCGTTATGCTCGTGAACGGGTGCTGCTTGTGGTACCAGGTCGTCTTGCTGACTATATACTTTGGTTATTCTTTTAACATTCTTAGATTTAATATTTAATTGCTTTTTTTGTTATGATAATGTGCCGCAGTCTTAATACGCTAATATGTGAAATGCTCATATTGTAATCACGCCTGGTACATATAGGTGGGCACGCCCTTTAATACCTTAAAAATGGAGGCTTTATTAATTGATTGTAGATTTGAAGAAAGTAGTACACTGCTTGAGTTCATTGCTATAGGTATATAGTGGTGTGTGCTAGCCAATATGTCATTAAAGGCAATTTACTTTGTATAATATCATAATTGACATTGTTTAATAACATGTTTGTTATTTACATATTATAATAACTATTCAGTGTTGTATAAAGATTCTTAAAATCTAAAAGACAGACATGTGTTGCTGGGGAGTTTGTTGCGCCACTTCTTCTTCCCAGCAAAAACACATAGGAAGTGGTGAAGGGCGGGCGTTTTTGGGGCTGTCTGATGTAATTTTGACGTTCGAAAAGTGCTGTTTTCAGCCTACTTTGAATAAATGCCTTTTGATTTTGATTGATTTTAAAGATGAACCAGTAATGAAGCTAAGCCTTGTCAAAATGATGACGTAAGCACCATCGAAGTCGTAGGGTTGTCACTTGGTAATACTGATATATATATCTCCCAAAGTTTAGTTCCTAATTTGGCCAAATGCTAGCTGACGCGGTAGCTCTTGACGTGACTGTACTGACAGCATTGGTAAAGGTACATAAATGCTCGTCAATGCGCATGCGTGTGTGAGTGTGACGTTACGAACTTTAGTAGGTAGATAGGTAGCTTCCCAACTGTTCTACATATTATATTTAAACTGTGCCAATATCCTTATTTCTGCTTAATTCATTCAAAAAATCAAACCAAATGCACCGCTTTTTTATGCTCCAGCATTTTGCTTCGAATAACAAAACCTGCATCGCAGAAACCACAAATATAATTCCTGTAATGCTCCGACATATGATCTTGAAAGTCGGTCGAGTCTCCCATGTCAGTGGCACAGACTCCACACAATATCTTCCTTCCATCATACTTAAAAGGAACGATCTGATTTTTAATTTGCTTATAAATAAGTTCATCGTGTGCCGACTTTAAGTGATCCATTAATAAATCGAGACTCTCGATAGATACATCACAAATTTTGCACTTCAAACCCGTTATATCCAAATACACAATATGACGGGACAGCGATCTCGCGTTGAAAAATTCTGGCTTATCGTTGGCGTGAACTTGTATTGAGTGACCGCGCAATTCTGTCGGATTTTGGAACTGGTCAAGGCAATAGCTGCAGGCAAAGCGGGAACCGACTCGACAGCGCACGGGGGAAGCATTTGAGCACTTCAGTATAGTTTTTATATTATCAAACTGCCAGTCAAGTTCCGTTAGACGACGTTCTTCGGCTATTTTCTTTTGCTGTTCTCGAACCCAGGGTATGGCCTTCTTCCCTACAGGTCTAATAGACACGAAAGATGAGAAGTTCAGCTTTCTATCCAGGGTCAAAGTCTTGTCTTCCTCTTCGAATATAATTGGAGAGCTATCGCGAATAGTTCGGGAACGGAGACCTGAAAATAATGAGTTCGTTTGTTTTAAAGATACTTTTGCGTGGCCAATTGTTAGTAGTGATACCTACTTGATAATAGTGTTATTGTTCTTTTGTTTTTTTTTTTAGCATGCAGCTGTAGTATCATTAGTGATTCTATAACGTTCAATAATAAAAAACCGTAGCTTAGATATAGTTCTCGCCAAACTTTTTGTCGTCACGTAGAATTGCGTGTCGAGTATCGCCACTGAGTTGTATGAGAACTGTACTAGTCCTTCAATTCAAAACGATTAAGGTGCATTCGACCACTAGAAGCGGGAAATTCAAATATAAAATGGTTTTTTCATGTTTTATCTAAGTTAACATTCAATATGAGGCGTGATCTTACAAAAACTTAAAACTTCTTACAATTCAAATGTAACTGTCGAAACTATGATATTTCGCAATAAAAAGTTTTTTACAGTTACATTTAAATAACCGCCAATCATAAGATCAGGCCTCATATTGAATGTTAGCTTAGGTAAAACATGAAAAAACCATTTTATATTTGAATTTCCCGCTTCTCGTGGTCGCATTCACCTTAAATGAAAGATTTCTGCGCGCAGGGTTTGCGCTGCCATCATACTTGTGTAAGCTTAAGGGCCCGTTTTAAAGTTCCTACTAAAGTTCTAGATAGCTGTCTGACAGATAATGCCAAAGTAATGTTTTTAATTTTGACTACTTTTCTATGGCATGGCATTATATGTCAGAGAGCTATCTCAATTTTCTCTGCAAGCTTTGAAACTGTCGCTTTTGTATTTTTAACCGACTTCCCAAAAAGGAGGAGGTTCTCAATTCGACCGCATCTTTTTTTTTAAATTTTATTTATGTTCACCGATTACTCGAAGATGGCTGGACCGATATTCAAAATTCTTTTTTTGTTTGAAAGGGTGTTCTTCACAGGTGGTCCCATGGTAAGGAGACCAGGATTTGATGATGGCATCCTGGAGAAATTGAGAGAACTCTTCAAATTTCGTACGCTTTTTTACGTCGATGATACTATTACGGGACCGACTGTCACTGTGGGTGGGTATGGATATTAAAGATATTATAGTTTTAGACAGACACGAAAACTAAAAAGCATAAAATAAAAAAAAACTTTTTACAAAACACTTTTTTTTAAATCATTCTATTATCTTAAGTTTGCCAGTGAACACTATGTCCACATGGATCTAAGGATTCAATGCAATAATATCATCATCCCAATTTATTTGTGGTCAGCGCAGCATGTTTCCTTCTTCCATTCTCTTCTACCTGCCGTCATCTTACAAGTAACATTCTTTCTTGCCATATCGAATTTCACACAATCCATCCGCAATGTATTGTCAAAAAAAAAAATATAATCATAGCATTTTTATTAACTCTATTTCCAAGATTTTGTGTTCCTAGTTTTTGTACTAATTTAACAGTTACTAGCTTCTGCCAGCGACTTCGTTCGCGAATCATGTCGCTTATGCCAGCGACAACGGATCGTCATAATCACAGATGTTTCCCTTCACTGGTCTGCTCCTATTGATGGTAGCGTGATGAAAAGTATACTATAACCATTTCAGGAGCATGAATAATAATTGTACCAAGTTTCGTTAAAATTCGTCCAGTAGTTTTTGTTTCTATAACGGTTATACAGACAGACGGACAGACAGACAGACAAAAATTCTACTGATTGCATTTTTGGCATCAGTATCGATCCCTAATCACCCCCCTGATAGTTATTTTGTAAATATATTTCATGTACAGAATTGACCTCTCTACAGATTTATTATAAGTAGGTACCTATGTCCTATATAGATTAAGTAGGTACTTATGTATTATTATCAACCGACTACCCAAAAAGGTGATATGTTTTATAAAAAAAAACAATAGAATTCGAATAAAATTTTAATGCAATCTACAAACAATAATTATACAACAATTAACTAACTTATTTCTACGCATTAATAAAGGTGAGATTCCACCAAGGTTCCACAAAAGTTTCTTCTGGTCGCTCTGTACCCACCTACTTATTTTGCGATACTCTAATATTCATCACGGTACACGGCATACAAAGGTAAAAAACATTATTTAATTGTATGTATGTACGCACAGACGACAGCAGGTCAACGTATACGAATCTGTCAAATTTTACCAATCAAACATTAACCTTCTTCCATTGTGATAAGGTAGAAAATCGATTACAGAAATTTGACAGATTGTAGTAACTCGATGTGCTGTCGTCTGTACAGACACCAGCACATCAATCTTATCACAATTTGTCAATCGTTAGGAATTTGACATTATGTACAGACGACAGCAGGTCAACGTATACGAATCTGTCAAATTTTACCAATCAAACATTAACCTTCCTCCATTGTGATAAGGTAGAAAATCGCTTGCAGAAATTTGACAGATTGTAGTAACTCGATGTGCTGTCGTCTGTACTTAAGTATAGCAAACATTAACACATGCTAGTAGTGGCTTAGACTTAATTGTTCGCGAACGAAATGTGCGCGAACAATTTTAGTGGAATCTCACCATTAGAATTTAACATACGTCAACTTTTAAACCGATCGCAAAGAATAAACTAAATTAGCATTTAGAAGTCCAAGTTTAACCACAATACAAACGTCGGGTTTTCTTGAAACAAGTTTACTTTGAGAATGCCCACGCACTTTAAAAAAATAATGGCGTCCTAGCCGATTATCGGCCACGGCGGCTGTTCTCATATAAGGAGATCAGCCAGCTGCGCAGGACATATTATAGTGCACAAGCATTTGCGCAGACACAGGTGCACTCCCTATTCCCTCACTCTCATAACCCGATGGGACGGCAATCCGACACGACCGGAGAGAGAACAGGCGCAGGACCGACATTAACGTGCTCTCCGATGCACGGGTGTGTATCAATCACCAACTTCCAACTCCGGGCTGCTTTTGTGAAAGTTTCTAAAACCCACAAAGCGATTTCGGCCCGTCCCGGGAATCGAACCCGAGACCTCGTGCTCAGCAGTCGGCCATGCGACAACTAGACCAACGAGGCACTTTTTAGTGACATATCTAAACGGCTGGTTGACACTTCGCGTGACCAAAAGACTGGCTACTACTACTACCTTGGACAAAGAATAAGCATTGCCATCCAGCGTGGCAATGATGCCAGCCTTTTGGGCACGCTCCCGGTCGGCATCGACGGGGAGGAATTCTTTGACGCCTTTTAGTTTTTAGTTTAAGTTTTTTATTAGAATGTTGTAAATATATGTAAATGTCACCGGAAAATAACAAGATCCGTGAGTTTATAAATTTCCTAGTAAATTGATAAACTTTCGTAAGATTCTAAACTGGAGATAAATTTTATTATTTTACGTTCACATTTTCGTAAATTGATAAACTTACTGAAGTCACTCGTAAAATAATAAGTAAGCACTACGCATGATCTGATTGGTTGACTGTCACGTGTCACTTCTCCTTCCTCGCGGCCGCCATTGAAGTCTATGGACACAAGCAGTGCCGCTATGAACATTGCCCAATCAGAGAGCAGTGTGTTATTTTACGTATATCAAAGATGCGTATATTTAAAAGAGCTTCTGTGATTGGTCGAACCATTTAGAATCTTACGAATAGATATCCGTTAGTTTATAAATTTACCGTGTGACGTCGGAAATTGATAAATTTACGAAAATAAGGACGTAAAATAATACAATTTATCTCCCGTTTAGAATCCTACGGAAGTTTATAAATTTCCTAGGAAATTTATAAATATACGGATCTTGTTATTTTCCGGTGACATAAATATACTTTGAGAAATGAAGGCAAAAATTCGTAGCAAATAGTTGTATTAGGAAAACTGACGTTTATGTTACAGTTGAACTTGGCTCTAAATATAGTCCAAGAGACTTCGTGATTTAACATATCTATACTAATATTATAAAGCTGAAGAGTTTGTTTGTTTGAACGCGCTAATCTCAGGAACTACTGGTCCGATTTGAAAAATTCTTTCAGTGTCAGATAGCCCATTTATCGAGGAAGGCTATATATAGGCTACTTTTTATCCGGGTGCGCCGAATAGTTCCCATGGGATGAAACCGCTGGCGGAAGCTAACCTATCATAATATTACGAGTTTCTTCCCATGGTTTCAGTTGCGTATCTTGAGAACTATTTCGAACTTCCAAATAAAAAATATGTATTATATATTATACCTCCCTCGATAAATGGGCTATCTAACCCTTTTCAAATCGGACCAGCAGTTCCGCAGATGAGCGTTGAGAGCGCAAACTAACAAACTTTTCAGCTAGATAGGTACGCTCTATTCAACGCATAATTTTTCTAATCCTTATAAACACACTAGCTTCTGCCAGCGTCATTCTTAAAATACCTTTCCCGTGGTAATTTCGGGAAATCCTTTCTTATCTCGCGTGGGAGTCTTAAGATGAACCTCTGTGCTAATTTTCAGCTTTATAGGTTCACGGGTTTGGGTCTTGCGTTAATGAGTGAGTGAATGAGTCAGGACTTTGATTTGTATATGTATAGAAGAACTAGCTTCTGCCAGCGGTTTGACTCGCTTTCCCGTGGGAACTACTGCGCGAACTCGAATAAAAAGTAGCCTATAGCCTTCCTCGATAAATGGGCTATCTAACACTGAAAGAATTTTTCAAATCGGACCAGTAGTTCCTGAGATTAGCGCGTTCAAACAAACTCTTCAGCTTTATAATATTAGTATTGATTTATTCCCCGTGTTTGGCCTTCATATGACTCTTCAAAGTGCATTTCTGGACGAACGCCAACCCACAAACCGCACAAGCAAACCTACGGTCATCCGCATGAGACCTCAAATGCTGTCGCAACGACTTTTTAGTCGCATAGCGCTTAGGACATACATGACATTCAAATTTTTTTATACCAGTATGCATAATCATATGCTCCATTAAGTGCCGTTTCAGAAAATATCTCGCGTTGCATACAGAGCACACGTGTTCTCGTTCCATCAAATGGTCTTTTTTAACGTGCCTTGTCAACGAACGACGATTGTTGAAGGTTCGGTCGCAAGCTGTACACTTTAAGGCGATCGGAGGAGCGCCATGTTTTTGAACCATATGGTTCTGCTTCGTCCAGTAATCTTCGAATTTTTCCTCGCATAGCTTGCATTTGTTTCGTTTCTTGATGCCTAAATGCATTCTCTGTTCGTGGTCTCTCCGTTTTTGAGCGCAGAGGAACGATTTTTCGCAGTGACCACATTTGAATTGAGATTCGCCGCCATGTCTTCGTCTGTGGCTGACGAGTAACCGTTTTGTGACAAAACCTGCGCTGCAAACCTCACAGACATGATTCCTGAAATGATTATGCATATGCTCCTGTAATATTTTAAATGTCGAATATCCAGCTCCACAGATAGCGCATACCAAGCCTTCATTGTCGAATTTGAACGGAATAATCTCGCTTATGCCCGAAGTTATATTCTTGCTGTGTTCTTTCTTTAAATGTTCAGCTAAATCGTCTAATTTCAAAAGGTTTTTGTCACATATTTTGCATTTTAAGTCTGTGATGTCTGCTTTGAGGAGATGTTGAGAAGACCTTGGCATACGCAACGCTTGAATGTCCGAATGTTCCTCTAAAGAATGTGCTTTTAAATTTTTGGGTTGTTCAAACTTTTTCCTGCAGAAATTGCACCCGTATCCATCGCTATCTTTATTCCTAATCAAAGTCGCATTCGAATGAAGCAGTATCAGTTTTAAGTCATTGGAACTTTTTGCTGTCTCCTGCTGTTTTTCAGCTTTCGGTTCAATGTCAACCAACACATTATTTTCCTCTCTTTTCGACTTATCTTCTTTTAATCGTGTGTTGCGTTGCACACCTACAACAAATAAATGTTATCAATTCTCTTGGTAGTTGTTATTTCTTCAGGCATTCGTTTGACTACAGTTTAAAATTTAGATCCGTTGAGAAATCACGTGAAACGTTGTTTCATAACCTATAAAAAAGCTTCGGTAATTCTTGTCGCTATAAGGCTGTCGAATGTCTCTTGGAAGGCGAAATCATAATCTTAAAATAACAGACAAAATTAACATCTATAACAACTAAACTAAAGTCTAGATTAGAATGTTCTAACTAAACTTCTTCGCCATGCTTAGACCGCATATGGCTCCTCCAACTGCACTTCTGCACGAAGGCTTGTCCGCAATGTACGCAAACAAATCTTCTATCATTCGCGTGAATTCTCATATGCTCCCTCAAAGTGTTCTTCCTTCCATATGCCTTCAGGCAGATCTCACATCTGAACTGCCTCAACCCTGTATGCTTTGTCATGTGTTTTTTCAAACCACTCATGCCAAAGAATCTCATATCGCACTCAGTACATTTATGCCTCCTCTCCATCAAATGGTCTTTTTTCGTATGTACGGACAGCGATCTCTGAGTGCTAAAAGTCCGGTCGCAAGCCGAACATTTCAAGACAGGCTGTTCAACTCCATGCTCCTTAATCATATGATCCATCTTCTTCCAGTAATCATTGAATTTTTCGGAACAATAAGGACATTTGTTTCTGGCGCTAAAACCGAGATGTGTTCTCTTATTATGTTCGCGCAGTCTTATTTTGTTAGCAAACGTTTTCTCGCATTGATCGCATTTATATTCTCCGCTTTCATGGCGTCTCACGTGGCTAACTCTAAGTCTGTCTGTCACAAACCCTGCACCGCATATTTCACAAAAATAATTCGCGAAGTGCGAGTTCATGTGCTCCTGCAGAAGTTTGAACGAATTGAATTCTGCTAAGCACATAACACATTTAAGTGCAGGGGTGTCAAATCTGAAAGGTAAGATGTAGCTTTTAACGTCTAAACACATTGGTTTATTGTGTACGTTTTTCAAGTGCACCATGAATTCGTCCAGTTGATCAAAATCTTCGTCGCAGAGAGCGCAGTTTAAATACGTGATATCTAGTTTAATGACGTATTCAAATATTTTAGCGGTCATGCGCAGTATCAGTTTGTCACTGTTGTGTTCGTCTAAGCAGTGCTTCTTCAATACAGTCGGGTCTTGGAATTGTTTGGGGCAAAATGAACAGCCGTATCCGAGGGCATCCTTACACCTTATGGTGTTGGCGTTCGAGTTTAGCAATATATGTCTTAGATTGGCTCTGTTCTTCACAGTCTCTGTGGCTGCGAGAGAGTAACTCGACTCCCTCGTAGTTAATTTTGAGAAGAACTTCAATTCAACCGTTGGTTTCGTCGGTTTCTCTATTTTGATTATCCTAGTTCCCCTCCCGTGACCTACAAAGAGAAATTTTATATTATTGTACAATTTTTAATGTTGTCTCCAGTCTTAATATGAGGTACAGACGCCAGCACATCAGCGTACCTCAATCTGCCAAATTTCTGCAATAGATTTTCAACCTTGTCACAATAGTGGAAGATTCTTGTCAATTGGTAAAATTTAACAGATTGACATATACAGGTTGGCCTGCTATCGTCTGTACTTTACATTTTTTTATTGTATTGCTTAGCTAGAAGGAACTGTCACAATAATGTACATTTTTTTTTCTTATTTTTTAGTTAAACTGTGTAAAAAAATCACAAAACAAAAGTTATTTTTACACGCCAACGTAATAATTTTATAAATACTCAAATTCTGCAGATAAAGCTAATCTTTAAGAAGTTTTGTTACAAACAAAACTTCAGAACTTAAATCTAAAATGGTGGTCAACTATTTTCAGGTTCAGTATAAGTAAAAAAGTGATATATTAAATAAAAATGCCAACTTAAACCCTCGTAACATGTATTACTATAAATGAGGTACAAAACAAAACTTGAAAAAAAAAAACACATTTGCCACTAACGATAATCAAAATGGCCACCAACTTCATTCCGTGATTCCATGTTTAGTTTTCATATGACTCTTCATAGACCACTTTTGCGAAAACTTTTGGTCACAAACCTCACACTGGAAGTGCAAATCAGTATCATGGATTCGCATATGAGCACTCAAAGTCTTTTTCCTCGCATAAGATTTTAGACACACTGTGCATTGAAAATCTTTGGCACCAGTGTGCTTCACCATATGATTCTTCAGACCAGTGGACGAAAAGAACGCCATGTCACAATCCTTGCATTTGTGTGGTCTATCCATCAAATGATCTCTTTTGGTGTGAATGTTAAGTTTTTTTCTACTGCTGAACACCTTGTTGCAAGCCTGACAAACTGTTGCACTAGAGATGCCATGCACTGCAGCTACATGAGCCTCCCTTTGATGATATTCTTTAAACGTTTCAATGCAATGACTGCACTTATGAACGTAACTTGTATGAGCAGTTTTCTCATGCAATCTTTTCCTCACTAACGACGGCAAGATTTTTGGACAATGATCGCATACAAAGCTGCCTTTTGTATGATGTACCGAATGTTGCGTTAATGCATTTCGGTTTACGAAACCACTGTCGCAAATTTTGCAAATGAAATTCCTGAAATGCATATGCATATGATTGATTAAAGCTCTGAACTTGTTGAAAACGTTTGAGCAAATGCAACATTGTAGCGTCTCATTGTCGAATTTAAATGGAAATATATGACTTTTGACATCAAAATGGAACTTTTTGTCATGTTCTTTATGTAGATGATCTATAAGCAGATCTAGGGTATTAATATCTAGGTTGCAAAGTTTGCATTTTAGTCCAGTTATGTCTACCTTGACGACATACTCGGATAAGTTCATGTTTTTCATAAAATTGGCTTCTGTTATTTTCTTGTGGATGTCCAAAGTATGTCGTTTTAAATCTGCTGCTTTTACATACTGGTCTTCGCAGTAACTGCAAGTGTATCCGATGCCTACGTGCCGACGAATTGGTGTGGCGTTGGAGTTCAATAGAATTTCTTTTATATTGTTTCTATGTTTGGTCAAGTCTGTTCTAGAGGCCACCTTGTCCTGATCTTTTTCATTGAACAAATCGTTTTCGGGGATACTTTCTGTGTCCGATACAGTATCGTTGAGTTCCTTATCGTCGATATTTTCTTTTGGTTTACCTATAAATAGAAAGACGATGAATTAATCCGCGCGCCGTTTTTCGACACCGCAATTTTAAACACATTTTCATTTTATTCAAAAAATATTGGTAAAAAATGTAGGTGTGTGTGTGTTTGATGTAAATTATGGAAATAGATAATATTTTTTTCTATTTACAGACATTTCAATTTTAGAGGTTCAGTTTTTCTAACCTCAGGGGTCAGTTTTGTTTAAAGGTTTTGGTGTAGGTTATTACTGTAGTAAAAAAACAGTTATCATTTAGCTAAACAATTATATATATTTTCAAACTTAACTACATACATATTTGCTGTGCACACTTAATATAAAAACTTAACACTCATAAATTTATCAATATTCTATTCTTATAACATAAAAAAAATAAACAGTGTATCCTTATACCTAGTCTACAGATCAGACGATGTCATTGCTATTAAGACAGAGAGAGAGTTTCACCCGCGTCCCGTGGGATTTACTCCGCGCACCCGGATAAAAATTTGCCTATAGCCTTCCTCGATAAATGGGCTATCTAACACTGAAAGTTTTTTTCAAATCAGACTAGTAGTTCCTGAGATAAGCGCGTTCAAACAAACTCTTCAGCTTTATAATATTAGTATAGATTATGGACAGCAAAAAACCTGTCAGTTCAATTATAATAATAATAATAATAACCCCGCAGGGCATCTGAGGCGGATGACGGGGAGTAGCGACCCCGCGGGTACCGAGTGCTCCAGGGAGAGTACACTGTCCCTCACCCCCGGCTTGCCGGAGTGAACCATGACGGGGGACGGGTCTCCCGCCTCTGGCTTGCCTTCATTGGCCGTCCAGAGTGGAGTCGCTAGAGCAGGGTTAATAGCCCTGTTCGGAGGGTGGGTGCCTCGTGGTAAGTGGCGAGTGGGCCAGAGATGCTGGACAAGCGCGTGATCTGAGTTTAAAGTCCGGCGAGGCATCTTCATCCTTCAGCCGCTCACGTCCCTGTTGCCCTCTTGTTGCAATTCTCGCGACTAATTCCCGGGGGCCCAGTAAGTGAGCTGGCGAGTCTCCACCTGCCATTTTTAC
>NWSH02000531.1:3639754-3652248 GCA_002382865.2 Heliothis virescens | reverse complement strand
CACTATATTAATTTGTCACAAATTTTTTAAATAGTATGTCTCCAGTCTTAATATGAGGTACAGACGCCAGCACATCAGGATTACCTCAAGTTCTGCCAAATTCTAGCAATAAGATTTCACACAACTCCTGTCACAATAGTGCGAAGATGTCTTGTCTAATTCGGTAAAATTTAACAGATCACTTTAGCATATACAGGTTGGCCTGCTATCGTCTGCTACTTTTACATTTTTTTCCTATTCGTAATTCCTGCTTAGCTAGTAACGAACTGTACACAATATAGTGCTGCATCATTTTTCTCTTATTTTTAGTTATAAAACTGGTGCGTTAATAACATCACCAACAAAAGTTATTTTTACACGCCAACGTAATAATTTTATAAATACTCAAATTCTGGCAGATTAACGCTAAATCTTTAAGACAGTTTTGTTTACAACAAACAACTCTCAGAACTTAAATCTTAACATCATGGTGAGTTCAATACACTTTCAGGTATCAGACTACTAAAAATAAGTAAAAAAGTCGACTATATTAAATAAATAATGCCAATTAAACCCCTCAACCCAGATAACCAATTGTTTAAATACTATGAACAATGAGGTACAAAACAAAAATGAAAAAAAATAAAACCATTTGCCACTAACGATAATCACAAACATGACGCCACCAAACTTAATCCTGATTCCATGTTTAGTTTCATCATGTGACTCTTCATAGACCACTTTTGCCCATAGACAATAACTTATAGGTTCACAAACCTCCACACTGGAAGTGGCCAATAACTCAATATCATGGCATTCGCCATTATGAGCATACAGTCTTATTTCCTCGCATAAGATTTTAGACACACTGCTGCTATTGAAAAATCTTTGGCACACAGTGTGCTTCACATATGATATCTTCAGACCAGTGGCACCAAAAGAAGCCCATGTCATCAATCCTTGCATTTGTGTGTCTATCCATCCAAATGATCTCTTTGTGTGCGAATGCTTAAGTTTCTTTTCTACTTGCTGAACACCGTTGTTGCAAGCCTGACAAACTGTCCTAGCACTAAGATCGCCATGCACTGCAGCTACATAGCCTCCCATTATGATACTACTTTTCTTTAAACGTTTCAAATGCAATGACTGGCACCTTCTACTCATGAACGTAACTTCGTAAATTTGAAAAGCGAGCGTGGGCCAGTATTCCTTTCTCATGCACATCCGTTTCCTCACTCACTAAACGACGGCAAGATTTATGAGTGACCAATGATCGCCATACAAGCTTGCCTTTTGTCACATCCACACACCTACACGAACCGCACACCCACCTCCCACTTACCATAAACAAAACCAAACGTCTTTATTATGTATTCTCCTGAATGTTGCCGTTAATGCATTTCGGTTTACGGAACCACTGTTCGCAAATTTGCAAATGAAATTCCTGAAATTGGCATTATGCATATGACTGATTAAAGCTTCTAACACTTGTTGAAAACGTTTGACAAGATGCAACACTTCATCGCTTAGCGTCTTCATTGTCCGAATTTAAATGGAAATATATACTTTTGACATCAAAACTGGAACCTTTTTGTACTATGTTCTTTATGTAATGATCCTATTAAGCAGATCCTAGCAGCATATTAATATCTAGGTTGCAAAGTTGCGATTTAGTCCAGTATATGTCTAACGTCCTTGACGACATACTCCTTGGATAGTTCATTGTTTTTTCATTAAAATTGGCTATCTGTTATTTTGCTTGTGGATGTCAAAGTTATGTCGTTTTTTAAATCTGCTGCTCTTTACATCACTGGTCTTCGCACAGTAACTGCAAGTGTATCCGGAATGCCTACGTGCGACGAAATCTAGGGTAGGTGGTCGGCTGGGAAGCAATTCAACTACGAATTTCTCTCTATTATCGTGCTTCCTGTTATGATATATGGTAGTCTGTTCTAGAGCCACCTTTGTCCCTCTGATCTTTTCATTGAACAAATCTTTTCGGGAAATTTACTTTTCTGTGTCCGATACAGTATCGATAACACATTCATTAGGTCGCGCTCAGCACTATCCCTGTACTTCCTTGGTCTTACCTCATAAATAGAAACAGCAAGACCGTCTACCTGCAACCTATCAATCCCGCGCGACCCACATCAGCACCGTTTTTCGACACCGTCCAATTTCATTAACTACACACTTCCATATACACACAAACAACTCTACCTTACCTCCGCAACAAAGCACTACATCACATGAAGTCTAAACACCAAACTGCACACACCTAACCACCACTGTGTTGTCCAGTATCTTCAACATCATAAACAACCCTATGGAATAGATAAATATTATTTTTCTATTTAAAGACATTTCAGATTTTAGAGCGTTCAGTTTTTCTAAAACCTCAGGGCGATCAAAGTGTTTAGTTTATAAGTCTTTGGTGCTAGCGATACTGTAGTCTAACAAAAAAATCAGTTCATCATTACTAACACACCTTAAAACAATCACCTACATATATTATTATTTCAAAAACTAACTACAACATACATTGAACGCTGCGACACTTAAGTATGAAAACGTAACAGCTGCATAAATTTATCAACAATTCTATTGCTGTATAACCATAAAAAAAAATAAAACTAAGCCTGTATCCTACAACAACCTAACCCACCTAGATCTAACAACCATACAGCAACGATGTTACAAACACTCGCACACTTATAGACCAGACGAGAAGTACTTCACAACGCGCCATCCCGCTGGGATTCTTTCATCCCACGGACGCACACCAACCGGATCCAAAACCACATATATGCCCCTCATACCCTTCCCTCGACTAAAAGAATGTGTCAACTGCATACACTACAAACAACACTAGACAACAAGCCATTCATACAATCTTTCCCTCACATACACTCCAGTCAACCACTAGTAACGTTCCTAGACACGCATAAGCCACCAGCGATTTCAAACAACACCTCCTTTCCGCTAACCTATCAATCCGATATATCTACGTAATAGAACTCACATACTGGACAGACCCCACACCGTCCACATACACACTCAAGTGCCCAGTACGCGGCGGAGGGCGCAGGCGTGGATGAACAAGACCACTCCCACCACACACAGATGCGCCCCACACGCTCAGCTACAACCAAGCAGCGCGGGCACCCAAGCACCCACACCACGACGCGATCCCGCCCCGCGGAATCGGACGCCAACAGGACGGGCGGAAGAGCCACGAATACACGACCGCGCGCGGGAAGACGGCGACCTCATACCATGCCACGCCATCGAGACAGGAGCAACACGAACAAGCAGGCCACAAAAACCTGTCCAGCTTCCAACATTTATATACCTACATATCACATAATAATAACCACCTACGCCAGAAGCGCCATCTCAGAGAACAAAGTCGCAGATATCACGGACGGCCACACAAACAAACAGTAGCGACCCGCGAACCCCGGTACCCGAGTCGTTCCTCCAGCGAAAGAGGTAACTCTACTTTGTACCACTTACACCCCCGGCTTTGCCGGAGTAGAACCTCACTGGCCGCCGGGGACGGGCCTGCTCCCTGCCTCTCCGCTTTGCTCTATTCGCCAGTCCAGAGTCGCTAGTTGCCATAGAGGCAGGTAATAGCCCTGTTCGGAGGTGGGTGCCTCGTGTAAGTGGCGAGTGGCGCCAGAGATCTGGACAAATCGGCGCCCAGTGATCTGAGTTTAAAGATCCCGGCGAGCGATCTTCAATTCCTTCACGCGCTTCCACGTCCCTGTTGCTCCTCTTGTTAGCACTTCTCGCCGACTAATCTCCCCCGCGTCGGGGCCCAGTAGTGAGCTGGCGAGTTCTCCACCTGCCATTTTTACCGTGTATTTACTACCCTATATTACACGGCACACTGGCTGCTACATATATCCCATAGCTTTCCCATATCCTATCAGCAACCCCGCCATACAACATCCCCATCATCCCCAACAATAGCCCATCAGTAAGTATCATTCCATATTTAAGACAATAGTTTAGCACACAACCGGGATTGTCCTTGGGTACAATTCTACATAGCTGGTATATCTGCCTGCAACCGGAACCAATAACAAGATCCTTATATATTTACTAATATTTCCTAGCGAATTTCTATAAACCTTCCGTAGATTCTAAACGGAGATAAATTGCAATATTTTACGTCCTGTTTCTTGTTATCCGCTACAAATTTATCAAGATTTCACGACAGTCAACCACGGTAAGTTTACTAAACTAAAGGACTACTCTATTCTAAACGATTCTTAAATGGTACGACATCGTGACTCCAAATTCACAGAACGCTCTTCTTAACGAATATACGCGCGATCTTCTGCAAGTACGTAAAATAAACACACTGCTCTGCTGATTGGTCAATGTTCATAGCGCACTGCTTGTTGTCCATTAGACTTCAATGCGGCCGCGAGGAAGGAGAAGTGACACGTGACATGACAGTCAACCAATCAGATCATGCGTAGTGCTTACTTATTATTTTACGAGTGACTTCAGTAAGTTTATCAATTTACGAAAATGTGAACGTAAAATAATAAAATTTATCTCCAGTTTAGAATCTTACGAATGTTTATCAATTTACTAGGAAATTTATAAACTTACGGATCTTGTTATTTTCCGGTGACATATACAGCGATAATCGTCGGTTTTGTGTCACCATCACATTAAAGTTGTCTCCAAAGGGCTTCAGCGTGTTGGCTTCGGCCCCACGTTCGCCTTCCAAAAATCCGGGATTCTATAGTCCCGTGGTCTGGTTAGAGACATACAAAATAATAATAATAATCATTTATTTCGGATAACATAGATCCATAGAATTGGTACAACACAACACAACAACAATTATTATGCCTCACTTAGCATAAGTGGGGCCTGTAGCAATTGCTACTCTTGCTATAGATAGGTACGCCTAATCCAACACTGGCACCTGGCTGATCTCCTTAGACGAAATATCCGCCGTGTCCTACATTCGGTCTGAACACCATTATTTAATACTAGCCGTTTTCCCGCGGTTTCACTCGCATCCCGTGGGAATTACTGCCCGTACCCGGATAAAATATAGCCTATGTCACTCGTGGATAATGTAGCTTTCGAATGGTGAAAGAATTTTTAAAATCGGTCCAGTAGTTTTTGAGCCTATTCATTACAACCAAACAAACAAACAAACAAAGTTTTCCTCTTTATAATATTAGTATAGATTAAGGATGTTTGAAGGCACTCATGTCCTGTTATGTTTAGCCCTCATATGCCAAGTCAAGCTAGGTTTTTGAACGAACGCTTGATCACATACATTACACTTAAAACGCCTATCATTATTATGTATCCTCATATGTTGGTTCAAAGTAGACTTCTTGGAATAATATTTTAGACAAACTTCGCATTTAAAATCCTTTGCCCCTGTATGGACAAGCATATGCTTATTCAAATCAAACGTCCTAAAAAATGCTTTATCACATTGAGAGCATTTTCTACTTCTCTCCATCATATGAAACCTTCTTATATGCACTTTTACAAGACCGGGAGTAGAAAACGTTTTATCGCAAGCCGAACAGTTAAACTTCTTAGGAGTAAGCCCATGTGCTTTGGTTAAATGCAGCTCCTTCAGCCAGTACTCCTTGAACCCTTCATTGCAAAGTTGGCAAATACTGGCTTTGTCTGCACGTGTGTGCGCTCGACCTTCATGGTTTCTCCTTTTAAACACATTATCGAAGATTAAAGAACAATAACGGCACTTAAAGGTTCCTTTTGTGTGTATAACGGCGTGTCGTTTCAAGCTTATTTGGTTAATAAAGCCAGCATCGCAAGCATCACAGATGAAATTTCTATAATGCTTGTGCATATGCTCATGTAGCGGTCTGAAGGTATCAAAGACTACATTATTAGGGCATAAACAGCAAGTTAGCTGCTCAGTATTGAATCTGAATGGAAATATTTGATTTTTAATATCCATATGAAAGGATTTCTCGTGTTTTTCTTTTAGATGTTCGTATATGTTTTCTAATGTTTCTAGATCGGTGTCGCAAAGCGTGCATTTTAGATCAGTGATGTCTAATTTGACCAGAAATCTTGAAGGGCCTCTTGCGTATACTTTGCCGTAGAATACTTCCTCTTTGGCGTGAGCTGTCAGAGTATGTACCTTCAATTGTGATGGCTTCGCGTATGCTGCATCACAGTAGCAACATGAGTAACCTTTGTCTCCTTGTCGAAGGATCATTGTGGCATTAGTACATTCTAGAATGTTCTTCAGATTATTAAGGTGCTTGTAAAGAAGTCGTTTAATACGCTTCTGCGGAGCCTTCTTTATACCAGTTTCTATTAAACCTTCGTTGTTAGATCCTATTTCTTCAGTATATGGGTCTTTTTTGGTTTTAGCTGGTGTTGCCAGTTTTTCTTCTTCATCTATAAAGAAAATGTTTAAGTTATTTTCAAAGTTGGCTAATTAAGCTAATTTGTGTGCTTATAGGCTGTTCTTAATTTAAATTCCATATTAACATAGCCATCAAACCTTATAATAGATTTAATAAAAATATTATTATATTGGAAATATATTGATAATTGAAAAAGACGTAATTTTATTTGCTAACTGAAAACTCTTCTCCGTATTTCGGCTTCATATAGTACTTCCAGTTCGTTCCAGGATGTTCCAGCACAAAGAACCATTCTCATTTAAACTTAAAGTTTGTTGTCTTGAACGCGTTAATCTCGGTAACTACTGGACCATCATCATCTGCCTAGCCTTTTCCCAACTTCGTTGGGGTCGGCTTCTAGTCTTACTGGATGCGACTGCCTGCCTGACCTCCACAACCCAGTTACCCGGGCAACCTGGCATCCCTTTCTGTATTTCGATTAGAGATTGAATTTTGACAGCAGTTGTCATATTTATGGCCAGTTTCTCAGGTTCCACATAAAATTCTAGTCAAAATTAAAAACATTTCTACGGTAGTATCTGTGAGAAAAAGACGCTTAATCCTAATCGCTAAACAACGGATATATTATAGGTTTTATAATCCGCATTTTATAGATAGCTGGTTAGCTGCGTATTAGTCAATTTTGTTCCAAAAAATTTTAAGTCAGATTTTCGCTGCAAGACAGCAGGTCAGCCTACCCAAATCTGTCAAATTTTACCAATCGAATGTTAACCTTTCACTATTGTGATAAGGTTTAAAATCGTTTGAAGAAATTTGACAGATTATGGTAGGTTGATGTTGGCGTCTATACTTTACATACGTACGAGTAGGCGATAAGGTTTGTATATTAAACAAAATTTTAGAGGTCTGATGAGAAAATCATTCCTGAACTAGTAAAATAACAAATCATGGAAATAAAACCACGTATTTGAACACTTTAGAATTTATTATCAATAATAACTAATGTTACAAACAGATTTTGTAGAAGCAAAGTAAGCGATTAACACAAAAGAAAGCAAAAGATGAAAATAATGAATCAATGACTTAAAGAATTTCGCCGTGCTTAGACTTCAAGTGCCCTTTTAAGCTACATTTCTGCACGAACGCCATTCCGCAATGTTGACACTTAAATCTCCTATCATCGTTATGAATTCTCAAATGTTCCACAAGAGTAGATTTTCTACCAAACGCCTTCAGACAAACTGGACATTGAAATTCCTTTTCACCTGTATGGGTAATCATATGTTTTTTAACATCATATCTGGTGAAGAAACTCATATCGCAGTAAAGACATTTGTGTTTTCTCTCTAACAAATGGTCTCTTTTGACATGGATCCTCAACTTGCGCTTGGTGTCAAAACCTCTGTCACACGCAGTGCATTTGTAGTCCATTCTGCTTACGCCATGGACTTCGAACAAATGTACCTCTTTAAGGTGGTGTTCTTTAAAACCTTCATTGCAATAACCACATCTGTTCAAACTCTTCGAGCTGGTATGGACTCTTTCATGGACCCGTTTCTTTATGTTCGTGTCGAAGACTTTGCAACAAAAACTGCAAGGAAACACCCCCTTTCTGTGTATATTCGTATGACGGCTCAAACAACCCTTATTAATGAACCCAGCGTCGCAAATTTCACAAACATAGTTCCTAAAATGTGTGTGCATATGCTCTAACAGTATTTTGAACCTGTAGAAATTTCTAGAACAAAGGCAACAGGTCAGTTGATCCGAATCGAATTTGAAAGGTATTATATGGCTCGGGATATTTGTGTACATAAATTCCTCGTGGTCTTCTTGTAGATGGATAGATAACTCTTCTAGATTATCAATCTCTGTGTCGCATATATTGCAGCACAGATTAGTGATGTCTAACTTTATGCAGTACTCTGAGAAAGTTGTTGAGCGCGAGCACCCTTCAGGAGCCTGTTCAGATGGATGGGATTCAAAATAATGTTCTTTAAGGTCCTTAGGGTCTGGGAATTCTTTGAAGCAGTAACTGCACATGTATCCTACACCCCCAAGACGTAGTATAGGAGTGGCGTTCGAAGATTTTAAGATAACTTTTAGATTATGCTGGTGTTTTTCTAAGAGACTCCGAGATGTGATCTTTGGTTTGCCCGTTGCCTTGCTTTTGACTGCCTTACCACCTTCTACGATCACTAAAACGGCTGAATCTACTTTTTCCAGTTCTTTCGCGTTCACTTTTCCTTTGTTACCTATAAAGAAATGTTTAAAGTTACTTTTATTCATTATTGGTTGAGTAGCTGCGATGGTAGTTCCATAACCGCTGGTATGTATGTATGTATGTATGTATATTCGATTGATTATGAAGTTTAAGACTTTAGAGTAATTTTCTGTTTTGTTGCAGTATCCAAGGGGCGGATGTATATTTTTAATCACAGATAAATGAAGACATGAGTTTGGAAACCGGAGCATATTACGAAACAAAAACCGGCCAAGTGCGAGTTGGACTCGCGCACGAAGGGTTCCGTACCATTATCTATGAAAAAAGTACAATAGGAATGGTCAAGTGTGAGTTAGTTAAGTTGCATATTATTTCTAATAGATGGCGCTACTATTATACAATTTTGCAATTAATGAATATAAATCAACAGCCCTAATATATTTTTTAAAATTTTTTGTATTTGTTGTTATAGCGGCAACGGATATCACAGTTAATGAGATACAGCCTGGAGACAGACAGACAGACAACGAAGTCTTAGTAATAGGGTTCCGTTTTACCCTTTAGGTACGGAACCCTTAAAAGTACCCAAGGTTGAGGTCAAGTCATATATCGAGTATCACATTGCTATGGAATTGCTACGGAATCTGAACTTGTGCATTGTGAACTTCATACAGTTTAGTTATTTATTTATAACGTTCGTATAAGCATTACATCAAATTCATCTTTTGGGATAAGTAGAATATTATCGAATAAGAATCTTTGTAGATTTAAAATTTAATAATAATTTATTGCAGGACCATAGATTCATAACATATGTATTTACAGAAGAATTTATAAATAAATTAAATAGAAAACTAAATAAATTAAAAAATAATTTACAAAACATATTTGGTTACGGGTTTATGTAAAATTAATAATTAAAAGTATTCTTGTTACATGTACCGTACACCAGTAGGTCAACCTCCCCGAATCTGTAAAATTTTACCAATCGAACATTAACCTTCCACTACTGTGATAAGGTTGAAAATCTATTGAAGAAATTTGACACATCCAGTCAAGTTGATGCGCTGACGTCTGTTCTAACCGAATGCAGCTGAGAATTAGTGTTTTTTATATAATTTATCTTTATATTACAGACTAGCTTCTGCCAGCGGTTTCACCCGCTTTCCGTGGGAACTACAAGGCGCACCCGGATAAAAAGTAGCCTATAGCCTTACTCGATAAATGGGCTATCTAACACTGAAATAATTTTTCAAATCAGACCAGTAGTTCCTGAGATGATGTTCCAAACAAAGAAAAACACTCTTCAGCTTTATAATATTATAGTATAGATAATGCTAAAGTTCCGAGTTCCGACGACATGTATCTGTCCTAAACGATTTCTGTCCTATTCTGTTACTCTCGCCACATTCATCAAAAAATCTTAGATGCTTGTCTAAATCTTCTTAGCTGACATCGACCCCGTGTCTATTCTTCATATGGCCTTTCCAGCTACATTTCTGTACAAAGGCTTGAGCACACAGTTCGCATTTAAACCGTCTATCGTTTAGGTGAATCCGCATATGTTCAGTCAAAGTATTTTTGCGGCCGTAGGTCTTCAAGCAAATATCACACTGGAAATTTCTTTCGCCCGTGTGCTTCATTTTATGTTTTCTCAATTCGTTTAGCGTGAAAAACGCCATTTCACACTGATCACATTTATGCTTCCGCTCCATCAGGTGATCTCTCTTCGTATGCACCGTCAAAGCAGCTTTTTTAGAAAAAGTTTTATCACACGCCGTACATTTGATAGACTGAAATTTCACATTATGCACTTCTGCTAAATGTTCGTTCTTTTTAACATTAGAAGCAAATCGTTTATTACAGTACCCACAGATGTGCGACAAATAATTTTCAGTATGCGCATATTTCTCATGGGCCTTCATCGTCCGCTGTGTGTCATATGTTTTGGGGCAAAAGCTACATTTGAACGTTTCCCCTTTGTGTTTGGCTGAGTGGCGAATTAAACCTATTTGGGTCACGTATCCTACATTGCATACATCGCAAATAAAATTCCTGTAATGTGTGTTCATATGCTCCTGCAATCGTCGAAATCTCCCGAACACGCTAGGACATATGCAGCAACGAATACTATCAGAGTCAAACTTAAAAGGCACCATTTGATTCCTTACATCTTTGTGAATAATCTTTTTGTGTTGTTCTTGTAGATGATCAAGTAATTCTTCTAAAGACGGAATGTCTGATTTGCAAATTTTACATTGTAGTCCCGTTATATCTAATTTGACGCTCACTGAGGGCAGATGTTGCTTTTTTCTACGAACGTTGCCTGCTGGCTCAGTCACGGGATTACATTTATCGCTATGGGTGGCTATCGTGTGTTTCTTTAGATCAGCCGGGTCGTGAAACCCCTCTTTGCAGTAACAGCAAACATATCCCAAGTCTGACCATCTAAGTATGGGGGTAGCGTTGGAAAACGTCAACACAGTTTCAATATTACTGTATTTCTTCGATAGTTCTTTATTTATTTCCCTCTTGGCTTTAGACCATACAATTTTAATACTTTCCTTGGACAGTTTGGTGTGGTCACCTACAAAGAAAACAATAGTGTTATTATTTTTTCGGCTGGTCGGTCGTATAATCCGGCGACTATTTTCTAGGTAAAATTAAAATAATTGCATACCATAGCTCTAGCTTCACTTGCATTGTATAACTTTCTCAGAGATAGCTTGTACCTACTGTAGGAAAACTATTGTCAACACGTGCCTTTTTTTTAAAAGAGTGTCCATGGAGTTTCTTGCTGGTTCTTCTCCATGAGACCCACTTTTTTGAACCGTGCAACTAGCTTGACGTTTCATAAGATCTTTAATAGGCCTAAAGGTTTAATAAAAAAATTGTTTATGTATAACAATTACAGCTTTCTTTTTTGTCATGTCCACTGTTAAGCTTCTGAAACTATTGTCTTAAAAACACGACTCCCATAACTCTTATTAAAATAAATATTTATATCAAAATAATGAATAATGTCAAAGTCAAAGTCAAAATCAAAAGCATTTATTGAAAGTAGGCTAATTAGATTAGCACTTTTTCACGTCAAGATTTACAAAGGACAGCACCCCCAAAAACGCCCCCCTTTCACCACTTCCTAGTGTTGTGGTTGGAAAGAAGAAGTGGTGATGAACAAACTTCCCAACAACACAGCTGTCTATTTACGTATTGCATTACAATTTATTTACAAATGCGTTCTTATTTTTATTACAATACAATATTTACAATATTATTAAACACCGAAAATGCGTAATGTTATTTATCCACTTCAGAGCTGCCATCTGCATTTATCTGTGAAATAATCATTAACATTATAATACGCCTTTTTAAGGAGAATATCTTTAATTTTGATTTTAAAAGAACTATCCGTTAGTTCTAACAAATGAACTGGGATTCTATTATAAATGCGTATACAAAGCCCCACGAATGAACCGTGCACTTTATGCAACCGATAGTTAGGTGCAGTTAATTTATGTTTACTTCGAGTATTGAAGTTGTGCACGTCGCTGTTTTTACTGAAAGAGTCTATGTTTTTTCTGACATATATTATATTAGCATAAATGTATTGAGATGCCACAGTAAGTATACCAATATCTTTAAACCTTTCCCTTAGGGTTACTTTAGATCCAAGCTGGTATAAAGCACGGACAGCGCGCTTCTGTAACACGAAGACATTTTCGATGTCGGCAGCATTGCCCCACGTAAGAATTCCGTAGGACATAATGCTGTGAAAATAACTAAAATACACTAAGCGCGCCGTGGCTACATCGGTGAGAGCTCTTACTTTCCTGACAGCGAACGCAGCAGAGCTTAATTTACCCGTGAGGCCAGTTATGTGCTCACCCCATTGAATTTTC
>NWSH02000531.1:3605431-3627069 GCA_002382865.2 Heliothis virescens | reverse complement strand
GCAGTTAGGGGTCGCAAAACCGGTATACCGAATACCGAAAATACACGGTATACCGGACAAAATTCAGGCCTAACTAATACCGGTATTCATTTCACAAAACCGGGATTTCTGTTATTTTCGGTTTTAGTAAAATAAATAGGTAAACAGAGAAACACAATAGAAAAATTACACGCCATTCAATTAAAATTACACGCGGGAGCTCATCCTCCTTTTTGTGAAGTCGGTTTAATAATACTGGTCACATCCCGATGGAACTTAAACTAGGGGTCGCAAACCGGTATACCGAATACCGAAAATACCGGATACCGGACCAATATTAGGTCAACTAATACCGGTATTCATTTCACAAAAACCGGTATTTTCGTTTTAGTAAAATAAATAGGTAACAGACAAACACAAATAGAAAAAGTTACACGCCATTTAATTAAAATTACACGCGGGAGCTCATCCTCCTTTTGTGAAGTCGTTTAAAAAATACTGGTCACATCCCGATGGAACTTAACCCGGCAACTCGATACCCGTTGGCAAGACTGTTGTCAGACTTTCTAGCTTCGGACCAGCCGTAACGATTGCCAAATATAATGGCGTTTACTAAACTACTTATTATAATTATATGTAAAGAAATGTAAACCAATAAAAACCTGTTAATTTTCTACATTAGCAAAATAATAGTCAAAATCGGCCACCAAACTTAGTAATTTGTTAACAACCTTAAAAAACTGTTAACTTACCTAACCTAAGCCCCATAATTTGAGTAAATCGTCATGATAAGTATATCTTACGAACGAGACGTTTCTTGAGTGACATCAGTTTTCAACTTTTAAGTCTATTGGAGGGTGGGGACGGGTCCACAAAAAATCCGGCATTGTGTGTTTGCTAACTTTGGCTTAATCTCGGAAATACCGAAAATACCGGTATACCGGTATTGGTCCGAAGCCAATACCGAAAATACCGGTATTGCTTAAATGGTCCGGTATTGCGAACCCCTAAACTAACCCAGGCCAACTCGCATACCCGTTGGCAAGACTGGTTAGTCAGACTTTCTGACTTGCTTCTGACCATCCGTAACGATTGCCAAATTATAATGGCGTCTAAGGCGATTGGCGGCTGTTCTCATATAAGGAGATAGCCGGCTGCGCGAGGACATGATTATAGATGCACGAATCCATTTGCGTCAGACACAGGTGCAACTCCCATATCTCCCTGCACGCTCCCCAAATGGCTGGCTCGCGCACGCACGGTACAGAACCAGAACGCATGAACGTTATTCCTTGAAAGATTGGGTTAGGCTTTAGTGTGGGAACTGCGACAATGCGTCGATACTCTTGCGCCATCACATCTGGCAAGTTCTGCGTGTTGTGCTCTGCTGCTGCCGCTGCAGCCTGCGGAGAACTCAAAACTTGTTGAAACTATATTTTCGAACCGTTTTGGGTTCGTTTCTTAAAGTTCTTTGAAATATAATATTTAAAGAACTTTCTAGGCGGCTGGTTTGACGCTACCCCTGTGACCAAAGGCTGGCTATTTCCTTGGTCCAAAGATTAAGCATTGCCATTCCGCGTGGCAATGCTGTCAGCCTTTTGGGCACGCTCCGGTCGGCAGCGATAGGGAGGACTTTTTCAACGCCTTTTAGTATTTGTTTTAAGTTTTTTTACTAAAACTTTTACCAATATGATGTAAAGAAATGTAAACAATAAAAAAAACCTTGTAATCTCTCACATTTAGAAAAAATAACTAGCAAGATCGGCCCACCAATCAACAAGGGCAGGGAGATGATGATGATTGCGCACATAACTTCGTAATTGTTACCTTACAACCTTTAAAAACTGTTATCTAACTAACCTAAGGCCCATAATTTGGAGTAAATCGTCATGATAAGTATGATCTACCGAACGAGACGTTTCTGATGACATCAGTTCAACTTTTTCAGGTCTATTGGAGGTGGACGGGTCCCAAAAAATCCGGCATGTTGTGTTTGCTAACTTTTGGCTTAATCTCGAAATACCGAATAATAACCCCGGTATTGCTAAATGGTCCGAGTGATTGCGACAGTCAGTAGTTTTTGAGATATAGCACTTTTTCAGTAACCGCAAATTATAACTTTGTTATCCATATATTTGTATGAAAAACAAAGTTATTTTTTGTTGCCGAGAAATGATCGTGTTTTGGCTAATTGTAGGTAGTAGGTACGTTTATTTTTCATAGACAATGGTACGGAACCCTTCGTGCGCGAGTCCGACTCGCACTTGGCCGGTTTTTACATGTATTTACTACTTTGTTATCGGCCGGTATTTACTTAATTGTTGTTATAGCGGCAACAAAAATACATCATTTGTGAAGATTTCAGCTTTCTAGCTATCACGGTTTATGAGATACAGCCTGGAGATAGACAGACATACAATAAACGTGTGAAACCGCAAATTATAACTTTGTTGTTCATATATCTGTATGAAAAACAAAAATGCCGAAAAATGTTTGTATTTTGGCTAGTTGTAGGTAATAGATACGTTCATTTTTTATAGATAATGATACGGAACCCTTCGTGCGGGAGTGCAACTCGCACTTGGCCGATTTTTATTCAATACACAACGATAGTCAATTCTTATCTTTATATTTATATGTTATCTATTACATTCATTATTGTTGTTGACAACATGGGCAATATTGCCGGTAAAATACCGGCAGTATTGCTGGCATTATTGGCAATTTTACCCAAAACAATATTTTATTGGATGTAATGTAGATTATAACGTATAAATGCTAATTTTAAGTATTGTACATAGTTTTCGAAGTTAATTTGACTTATAATTAAGCAATATTCCCTAACATTTCCACTCCCGGCAATATTGCCGGCAATATTGCTACCAATATTCCCACTTTGGGCAATATTGCCGGCAACGGCACATCTCTAGTCCCGGCAAGAGCGCTTTGAGTTCTTATAAAGAAACTATCACAAAGCAGTCTGTCTTGAAGTTGGTGGTGATACATGCGTGCCTCAGGGAACACGTATATGTAGGTCCTGCGCCTGTTCTCCCTCTGGTCGAATCAGTTTGCCGTCCCGTCGGACTGGGACAAGGGAATAGAGAGCGCAGATATATCTGCGAGTACAATTGTGCCATATTCTCCTACGTAGCTGGCTTTTCTCCGAATTGGCACAATTATTATCACTTCAGCCAAATCATATTGCGTAACTTCAATTAGAGTTGTTGTGACTATTCAATCCCATTTTTGATTTTGTAAGGAGCGAAATTGCTGCCACCATTTTCATATTATTGGAATCAATACAGTGGCTTTGTTGCTTCACCATTGACTTCTTACACCAGTATTTAGACAGCCTCATCATGTTTGGACCTCATATGATTCTTCCAGCTGCACTTTTGCACGAAAGCCTGACCACATTTATCACACTTAAATCTCCTATCATCGGCGTGTATCCTAAGATGTTCTCTTAAAGTATTTTTTCGTCCATAAGCCTTCAAACAAACATCACACTTATAAGGTTTGGCTCCAGTATGCTTGGCCATATGCATATCCAATTCCTTCTTGCCATAGAACTTCATATCACAGTGAGGGCATTCATTTTTGCGTTCTAATAAATGATCCCGTTTTATGTGTCTCGATAACCTATCTCGTCTACTGAAAGTTTTGTCGCAAGCCAAACATTTTAGGACAAGGGGCTCAGCGCCATGGACTTCCACCATATGCTCATTCTTCTTAGCGTAATTTGTGAACCTCTCTCCACAATGGGCGCATTTATTCCGCCTATGATCACCGATGTGTACGAATTTTTCGTGACAGAGTTTCTTGCCTTGTGTATCGAAGATTTTTGGGCAGAAATCGCAAGAGAAGTCTCCTTGCTTATGTCTGCCTAAGTGACTGTGGAGAGTTCTTCTGTTAACAAAAGGCGCGTGGCAAATATCGCAAACAAAATTTCTGTAATGTACATTCATGTGTTCTTGTAGTAGTTTGAATCGTGCATAAGATTTTGGACAAAGCGCACAATTCAACGAATCCCCATCAAATTTAAATGGAAGAATATGATTTTTGATATCTCTATGTATAACTTTCTTGTGTTCATTTTCTAAATGGTCCATAATGGATTCTAGGCCATCGATATCCATTCCACACAATTCACATTTCAAACCAGTTACATCTAGTTTGACGACATAATTAGTGAGGGGGTAACCTTTCATGAATCCTTTTTTCGCTTTATCATCATGTAGTAGTAGTGTGTGAGTCTTTAAATCCCCGGGCATGACGAAGTTTTCTGAGCAAAAGCAACAAGAGTAACCTATTCCCGTATAACTCCTGATAGGCGTTGCGTTTGAGTTTAGGAGAATAGTAGTAATATTCTGCAAATGTTTATCTATCTCTCTGTCCTCAACTTTCGTATATTTAACCTTTAATAAGTGTCCAGCATTATGAATTTTACGCTTTTTCGACACAGTTACCGTCCAATCGACAGATTCGTCTTTTTCTTTTGCAGATTTCGGCTTTTTGAGTGCTTTCAATAGTTTACTTACACTTGGTTCTAATTTAATTTCTGTATGGCAGCCGAGACCTACAAAGAAAAGTTAGCGTTAATCTTCGATATTCATCCGTGTTGCTATTGGCTAAATAATAAGGTTAGTACCTATATCAACATTGAATGCTGTTTTGGTTGAAGTGTAGCTTTAGAGGTTAAGATATACTAGTTAAATCGGATCATATAGTCACTTTGTAACTACTAACGAAGTCGCTAGTACGAGTATGAAAATGCTTCAATTTCCAATTTATTTACGGATGCGGTTTGTGTCTATAAGAATAACATACGAGTAAGGAGAACAGAGTATTTTCCGTGGTCATACCTACCACACCCTTGTTCTATAACCCAACGTTCAAAGAAAGCAAATTTCTTCTGGATTTAAAAATTCTTCAACGACCTTAAAGATAATTATGAGATTTTTGCTTTAGGGTCTCAATTTAGGATTATAAAAATAAAATTACGAGTGTAAGTCATCATAAATATTATAATTTAAATCTAATATACAATAATCACAAGTACATACATATATCACGATTAAATGTTCTATACATCTTAAATTGCTAACAAATTATACCTAATTCAAAAAAAAATTTAGGATTTTCATGGGTAAGTATAGACGCCAACTGGTCAACCCCTCCGAATCTGTCAAATTTTTACCAATCGAACATTAACCTTCCCCTATTGTGATAAGGTTGAAAATCTATTGAAGAAATTTAACAGATTGAGGTAGATTGATGTGCTGGCGTCTGTACAAATAGGTACTTGTGATGATAACCCATGTTTGAGAAAACATGTAAGGAGTATAGGTGACGTTCCTGCGTCTGATTCCTCCTTATCATATCAACAGCTTTCCTATCGGTCTAGTCTATCTTCCCCGTGCATCGGAGAGCACGTTAATGTCGGTCCTGCTTGTGATGTATCTGCGGTGTGAGGGAATAGAGAGTGCACCTGTGTCCACAGCAAATGTGAGTGCACTATGATATGTCCTGCGCAGATGGCTTATCTCGGTCATTGGCTCATCGGTCTATAAGAGAGACCTGTAGCTGCGTACACAATTGCACTGTATGCCTTTAACGTCCAATTCGAATATGGATTCCTTTATTTATTTCCTAGCTTACAAAGAATTGTAAGACCACGTCTGAAGGAGAGAATCTGCCGGTTCGCGGCACTTCTACGCACACAAATCTTTCTTCGGGTCTACTCACTCTACTTATGCCCGGACACATGCTAGCGGTATACACTAGACACAACGACGAGTAGGTACCCATTTTTTGTTCGCGAACAATTTATAATGAAACAGTTATTACACAGCATCACAATCCCTTCCTCTATCTACTTCGCCATATTTGGCACCATCATATTCTTGGAGATCCCATGATTCTTTTTCATATGTTTCCTCTTACTATTTTGCGTCGCATACGCCTTACCACATACCTCGCACTTAAATTTCCTCTCATTGGTATGCGTTGCCATATAATGTCCTAACATATGCCTCTTTATAAAGAACCCCATGTTACATTCTGAGCACTCGTACGGTCGTTCTTTGAAATGTACACTTCGCATATGCAACATTAAGTTAGACTTCAGGTTAAATTTCTTCTCACAAAGATCGCATTTGATCCCTTCAGCGTTATGCACTTGTATCATATGCCTAGTTTTTTGATAATAATTCTTAAATCGCGCTTTACAGATCTGGCAAACACTATGGCCGGCGATACCCTTATGTTCGGTATTAACATGAGCTTTTTTCTTTGACTCAGCCGCGAAAACTTGCCCACAATGCCTACAAGGGTAACTGGACTTCTTCTTGACATGTGTAGTTTCATGACGATTTAATCTGAAGGAGTTGACGAAGCCCGCACCACAGGTGGTGCAAATGAAGTTCCTATAGTGCACATTCATGTGCTGCATCAACAACTTCATATTGTGGAATACTTCGTTACAGAGACAGCAGTAGATCTGTTGTTCATTTGTCAATTTGAAGGGTTGAAAGTAGTCTGTGACGCCGAGGTAGTATTTTTTATCGTGTACCGTGACTAGATGTTCTGTAGCGCTTCGTATTGATTCCATTGGTTGTTCACAGAGCGTGCATTTTAGGTCTACTATGTCTAACATGGCGACGAAGCTGGCCATTCCTGAACCTGATTTGTATGAAGGTTTCTCTTTCGCGTGGTCGTTGTGTGTGTGAGTCCTAAGTATATCAGGGTCTGGGTACGTTTTGAAGCAGTAAGCGCAGATGTAACCGGCATCATTCCTATCTTTGAAAGGCGTAGCGTTCGTGTACTTGAGTAAAGTGGTAAGATTATGCCACTGTTTCTTCATTTCTGGTAGTTGTTTTTCGCGATAGACTAACCGACTTAAAGTTTCATCGTCGGTTTCCTCCTTAACAGCGCGTTTGCGTTGTTTTTTTGTTGCTCCGGTATCGCCTATAAAAGAAAAATAACTCTTTCACACGCGGTTCAGGTCTTCTTAGTATTAAATCTAGTAGGTATCGAACTTGGTGGTAAATAATCTTGACACTTAAAGAAAGAAAAATAATACTTAAGAAAAACAATTATTTTTCCCGCGGCTCGGTGTTTTCTTAGTATTATAGGTTAGAAGGTTTAATTTTAATTAACGCAAAATGCCTTATAAAGGGCCGTTAGACCACTGTATCTCCTATTCAACCTTTTTGACTGAACAACGCCATTCAATTACACATCTGTATGTCGTTCAACCGACTTTTTATTTATTTTATTTATTTATTTATTTATACCTTTATTTCAGGCAACTAGGGCCCATAGAAAATACAAATACACATATATTTTACATAAAAATACTTATAGACTAATACATACAATTATATTAATTATAACTTAAAACTATTTCACACGAAGTGTCGGCGTCGTGTTTCGCTGACTGGTGTCATGTAGGCGGCCACGAAACCGTCGATACACAACACCTTCCGGCCAAAACTCTTCCTTGAGGAACTTCTCAAGATGATGTGTCGGAACTCGCACCACGAACAACTTGAAGTTTGTATTGTGATGCGGTTCCAACCTCTCGACCCTCAAAGTCCAGTTGGTCTTGACGCGCATATACTCCACGACATCCTCAACCTTCGTGGAGTGGTGCAGCCTGGACACGTACAGCAGCGTTGTCGGCACGGCTTAACGAATTATTGACTACTATAGATTTCCGAATAAATTAAATTTACCATTCATGAGAACTGAAATGTACCGCAGAAACTGTTACCCAATGTGTATCAGAATCTTTAATAAGCTACCATCTCATATTAAAGAGCTACCATTGAATAGATTTAAAAAATCTCTAAGAAATTGGTTGATTGATAAATGTTTTTATTCTGTTAAGGAGTACCTTCTAGAAAAATAACATCTTAATACTGCTTGATTGTACCTTCTTACCTAATAATAATTTTAAGTGCCTTAAAGGGGCGAAAATATTTGCATGACTGATAATAAGTCGAATATAGTGAGACCATATTTATATTTTATCGACCATGTTATTATGTACCTATATTCTAGCAAATAAATTTCATTTCATTTCATCGTTTAACATTACAACTAGATGACACTTGGCGATCTGGTTAAATAATAAAACCTTATTAACAGCTCAGTATTAAAATTGAGTGCCTACACAATCAACATAATCATAGATTTAAACGTGGTTCTTCTAATTAATGAACTTAAAAATTATAAACACCTTGGCCACCTTTGCTTCACATCTAGCAAGGGTCACCATACTGGTCTGATGAGCTAATGGTCCCGGTTTCGATTCCAAGTACGGTCAACATTTGTGTGAAGAGCATGTTTGTTGGCAGTGGTCTGGGTGTTATATAATATTACTAGCCGTTTTCCCGCGGTTTCACTCGCATCCCGTGGGAATTACTGCCCGTACCCGGATAAAATATAGCCTATGTCACTCGTGGATAATGTAGCTTTCGAATGGTGAAAGAATTTTTAAAATCGGTCCAGTAGTTTTTGAGCCTATTCATTACAACCAAACAAACAAAGTTTTCCTCTTTATAATATTAGTATAGATAAAGAGGAAAACTTTGTTTGTTTCGAAACCGCGGGAAAACGGCTAGTAGTATAGATGTAATGTTGGAATATTACAAGTTCCTTCGAAGATGGCTCTACTGGCCAGGGTGGTTCCACCAAACTTATTAAGTAATCTGTGGTTCCACGCCTCATGTGACGTAGAACCGTACCATGTCGGGATGACGGATGTTAAGAGTAGAAAACGGTCGTGTGGTGTTTAGTCTGGTAAAATTGGAATATATATCGGTATCTCATTTCTGAACTCTTTATAATAAGTATAATTATGTGGTTATCAGTTGTGTGAGCACCTATCCCACCGTGTGTGAAAGGTGCTTTAATATGGTAAAAAAAAACAATTTGAAATATAATATTAGTTTATTTATAATACATCTATACCTTGTACAATGTACATTATCAGAGCTTATTCATAATATGTTGTTCCATAAGAACACGTGATTGCATCCTCTTAAATATATACATAGATTGGCTCATATTAACTCATATTATCATATCTCGATATTAAGTAGTATTTAACAAATAAAAAACTATACGATATTGCAGTAATCTTATATATAAAAATCAATTGCTGTTCGTTAGTCCTGCTAAAACTTGAGAACTGCTGAACCGATTTGGCTGATTTTGGATTTGAATTAATTGTTGAAGTCCAGGGAAGGTTTAAACGTTGAGAAAATATGGAAAAATAAAAAAAAAATGTGTTACGAAGTTCACCGGATCAGCTAGTCTCATATAAAAACGAATTTCCGTTTGTTAGTCCCGCTAATAACTCGAGAACGGCTGAACCGATTTCACAAATTTTAGTCTTGAAATATTCGTGGAAGTCCAGGAAAGGTTCAAACGATTGTTATAAAAAATTAAAAGGTAAGTGATACACCGGGTCAGCTAGTTACATAACATAATTTGAAAACAATATTTTTTGTGGGTTTTATGTGGTAATTTGTTACCCTACAAATATTGAAAATACGCAGGTATGGATGTTACCATTTCCCGTAAAAGTACTGAATGGATTTTGATGAAAATTGGCAGGAATTTGGCTTGCATATCAGAACAATGTACTGGCTTATTTTTCTCCATGTGAGGGAAGTAGTACAGCTGTGATGTGGGTGAAACCGCGACAGTTAGTTATAGCATAATTTTGGTCGAGTTAAAAAGAAAACTGCATTTTAAGATAAACCTTTGATTTGCAATAGGTCTCCAATTACACTTCTGCAAATATCGAGATATGGTCATAGAAAAAAAAAGTGTAGAAATAAAAGTAAAATTATTTATCATATTAGTACTCTATTGTAAACTAAAAACAAAACAATATTTGTATAATAATAATAAAAAACAACATTGGAATCGAAATATAATGTCAAATTGTTATGTCATTCGAGTAAAATTATACTATATTCAATGATATTTTGAAAGACAAGTTACATGAATGTTTATATAATTTTTATATTTATCTGTGGCTTGAGAACGCCCTTATAAAACAAAAAAAAAACATTTTGGGTTCAAATTTTCAATATGACACAAAAATGTATTCAAATCTATTTTCTTTAAATACGAAACCCCTTTAGAGCAATTCATGTAATGAAACTATTTTTTAAACATTTATGGAATAATTAAATAGTGCACTTTAAAATTCGGATTATTAGTCTGTGAAAAACTGGTCGCCATTTTGAAATTGACATTGACAGATATAAAGGCGCGAAAATGTTTTAGGCTCATACTGAATCCGGCATCAGAATTCCGTGCCAAATCACGCATTTTTTTAACAATGCAATGTATACCAAATGCACTGAGATAGAAAATTTTATTTTAAACTAATAGTTAACATAAGAACGGAACAAAACTGTCTTTATTACTAAAAAGGGTCCTCGGAATGTCCTTTATACACTAATTTTAATTCAAAAACTAACTCTATTCGAATTCTTTTTCTTCTTTCGCTTTCTCTGCCTGCGCTTTGATCTTACTTTCAGCCGCTATCTGCTTCAAAGTGAGTTCCCTATTGTCTATAAGATGTTTAACATCGTCGAACTCTTTGAAAATGTCCAAATCGTCTTGGTGGAGACGCACATGACTTTTCAAGCTACATTTCTGCATAAAGGTCTTATGGCAAATCTCACACTGGAACCGTTTGTCATCTTCGTGAATTTTCATATGTTCCTTTAAAGTTCTGGCTCTTGAGAATACTTTGCCACATACATCGCAAGCGCAAGTCTCGCTCCCAGTATGTCTTGAGAGGTGGTCCGCCAAACCTCGCTTGGAAAAGAACTTCGCGTTACATTTGTCGCATAAGAAACTCCTTTGTTGTAGATGGTGATGTTTTATATGTCTGTTGAGCTCAAATTTCTTTTTGTACGTCTTATTGCAAGCGTTGCAGGGGTACAGTATCGGGGCCTGATTGTGAACTTTGACAAGGTGCTCACTCCTATCGTAGTAGCTAACGAAAATCTCCGGACAATGAGGGCACTTGTTCCTCAGCCAACCTCCCGTGTGGACACCCTTTTCATGATTCCTCTTCTTCGTCAAAGAAGTGTAAGATTTATCGCAATAATCGCAGGGGAATATGCCTTGAGCGTGCGTCTTCCCATGCTTCCTCAACGCCGCTATGGTTATATACCCCACACCACATTTCTTACAGCAATAATTCCTATAATGACTGCTCATATGGTGGTAGAGATTCTTAAAGGATATGTGGACTACGGAACAGATGACGCATGTAAAATTGTGGCCATCTTCCAACCTGAACGGTAGTATAATGTCTTTGATGTGCTTGTAAATAGTTTTATTATGAATGGCAACTAAATGGTCTTTGAGATCGTTGAGGTCCCGCATGCCTAGATTGCAGACTGTGCAATGGAGGTTGGTTATGTCTACTTTAATGGGGTTATAGCTAAGTTTGTAGTCTATGATGGTGTTAATTTTGTCTTTTTCGGATTGTTGAGCGGTGTGCGCGCGGAGGGCGTGAATGTCGGGGAAGGCTTTCGCGCAGTAGAGACAGGAGAACCCTCGTATGGTTTTGTCGCGAAAGGGGCTTGCGTTGGAGTATTGCAGAATGGCGGTTAAGTTGACCCTGTGTTCTACGCGCTCAGGTGTGGCGCTTTCGTCCGATTTCTTTTTCCTTTTCCTGCGTTTGGGCCCGTCGTCGTCCGTTCCTACAACAAAGGATCACATCTCATTATCTTCGGCCATTCTATGTCTTCGTATAAGAGGGTAGTCTTCTGGAGGACTTCGGGCGTTCATATTTTGGTCACTCAACGGGGTTTGGCGGCAAAAGTTTGGGTCATTCAGTTGGAAATTCAAGGATTTCTTTTGGTTAAATGGGCCACAAAATCGGGCTCATTTTCGTATTTAAGCACAAGAGTCGTACGGTATATTTTTAACGAAGATTAGGTTTAAGATATTAGGTGAAAAATATTAGAAACGCTATTTATTCTTAGTATAAATCAAAACGAATAGTAGGTAAAACTACCAAAATATTAAGTGGTAAAATAAAACAGGTTACAGAAAATAGATTTTATACTTAAGATCCGTTGTAGCTAAAACTTATTAGATCGTTTACACATTTGTAAACGACCGTAGCTGCAGCGGCACCGCCGCCACCGCGGTGCCGCTGTATTTGGTTTCGTTTGGATTTGTTTGAACTCTTACACACGTCACCCGCTCGCCACTACCGCTGCGGCACACAGATTCGCCGCCACCGCCGCGGCGCAGAGTGTAAGGGTCCATACAAATCTAAGCGTTACTAGTGCAGCGGCTCCGCGGCGACAGCGGTGCCGCTGTCGCTGCGGCGTAATGTGTAAACGCTCTTATATTTCTGCCTACTGAACTCTTTACTCTGTGGCAATGTCAAAGTGCGAAATACTTAGTATAAAACATCAATATACTAAGGCTTTTAATAATAACATATTCACATGAAAAAATCTAGGTAACTGTGGGTAACTACCAATCTGGCATAACGTATAATTCTTCAATGGTTAACGTGAAAGTGTTAATATATTTATAAGGCAAATATTGATTAAATATCAGGCTATTTGTATCTCAAGGTTTACGTCAATAGTTCAACATCAGAAAAAGTTAAATGTCAGCGAAATAGAAGCAAAAACTAAACGAATTTTATTAAAGGTGATATTCCACCGGTGTGTAACGGCGCGCACAAATGTTACTTCTGGTCTACTCGCTCTAGCGAACAGTAACAAATTGCGTGCGAACATTTCTAAAATGTCAGCGAAATGCTAGCAGTGGAATGGCGGCGACGTGTACCGACATTTTTCTTTTGGTCATATTCAGGTATCTCAGTTTCCTTTCTCATGATAAATAATAAAGTGCGACTTGACACTTCAGTACATTCCGTAGTATAATTATCTTGGGCACATATTATAGGCTTATTTATGGTCTTCTGTTCTCTTCTAAAACGAACAATAATACCGTCATGGGTGTCATTTCTTTCTTAGTCTAATAGACGTCTTAATAATCATCTTAAGTTCTTTGTGCTCTACAAAAACACATTTCTTCGCGTTTGTGTCAGTCTTTCTTTGAGTAATAAATCATCTGAGAAACTGCTTTCCTCAAAATCCAATATGCCTCATTACTTCCACTTGTTTTCGTATTCATCACAGAAACCAAGATAACCCATACTTCTTTTTTAAATTTTTAAACCCGAAAAATAAATTACTACCATAGCCAGTTTCACTATCCACAGATAAAACTCTTTGCCAAGCAATTCTTTAAGAATGATTTTTTAATTCTATCCAGAAATACTGAAACCAGCCCTTAGTCTTCTGTTGAACTATTAGCCGATTTCTATATACTATCTATCCTTAATTTTGGGATTTCAGATAGAAATTTGACATAATTTGTAAAGAGCTAATGCCAAAATTCAATATCTTATCGCAAATCACCAGATAGATATGTCAATAGAAATCTAGCGTAAGACCTTTCAGATTAAATGTAAAATTCATCATCGGTTATATTTAATGAAGTAGTATTTTGGTGTTAAGTAACGGCCGAATACTGAAACGCCACTCAATTTTAAATAATGCTCAAACATAATTCTATATCAGAATTAATTTGCAGTAGAACTCAAATTTAAGTAACGTTTGAGTATTCCGAGGTAAGTTCAAGATTTTCAAAAGTCTATGGTGTATAATTTCAAAAGAGTTTTTCAAATATAAAGAGGTCAAATATCTTAAAACTAAAACATGCAGACACAGGCAGTTATGCAAAGTTAAAAATACTTTAATGACTTCGAAAAAATACAATAATATCATCATCCAAACAATTAAATGCAATTGAAAATATTCATTTTCTTTGGTACTTACCTTGTTTCTTCAATTTTAGGAATATTTTGCTTAGAAGCAGAAATTTTGCCACTTAAAACTGATTCTATTAAATACTAGCCGTTTTCCCGCGGTTTCACTCGCATCCCGTGGGAATTACTGCCCGTACCCGGATAAAATATAGCCTAGGTCACTCGTGGATAATGTAGCTGGGTCATTCTTCTTTTTAACCTACAATTTGAACGAAGGACTTTTTGATATAAAAAATTGATTCAAAAAAAATATATACATTTTTCTCAAATGAAATGGTGTCATTTCGAACTGTCATTTAATCATCGTGGGTTCCAAAAGCAACCTGCTCATTAAAGTTTTACCTATTTTTCATAATTTCAAAGTTTTATCAGAATTAGACGTGTCTCTCGAACACCTCCGTCACAAACAAGTTTTTTGTACTATATAAGGTCAGATCTTCATATTTTTATTATTCATATGCTTAACTAAATAACAAATATTTACTAACTCTAGCTCAAAAAAAAACAGAAACTCTTAGTTGTTAAAAATATTCAAAAATAGCTAATATAAAATGTGACAGAGTGGTAAATTTTTTCTTACACGAATATCAAACTTAAAATATTCTGTGTTATTCACGATATGAATTATTATTTAAGATTTTTAACCTTTTATGTTTTGTATACGGAGGTGAAAAACGTTAGAAAACTGATAAAAACACAAAAAAATCTGATCAAAATAATCATTTTTTTCGAGAGGAAGACAAACTTTTGTAGGTTAAAAAGAAGAATGACCCAGATATCGAATGGTGAAAGAATTTTTAAAATCGGTCCAGTAGTTTTTGAGCCTATTCATTACAACCAAACAAACAAACAAAATTTCCTCTTTATAATATTAGTATAGACAAACATCTGGATTGAGAATCTCCTCCAAAGCTAGCAGCTTCACGCGGTTTCACTCGCGTTCCGAGGGTACTAGTTCCCGTACCCGAATAAAATATATCTTACTAGCATTTCCACGCGATTTCCCCTACATTCAAAAGTAGCCCACATATTAAGCTAAACAATTGCTATGTTTCATAAAAATCCATTCAGTAGTTTTCGCTTGACAGAGTAACAAACATACATACTAACAAAATTTGCGTTTATAATATTAGAAAGATTTTAAATCAACCTGTACAAAGCTTTTTGTTATTTTCTGCCAAATCGGTTTAGTCGTTTTTGAGTTATAAAAAGTTAAACTAACACTTTTTATATACCTCTAATAGCTTTTTCAAGAAATTTCACCCATTTCCATACCGTAAAGATAAAACTTTATCTAATATATAAGGTATACTAGCCGTTTTCCCGCGGTTTCACTCGCATCCCGTGGGAATTACTGCCCGTACCCGGATAAAATATAGCCTATGTCACTCGTGGATAATGTAGCTTTCGAATGGTGAAAGAATTTTTAAAATCGGTCCAGTAGTTTTTGAGCCTATTCATTACAACCAAACAAACAAACAAAGTTTTCCTCTTTATAATATTAGTATAGATATTACTACCAAGTTCCATCAATATTAGGAGTAGGTCAGACAGGCAGTCGCTCCATGTGACACTGTTACGCAGCTGCATCCAGTGAGACTACCGTGAAGCCGACCCCAACATAGTTGGGAAAAGGCTAGGCAGGATGATATAGAAGAACATTATATTACTAAAATACTTATGAAGAACCGTAGTAACCTGAAATATAAAACTATGAAAACCGCAAGTTTGGATGTGATAATATATTTTGAACTTTGCAACACTGCGATTATAGACTAGACATGGATATAAAACATGGAAATATGTTGAAAGAGCTGTTCCATTCGACCATACATAATGTTATTTATAATAAGCAATAGGCATAGATTTTAGTACTACTATGTACTGCAAACCTCTCTAGTCTCTTTATGCTGTGCCCTACCGGGTCCATATTGTTTCTAATATATTGTTTTAACTTTATAAGATACCACCTGTATAACATATGGAATGCAAATAAAGAATTGAGTATTTTATATTAATTTCTAAACCTCTTTTTAATACAAAATTGTAAAAAATTGGAATTGGATCATTTTGAAAAGCTAGTGAATTTGTTTCACCTATCGTTTTACTTTTTCAGAGGCCTAAAAAATTAACTGAAGTTAAGGATGGGTTGCACCATGTAACCATAACGATAAAGATAGATAGATTTTCAACAATGTTTAGCTAATACACAGATAAATTCAGCCTTCGCCAATTTCCAATAAAAACTTGATTAAAATTGACATTTCATGAACAGCTTTTTCAACACATTTCTAAGTGATACAATTGATCGAGTGTGCAAACTTTTTAAATAATAAAAATAACTTATATTTTGCAAAAAATTACACTTTTTGCAAAAATTGTAAAGATAAAACTTGTAAATGGAACAAGACAATAACATGGTATAAATGTTTCACCTCACAAAGGCGGTTAAACCATACTTGTATGTGAAAATATACATGCACATTGTTTCTGTATGACTCGGCGACTCGACCACTACTTATTTATTTTTATATCGGATTGGAAAATCCTCATGGAGACCCTCCGCCTTCGGAGAAGAGCAAAGGGGACTGTCAGACTCTTACTGACTAAAACCCAACCAGTGTTCCTCAAGTACCCATGTGTCGGGGGGCGGGTATCGCCGGAGCATTCGTCCTGCCCCCCGACGGGTTCCTACCCCCGGACGGGTACTCGACCACTACTGAGCGCTTCCGAGCTTACGCGTACAAAGACAATGTACACGGACATTTACATATACAAGTATGGCTGTGCAGGTTTCATGAGATAAAACATTAAAATTATAAATAAGTAAAGCCATAACGTATTAGGCGGTTATTCGTCGAAATGTGCCTATAAAAGGTTGCATTTCAAAAGGCATTGACGCGAATAATTTCACATTAAAACCCACGAGTATTGATGTTGCAAGTCTTAAGACGAGATTCCACCGGTGCGGTGGCGAGCATTAGTCCGCACACAAATGTTTCTTCTGGTCTACTCGCTCTAGCAAACAGCGTGCGAACATTTGTAATGTCTGCGAACCTGCAACGTTTGTGCGCGAACACGTACTGTGCTGCGTATGCATGTGTGTGGGTGTACGTAACTGTGGACTCGCGCCAAAGCCAACACGTTTTTTTCTCACAATTATGCGTTTTTTAAACCAGACCAAGTTGAGAATAATCTAAGTGGAAGGTAAATGTTGGTAGCAATCTTTTTTAGCTTTTTCTCAAAAGACTTGTACTTGGTAAAGCTCCCAGAAAGTATGTTCAATTGCTATCAATTCGCCAAGAACTAGACTTGGTGTCCAACCCAAAATCTTCTTATCACTCGTTTCACCCTTTCGTTCAACCTCTGTCGCAAAAAGAGGGGTGTTATATGCTTGACCGTTGCTTATGTCTGAGGCAACGTAGCTCTTAATCGGATTAACAGATTTGGATGTTTTTTTCTCCATCATTTATGTATCAAATATTTCCAATCCATCATCTTTATCCATCCAATATTCCAATCTATGGTAATAATTGATCCATTTCGATCTCCACTTTGTCTTAAGGACCTTCAAATGTCGTCCTTCGATGAATTCATTCGTCATTCAAACGTGACGTGAAAGATAGGGTCATACGCATGACACCATTTGGATTAGACTCTCAAATGTACTAGACAGTACGGATCCAGGTACATAAGACCTATTTTTACGTACGCAAAACCGCTTAAACGACAGCTTATATTAATTTCAACTCTTGTATACATATTAAACACATATAAAAGACAACAAATTTAAAAAAAAAACACCCTAAAATTCGTGTGCACACTCGACCAAAGTCACGGTAAAAATTATAATTAGAAACTTACGTTTGGTGGATGTCTCGCCGTTGTCGGCTTTAGCCTTTTTGGCGCGGGTGGTAGTAGCCGAGGCTTTAACAGCTCGCTTCTTGGGCTTCGATTCTTCCGTCTCCATTTTAATTGGCACTTCGAATTCTAGAAAATAAATGGTAATGGTTAATGAAGTAAAATCATTACGACACAATTTTAGGGTGAACGGGACTGTTTGCTAGCGCGAGTGGATCAGAACAAACATTTGTGCGCGTCACAACCGCACATCAGTGGAATCTCGCCTTTATATGAATAAGGGTTGCTACACACAAGTTCGACAGTAATGTCGAACAACAAGCCGACCCGAAGCAGTTACTACACTTTTTATTCCGAACATTCATCTACCAACATATATTCGTTTTTATCGCCTAGATGTGCCGAATAATGCCGGCCCGCATATGAGTATAGCAAATTAGGGACCGTCCATTAATCACGTGAGGTTCGAATAGGGGGGGAGGGGGTATATATAAAATCACCAAGCATCACATCACATCACTTCTTAAACCTCAAATGTATCACCAAGGGGGAGGGGGGGTGAAAAAAAGCTAAAATAAACATCACGTGATTAATGGACGGCCCCTTAGCAACCCTTACTTCGCTGTGGACCTGCCAATGGCTAAAACTCGTGAACCGTGATAGTTCAGTTTAACACAGAATATATCTTCTGTTACCGCTATAAAAACAAACCCTGAAAACTATAATAAAATAAACATTATAATAGGTAATGGTACAGACGGCAGCAGGTCAACCTGTCAAATTTTACCACTCGAACATAAACCTTCCAGTATTACGATAAGATTGAAAATTTAAGTCTATTGAAGAAATTTTGATGAGCTGGCATCTGTACTTTCAAGTTGAAATATTTAAGTTCGGTTTTAGCGGCTAAGTACCAATGTTTTACATGGTTTTTAGGGTTCCGTAGCCGAATGGCAAAAAACGGAACCCTTATAGATTCGTCATGTCTGTCTGTCTGTCTGTCTGTCTGTCTGTCTGTCTGTCTGTCTGTCCGTATGTCACAGCCAGTTTATTCCGAAACTATTAAGACTACACCATTCAAACTCGGTAGGTAGATGTATTATGTTAACCGCTTCACAATTTTTATACAAAAATAAAAAAAAATAATATTAGAAGGGGGCTCCCATACTGGAACTGAAACAAAAAATTTTTTTTTTCGTCTAACCTACACTTGTGGGGTGTCTATAGATAGGTCTTTAAATGAGATTGAGGTTTCTAAAACCAATTTTTTCTCAAAGTCAATCATTTCAGAGTAAGACACTTTCAAAGTGCTAAAATGTGTGTCCCCCCCCCTGTAATTTCTAAACTACCAAAGTGAAAAATCTAAAAAAAATATATGTTATAGATCTTAATAAAAACTATCAACCAAAATTGGTTTGAACGAAATACAGTCAGTAGTTTTTGAGTTATAGCACTTTTTCAGTAACCGCAAACTATAACTTTGTTATTCATGTATTTGTATGAAAAACAAAGTAATTTTTTGTAGGTACGTTTATTTTTCATAGATAATGGAACGGAACCCTTCGCGTGCGAGTCCGACTCGCACTTGGCCGGTTTTTTTGTGTACGCGTCGGTGCGCGAGCACTGCTAGCGTGTGTTCGCGCACAAAGGTTGCAGTTTTGCGGACATTTTTTAAATGTTCGCACGCAATTTGCCACTGTTTGCTAGCGCGAGTAAACTAGAACAAACATTTGTGTGCTTGCATGTCACACACCAGTGGAATCTCACCTTTATAACCGTTTTCTGCGGTTTCACTCGCGTCCTATGAAAACTATTTCCCTCACCCGGATAAAACTGAGAACCACCTTTTTTAAATCGGTTAAAAATATAACCAATGTCACCCGAGAATATTGTAGAGATTGTAAATTGTAATAATTTCGTCGATTCGAATCGATTAAATAGTTTCAGAGACAAACATTTTTTTTCTTCTTCTTTATAATATTATTATAGTACCAGCGACTTCGTTCGCGGATCATATCGCTTATGCCAGCGACAACGGGTCTTCATAGTCAAAGATCTTTCCCTTCACTGCTCTGCTCCTATTGATTGTAACGTGATGAAAAGTATACTATAACCAGCTCAGGAGTATGAATAATAACTGTACCAAGTTTCGTTAAAATCCGTCGAGCAGTTTTTGTTTCTATAACGGTTATACAGACAGAGGCATTTTTGGCACCAGTATCGATCCCTAATCACCCCCTGATAGTTATTTTGGAAATATATTGCATGTATAGAATTGACCTCTCTAGAAATTTGTTATAAATATAATATGTAGATGTAACTTACCAGGGCCTGAGAATGCATCGTCTCCGGAACCAAGGTTGTCATCCGAGTCCTCCTCGCCTTGTACTTCAACCTTCACTATATTAGCTGTATAAGCGAAAATACATGTTATTTCGGGTCAATTAGAGGTTAAATTAGGGTAAATTGCTTTTGAAAGAATCCTATGCTTTGGTCTTATGAGTATTCCTGTAATAGGTCTTTCAAAAACATATTTGTTCAAAAATCTAAAGTTCTATGATTTAGCTACTAGCTTCCGCCAGCGGTTTCACCCGCTTTCCCGCGGGAACTACTGGCCGTACCTGGATAAAAAGTAGCCTATAGCCTTCCTCGATAAATGGGCTATCTAACACTGATTTTTTTTTCAAATCGGACCAATAGTTCCTGAGATTAGTGCAAACAAACAAACAATCAAACTCTTCAGCTTTATAATATTAGTATAGATTTCACGCGGTTTCATCTCCTTCCCGACGTAACCTACTTCCCGTACCCGGATAAATAGTAGGCCATGTCTTATTCTCATAAGTTACTTACTAGCTTAAGCAAGCTTCTTTTTCTTCGCGTACCCGGATAAAAAAATGGCCTTTAAATTATTCTTATGTGTAAGCTTATCACAGAGAAGTTTTGTCGAAATCAGATCAGGCGTTAGCACGTGAAGAAATAGAAAACATACACACTCAAAAACTTTCGGGTTTTAATATTATTGTGATGTAATTAGCCGTCGGAACTACTTTACGCGGTACTTTTTACTTTAGAGTAGTCTGTGTTATTCTGATAGAAGAAGAAGCAACAAGTATTATCAAAATCTGTTCAGTAGTATGTAGTTGCGTGAAAGAGTAACAAACATCCAGATATTAAAACTTCTACATTTATGCTGTTAACATCTGAGTCAAGATTTTTGATATTGGTGCTATTTTTGGAACTTATTTTAAACCAACTGTTTTCCCGTGGTTTTACCTAGGGTCGCTGTGCCCGTTGGCGACCACTTAGTGGAGTTGCCAACTTTGGATGCGTGAAAATATATCCTATCTATACTTGAAATTGATATTGTCTATGTAGATGTATCCTAAATATTGTCAATTCACGGAATAAGTAATTAAATAACGATTTCCATTAACATATTTTTAAATATGATCGAAAATGTTCAAAACTATCCAAAACGCTAGTTTGCGACCACTTTTTTCAGTTTGCGACCACAGCTAAGTCAGTTTGCGACCACTATATAAAATAATCATAATACAACAATGTTTATGTTAATTGAATATCTATTTCTCAGAATAAATCAAACATGATTTTAAAAAGTTATATAATCATCAACACAAATAGTAGCTATAGTATATCTACTGGTTTTACTTTGAAACCAACAAGATCTTTTTCACTAAGTTCGGTTACCAAATAATCACTTGTGCTTGGATTCTGAATATATGTTTATAGCTTTTTAGGGTTCCCTAGTAAACTAGGAACTCTTATAGTTTCGCCATGTCTGTCTGTCCGTCCGTCCGTCCGCGGATAATCTCAGAAAAAGTGGAAAAAATGTTTTATAAGGGTGCCTCTCCCCTACACGTAAAGGGGGGCATAT
>NWSH02000531.1:3582936-3594176 GCA_002382865.2 Heliothis virescens | reverse complement strand
AAAAGAGAGAGATATCTAGGTGTCGATTTTCAAAAATAGCATCTTTCAGGGATGTGCATTGTCGGCTGTTGTGTTATAATCCGGGGTATGCGCGAGTCCCACGGGACGCAGGGTGACACGCTGGCTGAAGCTAGTCACACAAGGTTTCCTGGCACGCAACGCGAACCCGGATAAAAATGTAGCCGCTTATAATGTTAGTAATAGATAGTGTGATTTAACTGCCTCGTTGGTCCTATTTGTCGCATAGGCCGACTGCTGTGCTACGAGGTCTCGGGTTCGATTCCCGGGAAACGGGCGCGAAAATCGCTTTAAATGGTTTTAGAAAAACTTTCAACAGAAGCAAGCCCGGAGGTTGAGTAAGTTGGTGATTGATAAAGCTCCGTGCAAATCGGAAGAGCACGTTAAATGTGGGTCCGCGTGGCGCCTGAATCTACTCTCCGGTCGTGGTCGGATTTGCCGTCCATTCGGGTTATGGAGCAGTGAGAGAATAGGGAGCGCCACGCTGTATCTGCGCAATGCTTGGTGAGGCACGTCGTAAGAATTAAATTGTCCTCGTCGGCGAGCTGGCTGATCTCGCTTATAGTGAGAACAGCCGCGTCTCACGGTGGCCGATAATCGGCTAGGAGGCCATTACATAATGATATTTTTTATTTAGTAGAGTAGGAGTTTGTTCTACAGGTAGATATTTACAAAGACAACTTTGATGCTTATTTTAATATATTTAACACACTGAAAACTAAAAAATTAATAATATATTATTTTAACATCAACTTTCACAGAACTTAAGACCGAAGGTCCCGCGGGCTCAAGCTTCTCGCCTCCGCTTGCCGCAAAGCGGCCTTTGCTGACGTCACCCGCCGGCCGCCGCGCCTGCGTCCTGACGGGCGAAAGACAAGTACAGGACCATGTCGACGCGTTACTTCCAACTACTCCAACTGCACGCCGTTGGGAATAAGACTATTGCTTGGTATGCAACATACTTAAACTTAACTTAGTTTTTGGAAAAATAATTTGGTAATTTTCGTGCATCATCCATCTGCCTAAGCCTTTTCCCAATCATTTGGGGTCGCTTCCAGTACCCACTACCGGATGCAGCTGAGAAGCAGTGTTTTATGGAGGCTGAGCTGCCTGTCTGAACCTCGCACAACCCATGTTAAACCGGGCAACCTGGCAGCCCCTTTGTGGTAAAGGCACCGGTTGTCAGGACTTACTGGCTGTCTGACTACCCGTAAACGAACTGGCCAAAAGATGCTCAAGCAATGACAACCGGACCCACAAGTTTATGCAGTGGCCTATCACGAAATCACGGAAGAACCTCCGTTATGACAAGATGGCCACCCATCCACGGACCGACCGCGCCAAGCGTTGCTTAACTTTATGATAGGTCGATCCGCGCGGCTTTGACTTAACCACGAGCTCTCAAAGTAATTTAAATTGTAAATTCGTCATCATCCGCCTTTTTATCGTACCACTGCTGGGCTGCGGCCTTCTCTCACACAGAGAAGGATTGAGCGCGGGCTCAATGCGGGTTGGTGATTTTCAGCAGGTTTCCTCGAGATGTTTTCCTTCAACTTTAATCAGTCATTGGTGTTTATGATGTAATAAGAAAGTACAGACGACAGCACATCAAGTTACCACAATCTGACAAATTTCTGCACTCGATTTTCAACCTTATCACAATGGAAGTAGGTTAATGTTTGATTGGTAAAATTTGACAGATTCGTATACGTTGACCTGCTGTTGTCTGTACATACAAACTTAGAAAAGTTGCATTGGTGCCTACTTGTCTGACCTCGAATCGAACCCACACATTTGTACTTGAGAGGTTGATGGTTAACCCACTGGGCCACCACAACTTAATTTGTAATTTCATGAGAGTGATTTAAGTGCCAAAGTTGATGGCGGTTAGGAATATTGAGTTCGGGCAGAAACCTATTTTTCAAACCAGTTCAGAAGTTCAGAGCATTTAGCTTTCCTCTTTATTATACTAATATAGATAGATACAGTTGGTACAGAACCCTTTGTGTACGAATCCGACTCACACTTGGCCAGCTTTTAGGTACAGACGACAGCAGATCAACGTAAACGAATCTGTAAAATTTTACCAGTTAACATTAACCTAAACATTAACCTAAGTACCTCCATTGTGATAAGGTTGAAAATCGAGTACAGAAATTTGAGAGATTGTGGTAGCTTGATGTGCTTTCGTCTATACAAACGCCAGCACATTAACCTACCTCAATCTGTCTAATTTCTTCAATAAATTTTCAACCTTATCACAAAAGTGGAAGGTTAGGTTGACCAGCTTGCGTGTGTACATAATATGCGGCGTAAAAAGTAGCATAATAAGTAATTAAAATATATTTTTTCTTTACAGGAATCCTATGCGCCTACTGCAAAACCACATACCGGGACCTACCTCACTTACGAACTCATTTACAAGACCATAAATCCGAGAGTCTCATAGACAATATGAGGATGGACAAAAACAATCTCTCTATCAAAATGGACATCACTAACCTAACATGCAATCTATGCCAAACGAATATCGACACTATAGCGAACTTAAAATCCCACTTAATTAAAGAACATGAAATTAAATTGTACCCCGATATTAATGATTATATTTTAGAATTCAAACTGACAGACGGAGAGATTTTAAACTGTGCACTTTGCACATCTACCTTTGAAACGTTCAAAATGTTGCTGCAACATATGAACGGCCATTACAGGAACTACGTATGCGAAATATGCGATTTAGGCTTCATAAATAAGCATAAATTAAGAAATCACAAACGGACACATGAGGTAGGGAATTTTAACTGCTCATTTTGTGATAAGATTTTTACTACCCGAGTAAGGAAATTGTGCCATGAGAAATATACACATAATTCTGGAGCTAGATACACTACGAATTGTCCACATTGTGATCAGTCGTTTACGAGTTACTATAGGAGAAACAGACACATGGCTATAGACCATAACACTGTGGCCGCTACCTACAAATGTAATGTTTGCGACAAATCTTTTATATTAAAATCAAAATTAACTTCTCATATAAAAAAAGTGCATTTAATGGAGAGGAATCACATATGTTCTGAATGTGGGCAAGGATTTTTTATTAAACAGTCGCTGGACGAACATATGATTAAGCACAACGGTGAACGCGTGTTTAAATGCACGGTTTGTTCAAAAGCGTATGCGAGGAAAAAGACCCTTAGAGAGCATATGCGGATACATAATAATGATAGGAGGTTCAAATGTGGCGTTTGTTCGTTGGCTTTCGTTCAGAAGTGCAGTTTGAAGAGTCATATGCTGTCTAATCATAGTATTACGTTGGCTGAGTATGAAAGTTCTAGATCTGAGGTTTGTAGCCTGTGAAATATATTTTAGGAGATTTCATATTTTATTTGCAATAAAAAATATTAAGTACCTATAGACAACAGCAGGTCAACGTATACGAATCTGTCAAATTTGACCAATCGAACATTAACCTCCCATTATTGTGATAAGGTTGAAAATCTATTGCAGAAATTTGACAGATTGTGGTAACTTGATGTGCTGTTGTCTGTACATCTGGATAACTTTTGAATATCATTTTTTTTATCGAATTCTCCAAAAGAAGGAGGTTCTCAATTTATCCTTTTTAAGTCGGCTATATGTTGTTGAAATCGGTCCAACCGTTTCTGAGATTAGCTAGGACAAACAGACAAAACTTAATGGTTTGGTATATGTATAGACGACAACAGGTCATCTACCTCAATCTGTCAAATTTCTTCAATAGATTTTCAACCTTACCACAATGGAGGTAGGTTAATAGTTGACTGGTAAAATTTGACAGATTCGGGTACCGTGACCTGCTGTTGTCTGTACCTCTGCATGGGTTTTGCATATCACATTTTTAATTTAATTCCGTAAAAGAAGGTTTTATATTTCTCCTTGTTACAACAGATATCTGTTATTGAAATCGGTCCAGCCGTTTCAAAGATTAACCAGAACAGACAGTCAAAAATTGTAAATAAAAGAAATGGTTTGGTACATGGACAGACGTCTACACAATTTAAACACACAAATATGGCTATTTCGTGAGATGTTGTATAATTTTTAACTTTAAACAGATGGGTACAATAAATTAATGCAATGAAAAATATTGTAAACATTTAAGGTGAATGCGACGCCTGGAAGCGGGAAATTCAATTTTTCATTCATTTTCATGTTTTACCTAAGTTAATATTCAATATGAGGCGTGATCCTATCTTTCGCGGTTATAATATACCACAAGGTAATTTCTGATGTCCTTGTTTAACTCCGAAACTTCTTACAATTTAAATGTTACTTTATTATATTTTTATTGCGAAATATCATAGTATATCCAGGAACACTTGAATTGTAAAGCCGGCTCTACACTCGCGGCGCGAACGGCCGCGAAATCCCGCGACAACTGCGAATCACGAATGTGGATGTTGTTCACAGTTCGCGTTCGCGCTTCGCGCCGTTCCCCGATCAGTGTCGGTTTTTTGGTCCGCGACAAAGGGTTTGCGGCGCGCGAACGTGAACGCATCTACACTCGCATTTTTCCGCAGTAGCGTACAGGACATTGGTGTTATCCACCAACGTCTATTTCTCCATCTCTATTTTATTTGCTTCTTATCTTTAACACAAAGGTAATTATAATAAGCAATAGCAAGCAGTGACACAGCAGCAGCAGAAATCACGTCGTCGTCGTCCATAGTCACGAACGAGACTGTGAAGATTTGCGAGTGTGGAGGGACACAGTTCACGCGTGGATCGCGGCATACATTCACGGCGTGAAATAACGGCGCGACTTCGCGGGCGAGTGTAGAGCCGGCTTAAGAAGTTTCGGAGTTAAACAAGGACATCAGAAATTACTTTGTGGTATATTATAACCGCGAAAGATAAGATCACGCCTCATATTGAATGTTAACTTAGGTAAAACATGAAAAAAACATTTTATATTTGAATTTCCCCCCTCCAGGCGTCGCATTCACTTTAAATTATTTTACTTACTGCGGAAATCAATATTCTGTCTATCTCTGGATTTGCTTACTAGTGATAGGATTTTGACATTAGCCCCATACAAGTAATGTCAAATTCCTATCTCTGGTAAGCAAATCTAGAGTTAGATAGGTTATTGGGAACGGCCGTAAGTCAATGATGTAAATATGTAAGTAACTGTAATGTAATAATTATTATATTAATATTGTTAGATATAAATAAGAATATTGTTGCGAGTTAATTTGTTCTTCCAAAAAAAGCTTTATTGTTTAAATGGCAATAATGTGTGCAGGTTGATAATTTATTTTGTTAATTATAGGTATATTTAATTAAATGTTTTAAGTAAATACATATTATACCTTATTATAATTATTTTGTTTTATTTTCGCCGTCACTTTTAGGGTTCCGTAACCAAAGGGTAAAACGGAACCCTATTACTAAGACTTCGTTGTCTGTCTGTCTGTCTCCAGGCTGTATCTCATTAACCGTGATAGCTAGAATGCTGAAATTTTCACAAATGATAGGTATATATCCGTTGCCGCTATAACAACAAATACAAAAAATTTTAAAGAATAAATTATTAAGGCTGTTGATTTATATTAATTAATTGCAAAATTGTATACTAGTAGCGCCATCTATTACACACTTGACCATTCCTATTGTACTTTTTTCATAGATAATGGTACGGAACCCTTCGTGCGCGAGTCCAACTCGCACTTGACCGGTTTTTAAATAAAATTTAATAAAATTAAATTTTTTAAAATGTGTCTGTATGTCTGTATCGAGTTTCGACAAATAATATTACTTTAAACTTTAAATTCATGATACCGAACAAACTAGGTGATGGAGTCTATAGACAGTCGCTCCATGTGGCACACTGGTACTCAGCTGCTATCGGTTAGACTGGAAGTCGACCCCAACATAGTTGGGAAAAGGCTAGGCAGATAATGATGTTCAGATGGGACATTCGAGGTCCAGGGAGTTTCTTGCCGGTTCTTCTCCATGAGACCCACTTCTTTGAACTGTGCAACTAGCTTGACGTTTCATAAGAGCTTTTATATGCCTACTTGAAATAAAAAAAAATACTTTGGAGTTATCATTTTTTTCGACTTTTTGAAATAACTCGTGGGTATACAAAGGTAAATGAAACACAGAATAAATTATAAACATGTATCTATACGATTTTATACAACATCTATACAACTATAAAATAATTTTATTATAACAATCATATACAAAAAAAACACTAAAAAATAATTGATAATAATTTAATATTGTACAGTTTATTTTTACCATTTAATATTTTAAATGCCAAGAAATAAATAAACATAGCGCTAATTTTAGAGGTTCCAGATAGCTATTTGCCATAGAAAAATTAAAAACATTACTATGGTATTATCTGTCAGATAACTATCTAGAATTTTATCTGGAACCTCTGAAAAATGCCATTAGTCTTTATCCATAGTTCATGTGGCGAATCTGGGGCCAAATTAACAAGTTTATTGAGTTTTTAACTAATAAAATGTAATGCTTAGAACATATTTAAATGTTACTATTGCAGTTTACTGTAAAACTGGCGTTTAAACAAATATCACAGTGCTAATTGAATAAAAATTGCCTATTTATATTATTTTACAGTCATGATATAAATAAAAGCGATACAGGAAGAAATAGGAAGACCATATTTACATATTAGGAGATGTAATGTCGGTCCTGCGCCTGATCTCTCTCCGGTCGTGTCGGATTGCCGTCCCATCGGGTTATGAGAGTGAGGGAATAGGGAGTGCACCTGTGTCTGCGCAAATGCTTGTGCACTATAATATGTCCTGCGCAGCTGGCTGATCTCCTTATATGAGAACAGCCGCCGTGGCCGACAATCGGCTAGAACGCCAGCACCATTAGGAGATAGGCAGTCGCACCATGTAAAATACTGGTACAGTTCTCTTAAAACTTGATGTCTTTGGCAACTAAGTTCCGAGCACAAATCCACGCATGTGGCTCATACAATATAATCTTCAGATGACCCCTCCCGCTGTGGGTAACAGCGTGAGGGAGTGTCAGACTTTTACTGACTAATCCCACCGTGTTCCTTCTGGAGCCCTTTGTGTGCCAGGGACAATATCCCGCAGCCCCGGCAGGCATTCACTGCTGCTTAGAATTGGTTTCTGCGCATCCAATGTTCCGGGACGACAAAAAGCTTGGCGCGAACTGTAGCTGCATCTAGCGTTCAAGGACGATCGGAGAGAGATCAGGCGCAGGACCGACATAAACGTGCTCTCCGATGCACGGGTGAATCAAACACCAACTTACAGACTTCGGGCTGCTTTGTGAAAGTTTCTAAAACCCACAAAGTGAGTTCATCCCTACCCGGGAATCGAACCCGAGACCACAGCACAGCAGTCGGCCATGCGACTACTAGATCAACGGTCCTTATGTTATGCAAAAACGGATAGCTACATTCTAACGACCAATGAAAATTCAATATTGTGATGTATTTCGTATAAAAAACTTATAATAGTAATTTCTGGGTATTATAAAGATACCATTTACTGCCAAAATGTTCAATACATATTAGTTGCCCTATAAGACTCTATATAATAAACATATTTTACAAAAACAAATAATTTGTAACACCTATATAAACTATTATACAAAAAAGAACAATATTTACATTATTTATTTAAGGTGCATTCGACCACTAGAAGCGGGAAATTCAAATATAAAATGGTATTTTCATGTTTTACCTAAGTTAACATTCAATATGAGGCGTGATCTTATGATTGGCGGTTATAATATCCCACAAAGTAATTTCTGATGTTCTTGTTTAACTCCGAAACTTCTTACAATTCAAATGTAACTGTCGAAACTATGATATTTCGCAATAAAAAGTTTTTTACAGTTACATTTAAATTGTAAGAACTTTCGGAGATAAACAAGGACATCAGAAATTACTTTGTGGTATATTATAACCGCGAAAGATAAGATCCCGCTTCATATTGAATGTTAACTTAGGTAAAACATGAAAAAAACATTTTATATTTGAATTTCCCGCTTCCAGGCGTCGCATTCACCTTAAATACCTGTTCAACATCCTAATTAATTAATATTGCATTGTAAAAAAAATATCTAAAATACTCCTAAGTTTTTTGTATAATTTCGGAAGCGGCAACACTAATCCCATGGTTAGACAGCAAATGACTTTTCAAACTACATTTCTGAACGAATGTCATATTACAAACTTCACATTTGAATCGTCTGTCATTGTTATGTATCCGCATATGCTCTCTCAAAGTATACTTCCTAGCGTAAGCCTTCTGACAAACTTCACAGGAATAAATCCGTTCCCCCGTATGCTTAACCATATGGGCTTTCAAAGCCTTCTTACTGAAGAAACGGTAACCGCACTCCGTACACTGACAGTTCCGTTCCATTAAATGACTTTTCTTTATATGATACATTAATAAACTCTTTAAAATATAGGCCTTGTTACACACATTGCACTTGTATTGAGCTTCATTATTATGCACTTTCACTAAATGTTGATTGCGTTGGTAGTAGCTACGGAACGGTACGTTGCAATACGGACAGTTTGATATGTTCCTCGCTCCTAAATGCTTCATTTTCTCATGATAATGCTTCTTGGTACGGCTTGGGAAGACTTTTTCACAATGGTCACATTTAAAATTACCGTCTTGATGGGTCGTTCTATGGGCATTGAGAGACCGTTTAGTAGCGAACGAAGTATCACATATAGAACAAGTATAGTTGCTATAATGCTTATTCATATGCTGTTTAAGCATTTTAAAAGTCTCATACGTAGACGGACACATAGCACAATCATATACTTCACCTTTCTTCAATTTGAACTGCAAAATATGGTCTTTAATATCATTGTATATGGTTTTATTATGTTTTTTAACTAAATGTTCTTTGAAGACCCCGAGGCTGTCCATTTTTTCTTCGCACAGAGAGCAGGTTAGGTCAGTGACATCAACTTTGACGTTATACTCGCTCATATCAAAGTTTGCTTTAAAGTTTAATCGTTCCTTTTGGTGGGCTGTTTCCGTATGGTGTCTGAGGTCTGCCGGATCTGGGTAGCTGAGGTCACAGTACCCACAAGAATATCCGAGTAAAGTTTTATTAGTGAACGGTGTAGCGTTGGAAAACTTCAGTATGGTTTGTAGGTTTTCCTTGTGTTTTAGTTTCTCGTGGTGAGGCTGTCCAGTCCATAGTAAGTTGATCTTAGAATCGGCGGAGGGTATGGTTAGTTTTAGTCGAGTTTTTTTGGGTTTCACTTCAGTCTTTTTGATGGGTTTTATGTCTGGCACGTCACAAGATTCTGGAAAAAGAGGTTAGAAGTTTTTATATATCCATAGTACTAATATAAAAAGGTTTATAGGGTCTAGGGATACAGAAGGGGCTATGAAATTATGGGCTTAAAAAAACCTCCGCAGTTCTACTCACAACCTGAGGGTACTACTTCCGGCACCAGGATAAAAAGTACTGCAGGCCCTTTCTCAGGTCCTAGACTATTTATCATTTACATTGGTTCAGTAGTTTGGCGGGATAGACCACTAAAATATTACAGTGCACATACATTTGGGATTTGAAAATGAGGACATAATGTCGTGTGGAGCGATCATTTTCTTAGAGAGAACACCTGCCGCGACCGACAAACGGGCCGAAATCGCTTTGTGGGTTTTAGAAACTTTCACAAAGCAGCCCGGAGTTGGAAGTTGGTGATTGTTACACCCGTGCATCGGCGAGCACGTTAATGTCGGTCCTGCGCCTGATCTCTCTCCGGTCGTGTCGAATTTCCGTCCCATCGGGTTATGAGAGTGAGGGAATTGGGAGTGCACCTGTGTCTGCGCAAATGCTTGTGCACTATAATCTGTCCTGCGCAGCTGGCTGATCTCCTTATATGAGAACAGCCGCCGTGGCCGGCCGATAATCGGCTAAGACGCCATCATTATCACTAAGGATCTTACTTTCTACTCACTTATGGAAGTAGCAAGTCTTAGACACAAGAGATTTGATCTTCTCATTCTTCCACGCTTCTCTTCTTCTGGAGATTTCTTCACTGCCTTCTGTTTTGTCCCTTCGGTTCAGCTTCTTCTTAACTGGTTCTTTCACTCTTTACCTTTGGAGGAGTCGCAGTTTTAACTGGAAAGTGGAATTTTTGTCTTGATAATAAACGGAAAGAAAGGTTATAGCATTTTTGAATGATGAATATTTTTATCAAAAATATTCTACCGTATTTCGGAAGGCACGATTACTTGGTGGGTCCCGGCTGTCATTTAAACATATTCTGGCAGTCGTTACGTGTCATACAAAATCCAAAAAGTCTGACTACCCGTCTAACCAAGGGTAACTGGGTTGTGAACGTCAGACAGCAGTCACTCCATGTTAAACACTGTTCCAGCTGCATCCCGTTTTGGAAGCCGACCCAACATAGTTGGGAAAAGGCTACACAGATGATGATGACGGGCTATAATTTCCGATTTCCGTATTTCCGGCGCCATTACACTCGGCATAAACCCGGCGGAATTACATGTAGTAGCCCTGTACAGAAAACAGCAAGTCAAGTATACGAATCTGTCATATTTTACCAATCAAACATTAACCTACCTCCATGGGATTAGGTTGAAAATCTATTGCCGAAATTGACAGATTGTGGTAACTTGATGTGCTGTTGTCATGTACCTGGCCTCGAGCTGACCCTTAAAAGAAAATGCTAGCTAGAAAGTTATATAAAGAAGATGAATCACCGGGTCACAGCATCTGCCAAATAGTAGTCATCAGAATCGTCTCCCGCTGACCGCTCCAGGCTCCACTTTTATCTCAACCATTTTAGTGCCATCTAAAAAAACAATAGATATAACATCTCCAAGCATGGTGATTTAAATTAGTAAGTACTCGTCTAAAACCGCTCAAGTGCGAGTTGGACTCGCGCACGATGGGTTCCGTACCATTATCTATGAAAAATTAACGTATTTATTACTATAGCCAAAATACAATCATTTTTTGGAAACAAAAAATAAGTGTTTTTCATGCAAGTGTATTAATACAAAGTTATAATCTACGGTTTCCAAAAATGATATCTCAAAAATCGCTATCTGTATTACATTCAAAATATATTCCTAGAAAGTTTAAACAGAGTTCTACTTTTGAGATTTTTTCATATTTTCTAAACTTCGAAAAGTTCAAAAGTTAAAGGGGGACGC
>NWSH02000531.1:3548669-3582911 GCA_002382865.2 Heliothis virescens | reverse complement strand
CGGATTGCCGTCCCATCGGGTTATGAGAGTGAGGGAATTGGGAGTGCACCTGTGTCAGCGCAAATGCTTGTGCACTATAATATGTCCTGCGCAGCTGGCTGATCTCCTTATATGAGAACAGCCGCCGTGGCCGATAATCGGCTAAGACGCCATCATTATCACTAAGGATCTTACTTTCTACTCACTTATGGAAGTAGCAAGTCTAGACACAAGAGATTTGATCTTCTCATTCTTCCACGCCTTCTCTTCTTCTGGAGATTTCTTCACTGCCTTCTGTTTTGTCCGCTTCGGTTCAGCTTTCTTCTTAACTGGTTCCTTTTCACTCTTTACCTTTGGAGGAGTCGCAGTTTTAACTGGAAAGTGGAATTTTTGTCTTGATAATAAACGGAAAGAAAGGTTATAGCATTTTTGAATGAATGAATATTTTTATCAAAAATAATTCTACCGTATTTCGGAAGGCACGATTACTTGGTGGGTCCCGGCTGTCATTTAAACATATCTGGCAGTCGTTACGTGTCATACAAAATCCAAAAAGTCTGACTACCCGTCTAACCAAGGGTAACTGGGTTGTGAACGTCAGACAGGCAGTCACTCCATGTTAAACACTGGTTCTCAGCTGCATCCCGTTTTATTGGAAGCCGACCCCAACATAGTTGGGAAAAGGCTACACAGATGATGATGAGCGGGCTATAATTTCCGATTTCCGTATTCCGGCGCCATTACACTCGGCATAAACCCGGCGGAATTACATGTAGTAGCCTGTACAGACAACAGCAAGTCAACGTATACGAATCTGTCATATTTTACCAATCAAACATTAACCTACCTCCATTGGGATAAGGTTGAAAATCTATTGCCGAAATTTGACAGATTGTGGTAACTTGATGTGCTGTTGTCTGTACCTGGCCTCGAGCTGACCCTTATAAAGAAAATGCTAGCTAGAAAGTTATATTATAAGAAGATGAACTCACGGGTCACAGCATCTGCCAAATAGTAGTCATCAGAATCGTCTCCGCTGACCGCTCCAGGCTCCACTTTTATCTCAACCATTTTAGTGCCATCTAAAAAAAACAATAGTATAACATCTCCAAGCATGGTGATTAAATTAGTACGTACTCGTCTAAAAACCGGTCAAGTGCGAGTTGGACTCGCGCACGATGGGTTCCGTACCATTATCTATGAAAAATTAACGTATTTATTACTATTAGCCAAAATACAATCATTTTTTGGAAACAAAAAATAAGTGTTTTTCATGCAAGTGTATTAATAACAAAGTTATAATCTACGGTTTCCAAAAATGATATCTCAAAAATCGCTATCTGTATTACATTCAAAATATATTTCCTAGAAAGTTTAACAAGAGTTCTACTTTTGAGATTTTTTTCATATTTTCTAAACTTCGAAAAGGTTCAAAAGTTAAAGGGGGGACGCCTATTTTTCGACTTTTGGTTCAACTATTTCCGAAAATATTAACATAATCAAACAATGTTTTTAGTAAACACCTATTAATTTTAAAATACCTTTTACATGTAGCACGCTAATAAAACATTTTTTTCCCATTTATTATTTTTACACTTTGTGTATATTACTGCCTAGTTCCATCGAAACCAGTCCAGTAGTTTTTTTGTGAAAGAGTAACAAACATACATTCTCACAAACTTTCTCATTTATATTATTAGTAGTATGGAGTACTATCTGACCTTTCTGAACTGTTCCTATTAATTTGTTGAACTCCTCGTTAGCATGAAGCACTTGCTGTTTAAATGTTATTGAGGTCCGGAGAGTCTTCACACAGTTGTCACAGATACCTGCTGGTTTGTTGCCGTTTGATGTTAGCTGAAATTGTTTTTATATTGATTTTACACATACATATTGCAGGTTTTTATGACAGCAGGACGATGTTCATCATCTTTTTTAGACAGCAAATGGGTCTTACTCGCGATGAAATTAAAGGGTTAACAATACTACATACGATACACGGGTATACCCGTGACCATGGTCGGTGCAATTCGGCCTAAAAGTCGGGAGAAAAGAGGTATGGTAAACCTTTTATAATTTCATCGCGAGTAAGACCCGTTTGTTGTCTAAAATATGTGTACAAGTCGCGAAAGTTTGAAGATGGTCATCGTCAATCGGTTGTAGTATATCAGTACAAGGCCCAGACTTCACCATCAGATTTGAGAAGTTCTAAGAAAATAAATATGTTTTAAACCAGTTTGTTTAGATATTTGTCAGGAAAGAATGGAGAAATTCTATTGGTGACTTAAAATTTCTACGCTCTGCTCTGCTTTAGTTGAATTTAGGCCTAAGTCTGTGTTAATGCCTGATTTCTTCCCTGGAGTAAAGGTAAATTGATTCAAATATGGAAATTATGTAAAGGACGTCTAATAAGATAACAAATTGGTTATCCAATAGATTTCTTGCAATAATTTCTGATCTAGTAAGAAGCTTGTTGGTATCATTATACTAATAACATCCCAATCAAAAATATTTTCAAAAAATCTTGCCAACTTTTTTGACCTCCTTATCTATAAAAGAAAATATTTACCAAAAATGTGTGAGAATGTACACATTGTTCATGAATGTTCTGTTATTCAATAATTTGGACTCTAATTGACCAGATAAACATGAATTCTACAATGACTGAACTAGAACAGATATCTCTAAAGAGGTTTCAAATTATACTCCGTCGGAAAAACTGCTGCACTTCGCGGAGACGACCGGTACTCGCTAACATTATCTTGTAAATACTTGATTTCTAGGTTCCTAAGGTTTTGTAGAGGTCCCATCTAAGCTTATAATGATAATAAACAAGGAGATTATAGACTTACAGTAATACTGAAGCATTGTTGTAACATTTCAGCATAGTTTTCTTTTTTATCCAGCCAAATGTAACTGGAATACAAGTCTTTGTTCAGCCCCTGGGCTAAGCAGCAGCGGCAGATACCGACCACTTCCATTATTAAGTTTCTTTTGACATTAAAATAACAATTTTATTTCCATTTAGTTGCTAAAATATAAAAATTATGAAAACGGGATACGATACGAGAAACCTGTCTGACGGATTTTTTTTTGTTTCTGTGGGTTGCCATGTGTTGCGCAAAAAACACCCACAAGGAAAATATTTCTTGTAATAATACAAAATTCTAAGGAATTCAAGAGATAAAGTGCTTATACATAATTTTAAAAGCCTCATCCAGCTGTATGAAGCTCTTTTTTCTACGAATCCTTTTTTTTATTTTACAAACAAAAAGTTGTGATAAAAAAGTGATAAATATCATTCTTTTACGAGTTACGTTTATTTTATCTCTTTATTTTCAGAGATAGTTATATCAATTTGTTACTAAACTTCTGCATTGTATGTGAAATAACAAAACGCAATTTGATGTCAGAAGTCAGAACGAAATCCAAAACAGTTCCAAAACAAAATGGCTGCTATTCGTCATTGATCGCTTTTCTACTGCGGCTTTGACGCCATGTAAATTTTCACTGAAAACGTGAAAATTCAGCTTATTTAGTTTAGGATATGTCAGTGTAGTGTTGCGATGATGGAGTTTGACGAGATTGTGGTGAAGGAGAGCCCCGGGCTTTGCCGGTGCTGTCTTTCCGAAGGATGTTACAAAGACTTAGGCACTGAATACACTTGGATGAATGAAACAGAGGTTTACGCTGATATGCTGCTAGAATGTTTCGATATTAGTGTGAGTTTTCGTATAAAAATATACAAGCTTAATTTATTTACAGCTTACAAAGCTAAAATCGGTCCCTGCATCAACTTATTGACTGCCAAAAAAATCCTTTAGAAAACACCGGTGTTTCTCTTAGAGCTCTCAATAAGGTCCTCTGTGTTACTAATGGTGATGTTTTTTAACCAGATTACTCAACACAATGATGGTCCAAATGGCCCTAACCGGCTTATTTGTGAAGTCTGCATCACACGGCTACGAGACGCGTGTAATTTTAAGAAACAAGTGTTGGATTCGGAGAAGAAATTCATTGACATGATGGGGCGAGGGGAATTTAGGCCTAAGAGTAAGTATTAGCTATTGAAATCCTTGTAACTCCCATTATTTATTTAAATGAGTAGTTATTTTCTACATACTCTTAGGCCCAAGTTTACCGACAGCAAAAATGTAGGTTGTTTTTTCAAATTATGTTCATGTTGTTGGTAAATTTGGGCCTTAGAAAATTATTTCATAATTAAAATCTATTCTGTTCTACAGTTTCCAATGTAATTCACTCCAATTAGCTTTATCAATCGGGCCATTTAAAATGTAATAAGTTTCTATCATACTAATATTATAAAGCTGAAGAGTGTGTTTGTTTGAACGCGCAAATCTCAGGAACAACTAGTCCAATTTGAAAAATTCTTTCAGTGTTAGATAGCCCATTTATTGAGGAAGGTTATAGGCTACTTTTATCCGGGTGCTTCGAGTAGTTCCCATGAGACCCAGGCGAAACCGCTAGCAGAAGCTAGTAAAATATATAAAGACCCTATCCTCACAACTATAGACAGAGGTTATCAATATCTAAGTGTTTAGAACTTTTCCTTCATTGCATTGGGGAATATTTTAAACCAATAACATTGACTGAAAGTCGGAAACATCAACTGAAAGCTTAAATGCCTGCAGGCAGCGAGTTAGCAGCTTTGATTCCTTCATTAATTATTGGACTATTTTACTTTTTAACAATAATGATAATGTCTAAATCTATTGCAGTGCTAATCTACCAAGCGCAGATGAAGTGTGAAGATGCAGTGGAGGCCCCTATTGAGGAAGCAGACGTCGAATACTTGGAAGACGAAATTGATTTCACTGATGGTAAACATAATTTAATTTTATGTCAACTTGGAAAACATTGAGACTCAAATAATCTTTGAAAATTGCATCTGAATATTGATCAAGGCCTATTTACGCACTACTCGGTTGCAATATAGTTGACTAAAGGCTAAGCAGGCATATTGAATATGATTGTTGATTGTCTATAAACAGGTTCAAAATTCCTCATTCTCATTAGAATCTCATTGTAAAACAATGAACATGCTCGACCACGTTACCGTCTATGCAGATGGAGGTGGGATCTGTCGTGTTGCAGGCCACGTACTAAGTCTTCTTGACATGAATTGTTTATGGGGAGTTTATTGCACTACCTCCGTGCAAATCACCTTTTGTTGACAATCAGATTTAGCAGCCTTCTTTGAAATATATTTTTCTAATTCGAATTATCTTTAATTTACTTTCCCTTCTCAGTTACAGAAGACTTCATAAAAGATGAAACGGAGCCATCGGTGTCAGACATCACAGTGTCCACGTTACCTGTCAAAGGCAAGCGAGGTCGGCCCCGCAAGAATGCTGTGAAGCCGGAGAAGAGGCCTAAGGCTGATGATAAGCCTAAGACCTCGAAGGCTGTTGCTAAAGGTAGGTTTTATTGTATTTTATGTTGGCTGTGAAGTGTGTGTTGTGATGTTAAAATCAATTTTTAACCGACTTTTCAAAAAGAGGGTTCATGATTCGACGGCGTTTTTTTTACTACATCTTTTACTAGTTCTACTGACGTTAAAATATTTGGGGGCACGGTAGCGCCCCCGCCAAGACGAGCTAAGTGAAGCGCGTGGATAAAACTATAGAAGAAATAATTTACATTGATTTTTTTATTCTACTTGCTTCTATTATTATAAACAAGACATTTTGTATCATTTTAATGTGGATCTAAATTATTCTGGTTGTGTCCCAGTAAATAGTCTGATTTGAAAATTTTCACTGCTACACTATCTATCATTTTCGTCAACGTAGGTCGGGCCGAAATCACTTTGTGGGTTTTAGAAACTTTCACAATGCATAGCAAAATGTCATATAATACTTGCTTCTGCCAGCGATTTCACCCGCGTCCCATGGGAACTACTCGGCGCACCCGGATAAAAAGTAGCCTATAGCCTTCCTCAATAAATGGGCTATATAACACTGAAGTAATTTTTCAAATCGGACCTAACTACAGGTGAGATTACCGCGTTCAAAGAAACAAACTCTTCAGCTTTATAATGTTAGTATAGATATAATAAAGAAGAGAATATTATTTACAAATGATTTAAAATGTAACTAGACTATATTTACATAAGAATACAGAACTTAAAACTAAGGTATTAAAAAGCGCGTTTAATTAACAAAATTTTGATTAAAATCACAGCACACACATTCACATATTTCAGTTGACAATGTTTTTCATAACATTCTGAAGTATAGTTTATCTTGTTGTACAGACGACAGCAGGTCAACGTATACTAATCTGTCAAATTTTACCAATCAAACGTTAACCTACCTCCATTGCGATAAGGTTGAAAATCTATTGCAGAAATTTGACAGATTGTGGTAACTTGATGTGCTGTCGTCTGTACAACATTTTTGGTTAAATATTTTTTTGTAAACTTCTCTGTTATTAAAAACATTGTTAACAACGTATTTTTATGCATATTCTAAAAGACTAAATCATTTGGTATGCTATAATTTTCTTTAGTAAATAAATGAATTATTTTTTTTACTAGCTTCTGCCAGTGGTTTCACTTGGGAACTACTCTGCGCACCCAGATAAAAAGTAGCCTATAACCTTCCTCGATAAATGGGCTATCTAACACTGAAAGAATTTTTCAAATCGGACCAGTAGTACCTGAGATAAGCGCGTTCAAACAAACTCTTCAGCTTTATAATATTAGTATAGATAATCCTTGATGATGGCGTCCTAGCTGATTGTCGGCCACGGCGGCTGTTCTCATATAAGGAGATCAGCCAGCTGCGCAGGATATATTATAGTGCACAAGCATTTGCTGTTACACAGGTGCACTCCCTATTCCCTCACTCTCATAGCGCGATGGGACGGCAATCCGACACGGCCTTAGATAATCCTTACTAATATTATAAATGCGTAATAACTCTGTTTGTTTGCTGCGTTCATGCCAATACTACCGTATCTGGGAATGGACATAGGCTACTTTTTATCCGGCAGTGGGAAGTGGTTCTCCAGAAATCGCGGGAACAGCTAGTATCAAATAATGCAGTCAATCTATACTAATATTATAAAGCTGAAGAGTTTGTTTGTTTGTTTGAACGCGCTAATCTCAGGAACTACTGGTACGATTTGAAAAATTCTTGAAGTGTTTGATAGCCCATTTATCGAGGAAGGCTACTTTTTATCTGGGTGCGCGCAGTGGTTCCCACAGGAAAGCGGATGAAACCGCAGGCGGAAGCTAGTAATGTAAAGATTTGGTCTTCCAGATACAATATTTCAAATAGCAAGATTTTTTATGATAAACATGTATACTCTAAAATTAAATTAATAGCCCTATTAATCTTGATACTTCGTCTTTACTTCTATCACAGTTTAAATATTAAACAGTTGGGAAGCTACCTACTATACCATTTTTACGTTATGATGAGTTCCCTGACAGTTCAATTTTTTCCATCACACGCAAACTGCTATAAAGCTATAACAACAAAACAACAAAATAAAGTTATTTTAAAATATTGTATCTTTGTTAATTACCCAGTAAACGATATTTTTATTATATTTTAAATGAACTAAATAAATATTAATGGCTAATAAATTAAATAATCGATGTAAAAAAATATGAGTTTAAAGAATGTCGAAAATGACAGATACACGGAACGAATGTGACTTGCGTCAATAGATATTGACGCAAGTTACTGAATCGAAAAAAAATCGATGTAGAGTAGTGGCCATATGAAAAATTTTAAAATCCGATTCCATTTTCTTTGTCAACCGATTCGATTTTATAAAATAATCGATTAAGTTTCGTTAGGTTACATCACTCTAACTATCAGATATGAACTGCCAGGGAACTCATGCTAAAATAAAAACACTATAACGTTCGTAACGTCACACACACACGCACGCGCATTGACGAGCATTTATGTACCTTTACCAGTGCTGTCAGTACTAAATGTCGCGGTGCTGTCGCGTCTATGCGCGTGCGTGTGTGAGTGTGACGTTACGAACGTTAGTAGGTAGCTTCACAACTGTTCTATATTTAAACTGTGCTTCGATACTCATATAATAACACGTTGAACGCTATGGGTCACAGACATAATAGAAAATCTATTGTTTGTCGCTCACTTGGCGTTTAAAGAGCTTTTTTGTTTTTTTTGGACCCAAACAAAAATGGCTTCGATAGATTCTTGACTATAAAGACGACAGCCAGTCAACCTATCCGAACCTGTCAAATTTTATCAATCGAATATTAATATTCCACTATTGTGATAAGGTTGAAAATCTGTTGAAGAGATTTGACAGATTGAGATAGGTTGATGCGCTGGCATCTGTACAAATATTTTTACGTTATTGATATCGTTTTAAACTTGATGGTTTCATATGAAATTTATTCTCCGGTAATCTACAATAGCTCTTTTTAGACTTAAAACTATAATCTTGAAGACCACTTTGGTGTATTCTACAGACGACAGCAAATTTTACCAATCGAACACCTTTCACTATTGTGATAAGGTTGAAATTTGACATTGCGTGCGGTAGATTGATGTGCTGGCGTCTGTACATTCGTGCAGTTATACCCAAAATTACCTACCTTTGACTTTGAACACTTCTGTACATTTATATTTAAACTTTATGCCCATTTCCAACAAGATAAACTTCGGATTAATAAAAGCTTATAAAAATAGCTAATACTTAGTGGCAATACTGGAATTCACGTTATTTTTATTTTTAACTTCCTAAAAGACATAGGATAAGGGCAGGAGGATGATAATGTTAAAGCGATTTATTAAAATCAACATTGTACAAGAAAGGTTTCATTTTCCTTTCGTTTAACCGATCGATTACTTAATCGACTGCTGAAAAATTGGTGAAATTTTAATCGGCTCTCAGATAACTACATTGGTCGATCGATGCACTGAATCGATACGAAAATGGATTGGTTGGCATCGATCGATATTTTCAACCAAACCATTCTACCATCGATCGATAGGTCTAGTAACACCCATATACATACTCTGTATGATCAAGATTTGGATAACTATATTTTTCACTTGCATAGGTACGGTATTGCTTTAAGATTTTAATATAGAAAGGTTAGACTTTAATAAAATACGCCGTGTTTAAACACACAAAACGGACGATCTGACTTGTAAATAAGTAAACCTTATTTGACGATCTTTAGCATTTCAAAAACCTGTTATGGTTTTATGACTAATTGCCGGTTTCTATAACCTATCTTACTTTGTTTTGCATCGTTGATAGTTTATTGAAATCCAGCATTAATGCGTCAATAATAAGCTAGATTTAGGGAATGATAACCATTCTAAAAAGTGCTACAAATATATTATTTTAAACTCAGCATCGGATTTCTCAAGCTTCGCTCTCTGCAACGAGCAATATAAAGCAAAAATATGCACCTAGACACTTTCATATGAGCTCAACTAATATCAAGAATATCCAAATAGGGATCTACTTCCAAAATCTTTATAACTCGCAGAGGAGACGATTTCAAGCCACAAACTACGACAAACCCTTCAATAACATTCTCTCCACAAGAAGAACAATAAATTGGCACCTTTCTCATACAAAATTTCACTTTTTAGGTCAAAATATCAACACAGAGGCATCGAGTAAGTCCTTTATGACGTCAACAAAACGCAACAGGCTAATGAAGAGAAATGCCATAATTGTTCTAGAAACTTCCACCGTCCTACCCTTCAAGTGGCACAGACAAAACTACCTATGTTTCTATTGCCATCTTGCTTTTAAAGACACGAATATGCTCAAAGAACATACTAGAAATGAGCATAAGAATTCGAATATCAAGGCCGCGGTTTCGTATTTAAGAAGGGATGAGAAAGTCAAAATTGATGTCTCGACACTTGAATGTAGAGCCTGCAAACTTAATTTTGATGATTTGAACGACCTAATAGAACATATTAAAAGTACACATAAGATAAACTTCACAGAAGAGTGCGGATACGGTCTGATACCGTATTACTTACAGAACGAAGAATTCCATTGCGCGGTTTGCAAGCAAGAGTTTCAGTATTTCATGAAATTGAACCAGCATATGAATGAGCATTACGGAAATTATATTTGCGAGTTATGCGGGAAGTCGTTTTTAAGCCAGGATCGACTACGATGCCATTCCTTGACCCACGGCTCTGGTTTCCATTGCAACATTTGCACAGCAACCTTCGATTCTTTAACTCAGAAAAACAACCACGAAGCGAGAATCCATAATAAGGATAAACTTCTAAAATGCTTCTTCTGTACTGAAACGTTTCAAAATTACAATCAGAGGAAAAGGCACCATAATACGGCCCATGATGTGAAAACCCCGGAGTTTAGATGTCCAGTGTGTAACAAGTCGTTTCAAATTATGAGCAAAATGAAGGTGCATTTAAAAGAGGTTCATATACGAGAGAAGAATTTCTCCTGTACGATGTGTGATCAGAAGTTCTTCTCCAAGACCCACGTGCAAAAACATATGGTGAAACATTTTGGAGAGAGGGTACACCAGTGTGAAGTTTGCAAGAAGTCGTACGCAAGGAAGCAGACTTTGAGGGATCATATGAGGATTCATAGTAATGAGAAAAAGTTTGTTTGTAGCGTTTGTAATCAAGGGTTTGTGCAAAATAATAGTTTGAGGTTGCATTTGAAGGTGCATCATCCGGAAACGGTAGAGTAATCTTTGAAACAAGCATCTAGCACAGTTTAAATATATGTAGAACAGTTGGGAAGCCACCTACTAAAGTTCGTAACGTCACACTCACACACGTATTCGCGCTGACGAGCATTTATGTACCTTTACCAGTGCTGTCAGTACTGACTATACGTTAAAAGCTACCCGCCAGCTATGCATTTGATTAAATTAGGAACTAAAGTTTGACAGATATTTAAGTCAGTATNCGTTTAACCGATCGATTACTTAATCGACTGCTGAAAAATTGGTGAAATTTTAATCGGCTCTCAGATAACTACATTGGTCGATCGATGCACTGAATCGATACGAAAATGGATTGGTTGGCATCGATCGATATTTTCAACCAAACCATTCTACCATCGATCGATAGGTCTAGTAACACCCATATACATACTCTGTATGATCAAGATTTGGATAACTATATTTTTCACTTGCATAGGTACGGTATTGCTTTAAGATTTTAATATAGAAAGGTTAGACTTTAATAAAATACGCCGTGTTTAAACACACAAAACGGACGATCTGACTTGTAAATAAGTAAACCTTATTTGACGATCTTTAGCATTTCAAAAACCTGTTATGGTTTTATGACTAATTGCCGGTTTCTATAACCTATCTTACTTTGTTTTGCATCGTTGATAGTTTATTGAAATCCAGCATTAATGCGTCAATAATAAGCTAGATTTAGGGAATGATAACCATTCTAAAAAGTGCTACAAATATATTATTTTAAACTCAGCATCGGATTTCTCAAGCTTCGCTCTCTGCAACGAGCAATATAAAGCAAAAATATGCACCTAGACACTTTCATATGAGCTCAACTAATATCAAGAATATCCAAATAGGGATCTACTTCCAAAATCTTTATAACTCGCAGAGGAGACGATTTCAAGCCACAAACTACGACAAACCCTTCAATAACATTCTCTCCACAAGAAGAACAATAAATTGGCACCTTTCTCATACAAAATTTCACTTTTTAGGTCAAAATATCAACACAGAGGCATCGAGTAAGTCCTTTATGACGTCAACAAAACGCAACAGGCTAATGAAGAGAAATGCCATAATTGTTCTAGAAACTTCCACCGTCCTACCCTTCAAGTGGCACAGACAAAACTACCTATGTTTCTATTGCCATCTTGCTTTTAAAGACACGAATATGCTCAAAGAACATACTAGAAATGAGCATAAGAATTCGAATATCAAGGCCGCGGTTTCGTATTTAAGAAGGGATGAGAAAGTCAAAATTGATGTCTCGACACTTGAATGTAGAGCCTGCAAACTTAATTTTGATGATTTGAACGACCTAATAGAACATATTAAAAGTACACATAAGATAAACTTCACAGAAGAGTGCGGATACGGTCTGATACCGTATTACTTACAGAACGAAGAATTCCATTGCGCGGTTTGCAAGCAAGAGTTTCAGTATTTCATGAAATTGAACCAGCATATGAATGAGCATTACGGAAATTATATTTGCGAGTTATGCGGGAAGTCGTTTTTAAGCCAGGATCGACTACGATGCCATTCCTTGACCCACGGCTCTGGTTTCCATTGCAACATTTGCACAGCAACCTTCGATTCTTTAACTCAGAAAAACAACCACGAAGCGAGAATCCATAATAAGGATAAACTTCTAAAATGCTTCTTCTGTACTGAAACGTTTCAAAATTACAATCAGAGGAAAAGGCACCATAATACGGCCCATGATGTGAAAACCCCGGAGTTTAGATGTCCAGTGTGTAACAAGTCGTTTCAAATTATGAGCAAAATGAAGGTGCATTTAAAAGAGGTTCATATACGAGAGAAGAATTTCTCCTGTACGATGTGTGATCAGAAGTTCTTCTCCAAGACCCACGTGCAAAAACATATGGTGAAACATTTTGGAGAGAGGGTACACCAGTGTGAAGTTTGCAAGAAGTCGTACGCAAGGAAGCAGACTTTGAGGGATCATATGAGGATTCATAGTAATGAGAAAAAGTTTGTTTGTAGCGTTTGTAATCAAGGGTTTGTGCAAAATAATAGTTTGAGGTTGCATTTGAAGGTGCATCATCCGGAAACGGTAGAGTAATCTTTGAAACAAGCATCTAGCACAGTTTAAATATATGTAGAACAGTTGGGAAGCCACCTACTAAAGTTCGTAACGTCACACTCACACACGTATTCGCGCTGACGAGCATTTATGTACCTTTACCAGTGCTGTCAGTACTGACTATACGTTAAAAGCTACCCGCCAGCTATGCATTTGATTAAATTAGGAACTAAAGTTTGACAGATATTTAAGTCAGTATTACCAAATGACAACCCTATGGCTTCGATGGTGCTTACGTCATCATTTTGACAACAAGGCTTAGCTTCATTACTGGTACAGACAACAGCACATCAAGGTACCACAATCTGTCAAATTTCTGCAATAGATTTTCAACCTTATCACAATGGAGGTAGGTTAATGTACGATTGGTAAAATTTGACAGATTCGTATACGTTGACCTGCTGTTGTCTGTACATCTTTATTCTGTGTATCTAGTCTCAGGGCCAGTTTAACAGGTCCCAGATTAAGTGCTAGATAGCTATCTGAGAGATAACTGCATAAAAATGTTTTTAATTTTGACTTCTTTTCTAGGTTCTTATCTGTCAGATAGTTATCTGGAACCTGGGAAACTGGCTAATATGGAATACAATAACCTATCTCTCGATTTGGTTACTAAAGATTAAGAATTGGACATTACTTGTATGGAGATAGTGTCAAAATTAAATCTTTAGTAAGCAAGTCAACAGATAGGTTATTGGGAATGGCTGTTAGACTACTTTCTTTAGCATATTTATTTAAAGTATAAAGTCAGATAGATAAGTTTTTCAAACTAATAAAGCAGTTACTTAGCTATTTGTTTAAAAATGAAATACAACAAAAAAATTTTAACTCGGTAGTTCAAACACGCTTTTTTATTAAAAACACAATTATTGCAATTATGTTCTGAGACTATTTTTGAGAATAAGTAATCATCATTTACACTTTATTTTTAACTTTAAGCCTCTTATATTTATAATCATTAACCTTATGCATACGCTTCTAAAAGTCAGTATTGTTTTTCTATAAAAACTTTTTCGTTGCAAAAAGTATTGCATTTATATTTCTATGTCAACATTTATTTAACTAATACTATATGAAAGCTGTGTATTTTTATATTCCTAATAGACATTAAATGTGCTAATGGACGAATGATTTTTATTTATTTACAACTTATTACCATAAATAAGTACCTGTTTTCCATGATAGAATACCTACATATGAAACTTATTTAAGGGCTCAAGAATTTATATAAATAATTATAGTAGATTTAAAGTAGAAGTCAAAAACGTTTATTAAAATAAGGCTAATTATGCAAAAATTACAATGAGCAGCATACCCAAACACGCTCATCGTTCACTGCTTCTCAGATCTTCTTAGCCATATGTGGTATGGCTGGAAAGAAGAAGCGGTGACGTATGAACTTTCCAGCAACAGAACTGTCTATTAGGACTGAATTATTGGTTACAATATTTATATCTGTTTTTGAATTTAATTATTAATTGAAATTAATTCTAACAGATGAACTGGGATTCTATAATTACGATAATAGGTCTTGTAAACATTGATTCTATCAATATAGCAAACCAAATAAGTTTTTATTCTAAGCAGTATCAGGATTCCTTCAACAACTTTAAATGTACCCTAACTATTAACTGTAATTTCTGTTTCATTGAATTCAGTAGAAACTTAGAACCCTTTTTGTTGCCGTACAATGGGTACATTTATAGTGGAACCATCTCTTTACAGGTAAATTGAAGGGGTCCGAGTCTTCCTCGATGCGGAGACGTCGGAACCTCCAAATTATTTTCAACAACACTTCTATAATACCTTTTAAATGGCGCGGCAAGTATCTCTGTTTCTACTGTAGCAAAGATATCTCAGAATACACAGAGCTGAGGAAACATACCAAATCACACGGCAATTGCTCCATAAAGGACCATTCTCTTAAAGTTCTGAAAGGAGGTCAGAACATGGAGATTAAAATCGATGTCTCGGATATATCTTGCGAAATTTGCACAGAGCCCTTTCCGTCCTTCGATGAGGTCATAACACATTTGTTTGTCAAACACAAACTTGAGTACGATAAAGGTGTAGATATGGCTATAGAAGAATATAAGCTGGTTGATCTCAGCTGTATTTGTTGTGACGAGAAATTCACGTACTTTGGTTATCTAGTATCTCATGTTAACAATAATCACCCGAAAAACTGTCTCATTTGCGATAAGTGCAATCAAAAGTTCAATAAAAAGAGAGATTTGTTCTCTCACATGAAGAATTATCATCGAGAAGGTGGGTACCAGTGTGAGCTGTGCCCACAAACTTTCAGCTCACTAAATATTCTAAGAAAACACAGAAATAACAGGCATTTAACTAGATGTAACATCTGCCATCTAAAGCTACCCTCAGCAGCTTTGAAACAGAAGCATATAGAATTAGAACATCCAGATGATGGATCTCTACAATGCGACACATGTTTAAAAGAATTCCACACAAAACAAGGCCTAAGGATGCACAACAGAAAATGCAAAGGCGAAGAGATTTTCGAAATCGCCATCAAGAAAGAAGAATACGTTGCTATGGACCTCGACCAGAATTACGATGATCAAGTCAAAAGACCAAGCGTCAAGCAAATCAGGGAGAATATAGTTATAGTCATTAATATGTCTACGGCGATACCTTTTAATTTTTATAAGAATAAGTTTAACTGTTTTTACTGTTCTAAAGATTTTCCGGATTCCGATTCGATGAGGGAACATACGGTTATGGAACACCCCGTGTGTGACGTCAAAGAGAAATGCATACGAAAGTGTAGGGAATCAGTCGCTTGCGTTAAAATCGATGTTTCATCCCTAGCTTGTAAGATTTGCTTCGAATCGATGACCGATTTAGAACACCTACTCGATCATCTAATCTCTAAACATGACGCGAATTACGATAAATCGATCACTACTTGTCTACAACCCTATAAACTGATAAAGGACCACATGGCTTGCCCACATTGTCCTGACGAAGAATTTCGTTTCTTCGGCACCTTACTAAAACATATGAATAACAAGCATACGAACAATAATATAATTTGCGTGTACTGCGGCCAGACTTTTCGTAGGGACCAAAATTTACGCGTTCACATATGGCGTCACCATCGAGATGGGAGATTTAAGTGTAACATTTGCGGTGCTGAATGCAAAATCCCATCACGTCTGTACATGCATATGGCTAGAGCGCACGGTGTTAAAGCCGCTAAATGTCCGAAATGCTCCGAATCTTTCGCTACACAATATTTACGACAAAAACATTTAATAGAAGCCCATGATTCCGGACACAAATGCTCATTTTGTGGCAAACTTTTTACTAGAAACTCCTTCATGAGAGATCATGTGAGGAGGACGCATTTGAAAGAGAAAAACGTGGAGTGTTCTATTTGTAATATGAAGTTCTTTAATAATATTTTGTTACGAAGGCACATGGTTAAACATAGCGGGGAAAAGAATTTTCACTGCGATGTTTGCGGAGAAAGGTTCTTCTGGCGAAAAAGTTTGAGGACGCATATGGCTAGGCATAATAAGCATTTGAATCCTGTGTAGTTATATTCTGACCTATTGAAGTTTAGGCTCAAATCTAGAAGTCTTTATATTAAGTGCCATAATAATTTATACTGTAAATGCGTAATTATAAGACTCATAATTAATTTTAGGATGGAATAGAATCGTGAATTTGGGAGAGGAAATATTTAGCAAATGTAATTGGGCAATGGTCGTTTTTCAAAATTCTTTGAACTCAAAACTTCTTCTCCATGCTTCCTCACAAGTACAGAATAGTAATTTCTTTTCAGATTTGGAATCAAGAACGGCAAAGCACAGTGATTGTGATCAGAGAAGGAGGAATCTTCAAATATTACTCAACAATACGACGTTGATACCTTTTAAATGGCGGGGCAAATACATGTGCTTCTATTGCGGTGATGCTTATGATACTCATAAGAGTCTAGCTAAGCATACGAAGGCTCATGGACCCTGTAGTCTGAAAGACAGAGCAATAAAACTAGTCAAATCCGCAGAAATAGAAATCAAAGTTGACATGTCTGATATTTCTTGCGAAATTTGCGCGGAATCCTTCAATGACATACACGATATTGTAGAACATCTGATCTCTAGCCATCAACTGCCTTACGATAAAAAAGTTGAAATCTTGATATCAGCGTACAGGCTAATTGATCTCAAGTGTCGCGTTTGCGGCCAATGTTTTGATTATTTACGTAATTTGATTAGTCATATGAATAAGGAGCATCCTAGTAATTGCTTCCCTTGCCCCGATTGTAGATTGAAGTTCAATAAAAAGAGAGATTTGGAGTCACATATCAGGTTTTACCACAGGGACACGCATCCTTGCACTAAATGCACGATGAAATTTTCTACCAATGCAGCTCTTCAGAGACATAGGTCTCGTGCACACAGTTCGACGTGCAACTTGTGCTTCCGTATATTTTCGTCAGACAAGAAAAGACTGGCTCATCTCAAGTCAGAACACGATTCTGATGAGAATAAATGTGGGTTCTGTTATGAGGTTCTGACGACAAAACAGGCTTTTATAAGACACGCTTTAAAATGCCAACATAATCCACGCGAAGAAACTAGCACCCCAGTTGAACCGGATAATAAAATAACCGTTAAAGAAATAAGGATGAGTTTAGCCTGTATCTTTAATATGACTACAGCATTGCCTTTTAAATATTGCATGAATAAGTTCAGGTGTTTTTATTGCCCCGAAAGCTTTGACTCGTGTGATGACCTAAAGGAACATTCGACGACACAACACCCTTACTGCGATATATCCTTTAAGTGCATGAAGTTAAAAAGTAGATATGATGGTATCAAAATCAAGGTTGATACCTCGTCCTTATCTTGTAAATTATGTCTCGTACAATTTGAAAATATTAGTGAAATCATCAGCCATATAAACGCGGAACATAAAGCAAAATGCGAAACTTCAGTTGATAGTAATATGCTACCTTACAAACTTTTACAAGATAACTTTGCTTGCCCCCTATGTGGGGAAGTCCATAGATACTTCTGCGTCTTACAAAAGCATATCAGCTCCTCACATAACGACAATAACCACATCTGCATGTACTGTGGTGAACCATTTCGTACAAACACGAATTTGAGGAACCATATGTTAAGACATCATCGGGATACGGCAACTGTCAGTTGTAACATCTGCAACCGCAATTTCGCTAATAAGGGGATGTTGAAATATCATCTAGGAAGTGTTCACGGAACTAAGTTTTATTCATGTAAGCAATGTACGGAGAAATTTCCATCCCAGTACGCGATGAAACGGCATTTGATAATTTCGCACGGCACAGGACATAAGTGCACCTATTGTGATAAGATGTTCACAAAGAATTCTTTCATGATCAGTCATGTAAGGAGGTTGCATTTGAAAGAGAAAAATGTGGAGTGTTCGATCTGTTACGAAAAGTTTTTTGATGTGCAAAGGCTTAAAATGCATATGGTTAAACATGTCGGTGAAAGGAATTTTCATTGCGATATTTGCGGCAAAAAGTTTTTGTGGAAGAAGAATTTGAGGGGACATATGGCCTCTCATAATCGGAATGCGAACTCTAGAAATGTTACCTAAACTTTTTGGTGATCTTTATGTATTTTTTCCTTTTATATGGTAGCTATACGGTGTTGGTTTTGAAGTCGCCAATAAATGGTTTCTATTTTAAAAACTTTGTCGAGTTTTCACTAATACGCTTTGTACCTAAAATGCCATTTAAATAATGAATATTTTCATAAAGAAGCTGAATAACAATTTGACATTGCACAAGAATATCGACAGTAAGATAATGCAAGCAAATGCTTACGCAATTAATATACTAGGATTTAAGAACGTCAAGTAACGATAAAGCTGATTAAGAGCAGAATTATAGAGAAGAACAATTATTTTTCAGATGGTCTCTTGGGACCGTACGAGGGCTGTACCTCTGAGCGGCGCAGGAAAAACTTGAAAATACTGTTCAACCACACCACAATAATACCGTTCAAATGGAGAGGCAAATACATTTGCTTTTACTGCGGCAAAAACTTTACCGAATACACTGAGTTCAGAAAACATACAAAGTCACACGGATTGTGCTCAACTAAAGATTACTCTTTAAAACTAATCAAAGGAAACCATATCGAAATTAAACTCGATGTCTCGGAAATCGGTTGCGAAATTTGCAACGAACCCTTTAAAACCTTCGAGGATGTAATCGATCATTTGATCACTAAACACAATCTGGAATATGAAAGAAATATCGATACCCCGTTTCAAGAATATCGATTAGCCGATTGTCGCTGCTTGCACTGTGACGAACAATTCTCTTATTTCGGATATTTGGTCAAACACGTAAATAATGTGCACCCTCAGAAATGCTTTATTTGTGACGATTGTGGTCTTACTTTTAATAAAAAGAGAGATTTAGCCGTTCATTTGAGAAATTATCATAAAGCAGGGGGATACTCTTGCAATTTGTGCTTGAAGAATTTCAAAAATAACCTCGTATTGCGAAGACATCAAAACAACTCGCATTTTAGGCAGTGCATGAGCTGTGGCTTGCGTTTCGCGTCCCTTTCTCTTCTCCAAAAACATATACTAGTCGACCATCCACAGAGTGAGGATAACATGAAGTGTAGTTACTGCTCCAAGGAGTTCCACAGCTCAATAGGTCTAATGCAGCATATAAGCAAATGTAAAGTCAAATTACTATCTCAGGAGGAACCTAACAGCTCGCTTACCGAGGATAGTATAGAACCGAAGAAAAAGCAGAATGTTCTTCAAATTAGACAGAATATACAGTGTGTACTCAACATGTCAACTGCTGTGCCTTTCAAATTCTTTTCTAAGTACTCTTGTTTTTATTGCTCTAAAAAATTCGTCGAATTTGATGAGTTACGGCAACACACTACGCTAGAACACCCTGTTTGCGATTTAAAAGCTAAATGCATGAAAAAATGCAAAGGAGAAAGGGTGTCAGTGAAAATAGATATATCTGATTTAGCTTGTAAAGTATGTGGCCTGCCTATGCCAAATTTGGAAGATTTGGTAAACCATTTGATTGAGACCCATAAAGCGAAGTACGATACGTCGATCACTGGCTGTCTCGAACCTTACAGATTGATAAAAGACAATATGCCATGCCCTATATGTCCAGATACGGTATTCAGATACTTCGGGATCTTACTGCGCCACATGAGTTCAGTACATAGCAACAACAACCGAATTTGCGACTTTTGCGGTAGAAGTTTTAGAAATGCCGCGAATTTAAACGTTCACATAACATATGCACATACGGGGTCTTGCGAATGCGATGTTTGCGGCGCTAAGTATAAAAACCAGTGGTGTTTAGCCCGCCATAGAGCGAGGACACACAACGCGAAAGACCATAAATGCCCTAAATGTCCCGAAAAGTTCCAATCCCAGTATCACACTCAAAAGCACTTAATCAAAATCCATAACATCGGACATAAGTGTAGTTATTGCGGCAAAATGTTTACTAGGAACTCCTTTATGAAGGACCATGTGAGAAGGACGCATTTAAAGGAGAAGAATATTCCTTGTTCGATATGTAACGAGAAGTTTTTCGATAATTACTTGTTGAGGATGCATATGGTCAAGCACGAGGGGGATAGGAAGTTCACTTGTACCGTCTGCGGGAAGGCGTTCTTGAGGCGCAGTAATTTGAGCTCGCATATGGAAATGCATAAAAAGTATGGTCATGTGCAGGTTTAGGTATATTAGCGGTTTCTTAGATATGTTTTAAGAATGATCGGATTGGACAGACTTGCACGCACACACGGCGTCCGGCTCAATATTCACCTTAAACTACCACCAACTGTATGACATACGTAATGACACTGATCTCATCTAAATGTACTTTAAATCTAACTTATGATCTAAAATTTTGTATTGATAAACACATTCATTCTTTTAAGGAAAACTAAATTAAATGTTTGGCCAAACACTGTCTCTTATGATACACGTCCTCTTAGTTTAAGAGACAGGGTTTATAATTTTGATTGCATGGACTAAATGTCAACTAATTTTGAACAACAAACGCATGTACAACAAACAGTGTCTATTTATTCCTTTTGGATAAATAAACTATTTATTTATTTATTTTTATAGACTGTCCGTCTGTCACCATATGTATCTCAAGAGCCGTGATAGCTAAACAGTTGAAATTTTCACAGATGATGTATTATTGTCGCCCGTATCATCTCATAATGTCAACTTCTCAAAATGACAACGTGTCGCAATATAATACCTATTATCCCATTCAAATAACCTTGTTAAAGTAGAAACTACGCGGAGATGTCATTAGGCGAATTTTTCATTTTAAGGTGAATTCGACCACTAGAAGCGGGAAATTCAAATATAAAATGGTTTTTTCATATTTTACCGTTAACATTCAATATGAGGCGTGAGTTACATTTAAATTGTAGTAAGTTTCGGAGTTAAACAAGGACATCAGAAATTACTTTGTGGGATATTATAACCGCCAATCATAAGATCACGCCTCATATTGAATGTTAACTTAGGTAAAACATGAAAAAACCATTTTATATTTGAATTTCCCGCTTCTAGTGGTCGAATGCACCTTAAGAAGTTGACATTGTGAGAAGTTGACGTTATGAGAGTTTGTCATTTTGAGAAATGGACATTTTGAGAAATAGACATAATGCGTATTTGACATTTTAAGAAGTTGACATTGTGAGAAGTGGACATTTTGAGACGGTTGTCATTTTGAGAAGTTGATATTATGAGATGATACGTTGTTGCCACTGTAACTACAAATAAACTAGATGAAATGTGAACTATAACCTAGCCGGTTAAATATCTAATATACTATTTTTGCCTAACATAACTTTTCTGTTTGGAAGATTTATACGTAACTTTTAAGATATTTCTTCGGTGATATAATCGTGTATTTAGTTAGAAATCACACTTATTGACTTATTTATTATTTAAATCACAATGTATATAATTTGTTTTAATGTAATAGATTGTATTAAGATTTTATACGTCTTTAAAATTAATATTTTTAAATCATCCGCCTAACTGCAGATTTCTATAACCTATCTATCCATGATTTTGCTATTAGCGATTGAAATTTGACATCCTACTAAGATTTTAAAAGCAAAAGTTTGTGTGGATGGATGTACGTGTATGTATGTATGTTTGTTACCCTTTCACGAAAAAACTAGTGGACGGATTTGGATGAAACTTGGCAATAATATAGCTCATGTATCAGAATAACAAATAGACTACTTTTTATCCGGGTACTGGAAGGAGCTCCCGCGGGAAGGGGTGAAACCGCTGGCGGAAGCTAGTTAAACATAATTTATCCTTACTTCCTTATCCTTACTAATATTATAAATGCGAAAGTAACTCTGTCTGTCTGTCTGTCTGTTACGCTTTCACGCCTAAACCAGTGAGCCGATTTTGATGAAATTTGGTACAGAGATAGAATAGACTCTGAGGAACAACATAGGCTACTTTTTATCCGGGTACGGGAAATAGTTCCTCGGGAAGCGGGCGAAGCCGCTGGCAGAAGCTAGTATGGAGATAATTTAAAAAAATATATCTCTAATCGCTAATAACTGGATAGATAAGTTATAGATATCACAATAATGTTGTAAATATCTTTTAGTCTTTGTTTGTATTATTATTAAATAAAGGTTTCCTAAACAAAACCTTCTATCCGTAAGCAAAACGATTCGTTTCAATTTTAGGACCTGGCCTTAGGTCAAAGCTTAGCTTAAGCTAATTGTACAGACGACAGCACATATACTTACCACAATCTGTCAAATTTCTGCAATAGATTTTCAACCTTATCACAATGGAGGTGGGTTAATGTTTGATTGGTAAAATTTGACAGATTCGTATACGTTGACCTGCTGTCGTCTGTACAGACCACATCAGGTCAACCTACTCGATTCTATAAAATTTTACCAATCAAACATTAATCTTCCACTATTCTGATAAGGTTGAAAATCTATTAAAGAAATGTGACAGATTGAGGTAGGTTGTCCTGGCGTACCTACTTGTAAAAAATTAAGAGATAGATGAAGAATTAATGACATATTTTATTTGATATCTTGTAACGTAATAATTGTAAAAATGGAATCATAAACTTATACTCTATGCAGCTATTATATTTTTGGCCTGTTTCACAGGTCTGAGATAAAGTTATAGATAGTTATATGACAGATACTGCCATAGAAAAGTATTGGATTTCTATGACAGTATCTGTACTGATTAAACTTTTTATTGCGAAATATCATAGTATATCCAGTAACATTTGAATTGTGAGACGTTTCGGAGTTAAACAAGGACATCAGAAATTACTTTGTGGTATATTATAACCGCCAATTATAAGATCACGCCTCATATTGAATGTTAACTTAGGTAAAACGTGAAAAAACCATTTTATATTTGAATTTCCCGCTTCCAGGCGTCGCATTCACCTTAATGGTTTTTCGTTGTAAGGTTAAATTACACTACGCAACAAAAAAAAAACTTTTTTTTTTCTCCAAGGTGAAATATATAATTTCTTGTAGATTATTTGATATTGAATCGAAGTCCAGAACATAAAGTTGCTCTAGCACGTCAGGATTTGGAGATATACCTTTCTTATAGTGCTATAAACGCGATTTTTAACGATATTTGATGTAAATTTTGAAGGACAGCAAATTTTTCTGGAAATTTTTAACTGTGGCATCATATAATACTACTCTTACCGACACCAACTCATTTAAATTCCTAACGCTACGAGTTTTCATTGACGTACTATACGTTTTCAGCTGCGGTAGTTCGATCTCCCCTATATTCTATTTGACCTATTAGTATGAAAAACTCCGATGTAGATATAAAATGCTATATCTTGGGAAAGAAAAGTCGTAAAAATATAAATTAAAATGGATTGAACGCGGGGAAAGTAGTACTATATGATGGTATAGGTAAAAAATACTATAATTTTTTTTTGTCCTCCAAAAATTAACGTTAAATATCGTTAAAAATCGCGTTTTTAGCACTATAAGCATGGTTTATCTCCAAATCCCGACGTGCTAGACCAATTTTATGTTCCGGACTTTTATTCAGTATCAAATTATCTACAAGAAATCATATATTTCACCTTGGATATTTTTTTGTTGTTGCATAGTGTTATCTGAATATTGTGATATATGTGTCTAGTTATAAGCGACATTTCAATTCCGTAATATACTTTAAGTATTTCTATAGCTTTGTTTTACTTACCTCTTATCCTACATTAAATAATAAATATATAAGATAATATTTTACCCATTATAAAGCAAACAGGCAAACGTACAGACGCTAACACATCAACCTGCCACAATCTGTCAAATTTCTTCAATAGATTTTCAACCTTATCACAATAGTGGAAGGTTAATGTTCGATTGGTAAAATTTGATAGATTCGGCTAAGTTGACCTGCTGGTATCTGTACATAACACAATGCTACACACCCAATACAACATATGTTTTAAATTTTTTTATAACATTTATGGCAATATAACACGATGCTGATTTCAGCCAAACGCAAAATCTGAACAAAATTATTTGATTCTCACAATAGTTATTGGCATCTCGATCTATACCACTTTTATTAGCAATTCCGTTGCCTAGTTTTAAAGATTTAAGCATACATACATACATACATACAGACGCGGGAAGCGACTTTGTTTTATACTATGTAGTGATTAAATCTTCTAAATATATAAAACTCAAAGGTGACTGACTGACATAGTGATCTATCAACGCACAGCTCAAACCACTGGAGGGATCGGGCTGAAATTTGGCATGCAGGTAGATGTTATGACGTAGGCATCCGCTAAGAAAGGATTTCCGGAAATTAACACGGGAACGGGAAAACTAAGTATTGCGCGGGCTAAGCCGCTGGCAGAAGCTAGTAACACTATATAACTTCACTGTTTGCTCTCACGTCGAAACACCGTTTAACCTGTTTTTAACCAACTTTAAAAAAGGAGGAGGTTTCTTAATTCGACCGTACCTATATATTTTTTAAGAACTGACTACTGCTTGAAAGTCTTAACTTACAACTCTGGCCACTCAAAAAATGGATTCTTCCATAAACTTCAACAGAACATTCTAGAACCCTGAAAAGTTAAAGCTGAATTTCTTTTCAGGTTCGAAATTCAATACAGTGGAGGACAAATATAAGAAAATGGAGGTCGCACGTAAGCTATTGATTAAGCGAAGGAATGTCGAATATGTGTTGCAATACAGCAATGTTACCCCCTTCATGTGGCACAAAGGGAAATACAAATGCTTTTACTGCAACGAAACCACTAAAGACCCAGTGGTTCTCCGAGAACATACAGCCGAAGTGCACCAATTCGCGAATCTAGAGCTCGTAGTCTTTGATCGAACGAAAAATAACAGGAACAAAGATGCAGCCGTGAAAATTGATGTCACTGGAATTAGCTGCAAACTCTGTCCCCAAGCTGTGACGAATCTAGAAGAACTAATCCACCATTTGATCATAGCTCATGACGCGGAATATGACGTCAGTGTCCCCAATTGTCTTCTACCCTTCAAATTAGACAAAGATCAGCCGACTTGTCCTACATGTAACACGAAGTTCGTGTTCTTCGAATATTTGTTGCGTCACGCGAATAAACACCATCTTTCTCATCACTATATCTGTGATGTATGTGGCACCAGCTTTCAAGGGGAGAACCACTTGAAAATGCATTATAGATACTATCATAGAGAAGGCGGCTACACTTGTGAGTACTGCGGCATCAGTCTGGCAACTCTCTCCAAAAAGATTTTACACGAAAAGAACGTGCATTTAGTTAATTTGTCAACTTGTCCTCATTGCCCGGAAACTTTTAAGAGCCCTTACTTGAAGAAGCTGCATTTGGCAAATGTTCACGGGGTCGAGGAACTAAAAATAAAGTGCCCATACTGTCCGAAAGTTTATCCTCAGGAGTCTATAATGTCTCGGCATATGCGTAGAGTGCATTTGAGAGAGAAAAACGTCGAATGCGAAGTTTGTGGCGACAAGTTTTTCGGGCCTTACGATGTGAAATTACACATGGTTAAGCATAACGGGGAAAAGAAATTCGTTTGCTCTGTTTGTGGGAAGAAATTTTCTAAGCGCAGTAATTTGAACTCCCACGCGGTATTACATACAAGAGAAAAGGATTATGTTTGTATGGTTTGTAACAAGGCCTTTGCCCATCAAACTAATTTGCGGATGCATATCAGAAATAGACATAGCCAGGTTGAAGAACAGGAGCCTATAGTTAATGAGATTGACGAGAACGATATGGTACAGATGGAGATTATTCAGGAGGAATTGGAAGGAGAAGTTGCAGGACAATATATTCAATGATATTACTATATTGTGGAGTAAATCCACAATTAAAACAAATGAATTTTGAATGTCACTGTGAAGGATAACATCAGGTGGGAATTTGGGTTCCAAAAGTTTTAAGAAGCTGAGATCAAGCGCGGTCATAAATGCTCATGGGACTTTAGAAGAATGGAATTCTAAACGACAAATATTGAAAAATATCATGAAATATTCATATGAAGAGCTCGTGGCTAAGTCAAAGCCGCGCGGACCGATCGATCATAAGGTTAAGCAACGCTTGGCGCGGTCGGTCCGTGGATGAGTGATTTTTCATAACGAGTTCTTCCGTGTTTGGAAGGCACGATAAACTGGTGGTCCCAGCTGTCATTTGAACATCTTTGGCAGTCGTTATGGGTAGTCAGAAGCCAGAAAGTCTGACAACCAGTCTTACCAAGGGGTGCTGAAAATGGATGGATATTTGTGGGAGTAAGTGACGTGATTTTCAGTGACTGGACTGTTAAAGTGACTTATTGAAATTGGACTAATATGGTGATAATTTCTTCGACTACAAAATAATTAGACGGTAGAGTCAAAGTGGCTTAAGATGGACAAACGACAAATCAAGTTACCACAATCTGTCAAATTTCTTCAATAGATTTTCAACCTTAGCACAGTAGTGGAAGGTTAATGTTAGATTGATAAATTTGACAGATTCGGGTAGGTTAATTTGCTGTCGTCTGTAATAGAAAAGTAAAGTTGGCAAACATTGTAAATTAGTCTGTATAAATTATAGTGAATGCTCAAATGACATTCTGATTAACAAGCTGTTAATTATTATATGGTCTTACTATAAAAAGATAAACAGGCGGTCATCACTTGTTTTAGAAAATTCTTCATACAAAATTTTCTTAAACACGCGACGATCGCCTGTTTGTTTTTTGTAGTAAGACCAATAATATTTATTTTATAAATATGGAGAGATAAAAACTATGTATAAAAGTGGCTAAAATTGGGATAACAATCTTTATTACATACATAGGTACTCAGCAGTAAAATCTTTTCTAAGGCTGAGGCCAGCGAGCGTTTGTGAGTTGTGAGTAGCAGAATTTCGGTCGCAGAAAATCTGCTACATTCGGTTTCATACAAAAGTCCTATTTGATTCACACGGCAACGCAAAATGAGTTGTCTTTATTGTTTGTAACGATTTTCTGCGACCGAAATTCACGACAAAAAAAATTACGCTCGTTTGGCCTCAGCCTAAGAGCCGGACTTTTAAAATGTTATGTAATAATTAAATATCCATATATGTATACTAGTTTCGCCATATCTATACTAATATTATAAAGCTGAAGAGTTTGTTTGTTTGTATGTTTGTTTGTTTGAACGCGCTAATCTCAGGTACTACTGGTCGGATTTGAAAAATTCTTTCAGTGTTAGATATCCCATTTATTGAGGAAGGCTATAGGCTACTTTTTATCCGGGTGCGCGCAGTAGTTCCCACGGGAAAGCGGGTGAAACCGCTGGCGGAAGCTAGTGATAAATATACCAGTAGTTACTTAGCCAGGTCTATCCAGTTAGACTGGGAGATGATCCCGACAAATTAAGGAAAAGGCTAGGCGGATGTATAGTAAAACCTTGTACCGATATTGCATGTTTTAAACCTTGTATGAAATATATGGAAATAGATAAGTATTATGAAAATTACTATCTCTATATTAAATGGCGGCGCGCAACTGATTTGTGCATTTTCGAAATATTCACGTATTAAATTATGGTTAATACATAGCTCCCCAAAAAGTAGTTATTATAATTGAACGAGTATGTTTTAAAGATATTGTATACTAGCTTCTGCCAGCGGTTTCACCCGCGTCCCGTGGGAACTACTCAGCGCACTCGGATAAAAAGTAGTCTATAGCCTTCCTCGATAAATGGGCTATCTAACACTGAAAGAATTATTCAAATCGGACCAGTAGTTCCTGAGATTAGCGCATTCAAACAAACAAACTCTTCAGCTTTATAATATTAGTATAGATATGTAGAAATAGATAAGTATTATGAAAATTACTGTCGCAAAACTTATTGGCGGCTCGCAACTGGTTTGTGCATTTTCGAAATATTCACGTATTAAATTATGGTTAATACATAGCTCCCCAAAAAGTAGTTATTATAATTGAACGAGTATCTTTTAAAGATATTGTATATAAAAAATACATTATACGACTTAATTAAGAACTAAAATATTTTTCTTGTTAAAACAGTTTACCGGCCAGTTTCAAAGATTCCAGCATAGAAAAGTTGTCAAAATCAAAAACATTTCTATGGCATTATGTGTTAGATATTTTATGGCACTATGTGAAGAGCTCGTGGCTAAGTCAAAGCCGTGCGGATAAATCGATCATAAGGTTAAGCAACGCTTGACGCGGTCGGTCCGTGGATGGGTGACCATCTTGTCATAACGAGGTCTTCCGTGTTTCGGGATGCACGATAAATTGGTGGGTTCCGGCTGTAATTTGAACATCTTTGACAGTCGTTACGGATAGTCAGAAGCCAGAAATCTTACCAGAGGTGCCAGGTTGCCCGGTAACTGGGTTGTGGAGGTCAGACAGCAGTCGCTGCAGTCGCTTCATGTAAAACACTGGTTCTCAGCTGCATCCGGTTAGACTGGAAGCCGACCCCAACATAGTTGGGAAAAGGCTAGGCAGATGATATGTGTTAGAAAGCTTTATCTGGAAGCTGTGAAACTGACCATACATATTTTAAAATTAAATTTTAGAGTTTTTTGAAGGTTCTAGTTTTCATAAACATGATACATTTGCACTATTGATAGACCTACCTATTTGTAAATATTATTTAATACATAGTTCTATATATTTTGTAAATAAACTTTCTTGGATTCATATCTAAAGGTTTTATTTAAAACTAATTCCATTGAAAAAATATGCAAGTATTATTTTTTATTTAAAATTTTAAACTTGCTTTATTTATTTTATATTTATTTTCTTCTTCCTGGGATAAGGGCAGGAAGAAGACTCGCTTGTACTCGTCCTACGATATTTTGCAATTTGCAAATAGGTAATTTACCAACTTTCTATGAGCGTGATCATATTATATTTCATTTCAATCCAAAAAAATATGCTTAGTTTCTATATACTGTCTAGAGCATATTTATTTATTCAGACGGTCATATGGAAAAAATAGCACGGCCATTTAAAATTCCATGTTAGGACTTTTGTAAATACATTTCTATCAAATTGACCTTTTCCAGTACCGTATTGACACGATGGACGAAATATTACTGAATTATGGATGAAAAATTACTCCATAAAAATTTTGTTGCACTACTCTTTACAATACCCACATATTTTTCCTAAAAACGCAAAAAGGAAGCGTAAACCGTGCCTCTATTTTCAGGACCAAAGGAGGAACAAGAAACCTACATCGGAACACTAGTAAAAAAACGAAGAAATATTCTTCATATTCTCCAATATGGCAACGTTATACCATTTAACTGGCACGTCAAAGGTTACCGATGTTTCTACTGCCTAAAACCTATGAGGGACTGCGAAATTCTCAAAAATCATACCTCGAAGCATTCCGAAGATTTGGCCACTTTTATTTCGCAAAGAATCATATCGAAAGACATTCCAGTGAAAATTGATGTTTCTAACATTGGCTGTAAGGAGTGCGAAAAACCCCTGAAAGATTTAGAAGAGCTGATATCTCATATTATAACAGTTCATGAAGGGGATTATGAAGAATCTTTAGGAGTATGTGCACTCCCCTTCGTTTTAACCAAAAATTTGATGCAGTGTGTTCTGTGTGAAAATCAGTATGATAACTTCACTTCAATGGTCAGCCATATGCACAAAGATCATATCAGCCATTCGTCTGTCTGTCAGATCTGTGGCCTGAGTTTCATCAGCAAGATTCGGCTCAAAAGACACATAAACAACAGCCATATAGGATACCGTTGTACCATTTGCAGTAAAATGTTCAACGCGTCACATAGAATGGAGAAACACAAGCAGAAAATGCACGGACAAGGAAAAAACTTTGAGTGTAATTTATGCAGCGCGGGGTTCGAAAGTCAGTACCAATTGAAAGTCCATTTAGGCAAAATGCACAATGTAGAAAAATACAGGATTAAATGTGCACAGTGTCCAAAAATTTGCACAACTAAGGGGGCTATGATACTCCATGTTCAGTCTAAGCATTCGGAAACGAAATTCGAGTGTGATTTATGCAGTTATAAGACGGGAATCAAATGGTTGATAACTTTACATAAGAAAAAGCATTTTGGCGATCGTGAATACGTTTGTAGTATTTGCGAAAAGTCGTTTCGGAGGTCTAGTAATTTGAGAGCTCATATGAAAGTGCATTCGGGGGTGTCTGGGCGTGTGTGCAGGTTTTGCAAACGAGGTTTCATTGATTTGGATACGCTGAACAGTCATATGGCCAAGTTGCATCATTTGGAAGAGGCTTAAGAACGGCTTTGTATTTGTGACAAGCATTTTCACCACTTTCTTCGATAGTAAGTGATGATGTGGTTGTAGATAGAGCACCTTTTAACTCTTGATTTCAAGATGCTCATATTGTAGCTATCAGGAAACATAGATTTTGGCAGGGAATTCCACTCCTACTCAACTTAAATTTCTATATCTTTCAAGAGAAGGTGTGACACTGCTACACACCCATCCAAATGCTATAAGATATTGGGCGCCTCTGAATTTAGTAACGATTGAATGTCTGAGGTTGTTTGATTGCAAACAATCTCTTCTCCTTACAAAATTGAGGCCAATACAACGCCTCAATTTTGTAAGGACGAGTATATAAAAAAATATAATTGTAAAAACCTCATATGACTATGTTCCTTCGATAGTAATTGTTGTACAGACAACAGCCGGTCAACTACCCGAATCTGACATTTTTTACCAATCGAACATAAACTTGCCACTATTATGATAAGGTTGAATATCCATTGAAAAAATTTGACGGACTGTGGTAGCTTGATGTACTGGCGTCTGTACATTGAAATAAGCTTACTATTTACCATAACGTATATGATTATAGTAATTGGTACTTCAATAAATATAATTATAATGATACTTGTTTCTTTTCTTATTAAACACGAAGTCTTGACTCGAGTGGTTAGCTTACTCCCATGAAATATCATTATGAAAAAGCAAATGACGCTATGATTAACCTAATTGACAATTAAGGCCCCTTTCTAAGGTCCATCAAGGTAACTTTTAGGTTCCGAAATTAAAGTTTTGCCATTCACTTGTGTGTTATTTTCAAACATAACCTATATAAAGATTATATCTAAGGAAGTGCGTTTTTGGGGTTGTCTCAAGTACCTAATTTTGACGTTCGAAAATTGCTGTTTTTCAGCCTATATTGAATAAATGCTTTTCGATTACGATAATATACCTATCAGTGATGGGTTTAGGTGTTAGAACTTAGAATACATGTGATATGCTATTACACGTATTCTAATTACCTACTCTAATTACTAATAATTACCCATTCCCATTTCTCTCATAACTGCATGTCGTATTCTGGCTACCACTAAACCGTGTTTTCCTTTCAGGAGAACGCAAAGGTGGCCAGGATACGACAGCCCCGCCCGAATCACTCGACACAGACCATCAAACCACCACACTCCAGTCTTCTAGCAAGCCGACACTCACAGCCAAAGATAAACGTAACATCATGAGAAATAACGTAGTCCAGGTCCTTACGAAATCAACCGTCATGCCATTTCGATGGCTCAAAAGTTCCTATAGATGTTTTTACTGCTACGATATATTTCAAGAAGCTTCAGAGCTGAAAAATCATCAGCAAACTCACACTGGAGACGCCATCAAAATCCAGGCCATGAAAAATTACTGGGAACCTGTCGTTTACATAGATATATCCGAACTTTCATGCAATCTTTGCCCCGATAAAATAACGGACCTATACGACTTGGTTGATCATTTAATTTTGATACATGGGGTGGAATATAATAAAGATGTAGGCATTTGCATGGTGGCTTTTAAACTTGATAATTTTAATATCAGCTGTCTCGCTTGCGGTGTCAGTTTTTATACATTTGGTCCTCTACTCCATCATACGAACAAAGATCATAAAGGCACGTCGGCCATCTTGTGTGACGTATGTGGGCAACATTTCAAAGACGCGAATTTACTGCGACTTCACGTCAAAACGGTGCATGAGAATGTTTTCTACGCTTGCACTGAGTGTGGTGATAAATTTGATTCAAAATCAAAGCTGAAGACCCATCAGAAAAATAACCATGATATGGAAAAGAAGTATAAGTGTGCTAACTGTTCGGAAGTATTTCAGAGTCATTATAAGAGATCGAGGCATATGGCGGCTGAGCATAAGAATAAGCAAGAAATTAAGTGCCCTCACTGCCCAAAAACATTCGTTTTTAGAAGTATGATGATGACCCATTTGAGGGACTCTCATTTGAAGTTCAGGAACCATGTTTGTGGGGTTTGTGGATGGAAGGCATTCAATAGCAATCGTTTGAAGAACCATATGTACAAACATAGTGGGGAGAAGAATTTTAAATGTGATGTTTGCGAAAAGGCTTTCACTACGAAGAAAATAATGAAGGCCCATTTCGCGAGGATGCATAAAACTCCTCATACGGCTATTATGCAGTATGATAATCCTTATGTAGGGCAGGTTTAGGTTTTAAAAAGGAGGTGACAAGATGAGGCAATTTTTTAAGTTGTTGATAAATTATTTTGCATTTCTGAAGTTAGCCATTTAACGCCTCACGCATGCGCAGTAGTGTTTTCTTCTAAATTTTTTGGGTTCCGCGTCCAAAGGGTAAAACGTGTACAAAGACTTTGCTGTCCGTCGATCATCAGGCTGTATCTCATTAACCATGATAGCTTGAGAGCTTAAGGCCCAATTTCAGAGGTTCCTGATAAAGTTCTAGATAGCTATCTGACATATACAGGGTGTCCCAAAACTCAACGATAATCTGAGACCGGATAAAAGGCCAAGTTATACCAGTCCTGGGAAAAAAAAAATCCATATCACTCAGTTCAGCGATAGTAGACATTTTTTGTGACTAAACTTTTCAAAACTTAACTTATATTTAATGTTTTTTGCATTAATTTGTAGTTGTGATTAATATCATCGTTAATGAAGATCAAGACATTAAAAAAATTACAGCGAAATTGTGACATTGGTGATCACAGGACTTGAAAACGCGACCAAGGGTGTCGATTTCGAATTTCAACTTTAAAAAAATGTATGTTTTTTTTATTTTTCCCAGGACTGGTATAACTTGGCCTTTCATCCGGTCTAAGATTATCGTTGAGTTTTGGGACACCCTGTATATAAGTCCATAGAAGAGTAGTCTAAATTAAAAACATATCTATGGCATTATCTGTCAATTAGCTATTAAAGGAGTCAAAATATGTAGCTAATTTCAGAAATGTTAACTTATTAAGCGCGAGCTAAGTATACTATTTAGGCTGAGGTCAAATGAGTGTTATTTCCACGTTGCATTTACAGCAATTTTCAAAATTAAAAACATGTCTATGGTACGCTATCTGTCAGATCTACATAGCTATCTAGAACCTGTAAAATTGGCAGTTAAATTCGTAGATAGGATTCGTTCGTACATAATATGAATTGTAAACCAACTACACACATCAAAAGTGTCTAGGGATCAACATATATTTTTGCAATAACTTTTCTCCTGATTGATATTAATTAAAATTTTCTTTAAGGATTCATCAAATAAAGTGTTTTCGTTTGTCACAGTAACGATAAACCAAGTCACCTTTGCATTAATAAAGAAATTTGCCATTTTCCTAATAAAGGGATTTTTGACATTTGAACCACTAACACAAAAGTTTGAAAAAAAGACTGAAATAACAGTTTTCTTTAAAATTTTATTGGGTAACTTAAACAATTAATAATCCGTGTTTCTACCGCGAACACTAACAACACAAGAACATCGGTTTGGCATACTCAAAATGAGTTCATCCAAATCACGCTGTGGAATGGCCGCCCATGTTCGTTGCAACAACAAAAAAAG
>NWSH02000531.1:3516023-3530421 GCA_002382865.2 Heliothis virescens | reverse complement strand
ACAGGTGCACTCCCTATTCCCTCACTCTCATAACCCGATGGGACGGCAATCCGACACGACCGGTGAGAGATCAGGCGCAGGACCGACATTAACGTGCTCTCCGATGCACGGATGTATCAATCACCAACTTCCAACTCCGGGCTGCTTTGTGAAAGTTTCTAAAACCCACAAAGGAATAGAACCCGATAGATGGCACGGCAGTCGTGCTATGCGACCACTAGACCATCGAGGCAGTTATTTTTTTTTTGGATCATCAAAATAGATCGTACCTTCTTGAAAATTGCCTCAATTTGGTAGGTTTCGAGGCACCTACAACGAGATTCTACCAGTGTGCAGCTGTGACGCCCACTAATGTTTCTTCTGCTCTACTCGCTCTAGCAGAAAAGTAACAAATTGCGTGCGAACATTTCTAAAATGTCCGCGAAGTTGCTACCTTTGTGCGCAATCATTGGGCTATAGCTGTGGTCTCGCGTACATTTCTTGGCCGCAAAAAAATGCGCGGGATCAATTTTGATAGAATCTCGCCAAAAGAAAACTTATTGAATGTGAAATGGGTGCATATAGAGGCTGATAATAGGCATGACGACAGGGTAAAAAATAAGCAAATCCATTTAGTCCGTAATTTTGATTATCGCAAAATATTGGAAACGTATTTTTTGTTTTTAAAAATCTATCAATAATAACAAAGATAATGAGTATCAAAGTTCAGGAGTGGGGGGGTCCTGACGTCACGCCTATGTCAAAATTGTACGTAGGCGTGACGTCACGCGCAATTTCAGCGGTCTATAACTACGTAATTCTTTGTTTAGATGAAAAACGAAAAAATACGAATGCAATATTTTTTTATAATCTAAAAGACGGACTAATTAGATTTTTTTAGTCGTCATGCCTATTGTAAGTTTATGCATGTTGAATTATTCACTGAAAATAGTTCAACAGTATTTTTACCAAAAAAATTATAATATATTACATACCTCAGAAAAACTATAATACACGGACCCAAAGAACTTGAAGGCCAAATAATGATGGAGTACGAGGGTCAGAACCGCTGTTATGAAGGTCACGCTAGATATCCTGACCACCGGGAAGTCTCTTAGTAGGAGACCATGGAGCAACTGCTGCAGGAGCCCTAAGGCGTTCAGGTGGAGAGGAATGTCTTCGAAGAGTTGCAGCCCTATGTGGAAGCCTGCTGTGGCCTGGAAAGAAGTTACAATTGAAAATTTACTAAAAGAAGCTACATTTCAAGCTGACTGTACAGACATCACATCAAGTTACTACAATCTGTCAAATTTCTGCAATAGATTTTCAACCTTATCACAATAGTGGGTAGGTTAATGTTTGATTGGTAAAATTTTACAGATTCATATACGTTGACCTGCTGTCGTCTGTACATAACAATGATAATTTTAAAGATGATTTGGTGTCTCCAAAATGTTGCTACTTTCAGGTTTTTGTCCGTAAATTTCAATTTGCAATTAATGTTGCAATTCATTTAAAATAGCCCTTTACAGCCTTAAAACATTCAATGTTACAGCTGTATCGAAAGCCGGTGTATAATAGGCATCACGACAGGGTAAAAAATAAGCAAATCCATTTAGTCCGTAATTTAGACTATCGCAAAATATTGGACACGTCTTTTTTGTTTTTAAAAATCTATCAATAATAACAAAGATAATGAGTGTTAAAGTTCAGGAGTGGGGGTCCTGACGTCACGCCTATGTCAAAATTGTACGTAGGCGTGACGTCACGCGCAATTTCAGCGGTCTATAACTACGTAATTATTTGTTTAGATGAAAAACGAAAAAATACGAAGGCAATATTTTTTTATAATCTAAAAGACGGAGTAATTAGATTTTTCTTGTCGTCATGTCTATTGAATGATTATGGCGCCCGTGGCGCTTGTTGGTTTTCACGAAGAAACTCGTTATGACATGGATGGTCATTGGTCACCCATCCGTGGACTGTCCGCTCCAAGTGTTGCTTAACTTAATGATCATAACAATTTATGTAGGATAATTTATAACTATCTAATCAAAAACTACTTCAGTTAACTAGACAAAGCCTATGTAGACTTCCCCAATAATGGACAGTTGGAAATTATTATTTTTTTCCTATTGGATGCCTAGTTCTGAAAATATTCTTCAGCTCTATATACCGTGTTCCTGAGGTTATACATTAACTTCGGCATGTTATTCAGTCCATTAAATTGACCATTTTTTACTATGGACACTATTAGAAATTCCAATTTAAAAAAAAAAATATACAAACTTAATGCTTAGATGAAATTTATCTAATATGAATTACTCTTTACCTTATACCTACCTCTTTGATAGTTTTGGCTGCCCAAAGTGGCAACATCTCACAAATAAAGACTTTCCTAAAGCACAACATAATTAAATTGGTTAAACTTAAATTACCAATAACTTAAAAACTATGCCATTTAAACTACTGCTTCTTTTGTACGAAATGTTTAACAGGAGCTATAGAAGTATTATTCAAAATTAATGCATATCCTCAGGTACACGGTTTATAGCATTAGTATTTACAGATGATTTATATTTGTTATACTTACAACAACTGTCCATGTGATTATATATTTGGCCATTACCGTGTATTCTTCAACTAATTCTGCTAGGTAGTAAAGTCCAGCCGCTGAAAACAAAATATTGAAACTGAACTCCTTAAACATTTTCATTATGGTTTTACAACAATTTGGTAAAGAGAATGAATGGGAAAATGAGGGATATAAAGAGATAGATGGGGGTTATTAATTAATTTTATCACCAGTTCCTTGAAAATGTTTTTAGTATTTGACTATAATTTTCAGAATAAAACCTATTACAAACAGAAACTGCGGTTGGTAACCACTATTTGATATTGGGAACAATCATACTTGTTCTTAGGGTTCCGTACCTAAAGGGTAAAACAGAACTCTATTACTAAGATTACGCTGTCTGTCTGTCTGTCTCCACGCTGTATCTCATTAACCGTGACAGCTAGAAAGCTGAAATTTTCACAAATGATGTATTTCTATTGCCGCTATAACAACAAATACCAAAAAATTTAAAAAATATATATTAATGGGGCTCCTCATACAATAAACGTACGGAACCCTTCATACGCGAGTCCAACTCGCACTTGGCCGGTTTTTATTTTGTACCAAGTCCCTTCGGAAGTACTCAGGTAAAAAGTAGCCTACATCCTTCCTCAATAAATGGGCTATCTAATCCTGAAAGAATTTTTCAATTTGGACCAGTAGTTCCTGAGATTAGCGTGTAAACACTAACATTATTAAACTCTTCAGCTTTATAAGGTAGCTTTTTTATGTATAGATCTAACTGAAATACATGTTTTTAGGGTTCCGTACCCAAAGGCTAAAACGGGACCCTATTACTAAGACTTCGTTGTCTGTCTGTCTGTCTCCACGCTGTATCTCATTAACCGTGATAGCTAGAAAGCTGAAATTTTCACGAATGATGTATTTCTATTGCCGCTATAACAACAAATACCAAAAAATTTAAAAAATATATATTAATGGGGCTCCTCATACAATAAACGTACGGAACCCTTCATACGCGAGTCCAACTCGCACTTGGCCGGTTTTTATTTTGTACCAAGTCCCTTCGGAAGTACTCAGGTAAAAAGTAGCCTACATCCTTCCTCAATAAATGGGCTATCTAATCCTGAAAGAATTTTTCAATTTGGACCAGTAGTTCCTGAGATTAGCACGTACACACTAACATTATAAAACTCTTCAGCTTTATAAGGTAGCTTTATATGTATAGATCTAACTGAAATACATGTTTTGTAGTTATTCCTGTCTGTATCTCTAATTGTGTGTAAATGTTTAATTAATATTACGTGCCTAATTGACTGTGCTATGCCAATTTTTTTCTGGATGGAAGCCAGATCATTGTAACCACTACAAAAGTACTAAATAAAACAATTTTGGCAGTTTCCGCTTAATTTGTATGAATAGTGATAAGTTTTAAATATTTTAATTAAATGTTTAAGGTAATTAATATTCAGAATTGATTAATAAAAATGACGAAGCGACTTCTGAACGCACAAAAACGGGATTTAAAGAGAGTTAATGAAAAGACTGTGTTTAGTATTATATTCCTGTATTATGACGATTATTGAGTTTAAAATCCACTTTTTAACATGTAGACTACTAGAAAAACATGCTAACGAAAGCCTGAAACTAGATTTTATCACAAAAATTGTATATTTTTCGAAAAAACTATTCGAGATGTTTTTTTTTTACAAAAAAGTTTGTTTCACTTACCTATCGCCAATGTGACGAATACGGCTTGGACAGCTAAAGATAAAATACTTAATAAATAAAGGAAAAACATGTTTAATTATTTTATTTTGCCTTTGTTTTGAATTTTCTGAACACAATTTTAGGTTATACGCGTTGTCATTACAATGTCAATGTCAAATTAGTGTTGCCATTGTTTGTAGGAATTTTGGGTTCTACAATTGTCTGATTTTTAACCGACTGCGGCAGAACGTGATTTTACACCATTTTGTTTTAGCCGACTGCTGCAGAACCAAAACAGGTTTTTTATAACTAAGATTCCTTTAATTAAACTATAGTCAGGAAGAACTCATTACAAACAATCAAACTTTACAAAATTGATTTAATGTAAGATGAGTTTTTTGATACATAATTTTAATTTAATTTATCTTTTTGTTTATATATTATTAACTTTAAGTTTGTATATTTTTAAGGTGTAGTGTATATAACTAAGTAGATTAAGTATTAATTAATAATAAACAAAGTATGTAAGACGATTTAAGAAACTAGAAATTAATAATTTCACTGGACAAAATAACTTGCATAAGAAAGGCAAAGAAAAAGACAACTTTATTTGCAAATCAAAGATTTTAATAAAATAACTGAAATACAATTGGGTAATAAACTTAAAACTAGTTAAACTCTAACAGTCTAAGCGACATGGACCAGGGTCTCCGCATACAAGTCTCCATGTTCATTCTCAGCCTTGCAGCCGTAGTATCCAGTATCACCCTTTTTAGCGTTCTTGATGGTCAAGACTCCATCTTTGAATGTAGCTCTGTCACCAAGACCCTTAGCGTTATATGTCCAGGATACTTTGGGCTCAGGCAGGCCAGTAACTTGGCAAGGGATAGCGACATCTTGGCCTTCTTTTATGGTGATCACTTTTTCTCCTTTCTTTGAGAGTTTTGGGGCACCTGTAAAATAAGAAACGTTGTATAAGATGCGAATTCGCAAAGTATTTTGTTTTGTTGGACAAATAATTACAAAAAATATTCATTATTTTATTAAAGTGAGATGTATATCCCAAAGTTCTCGTTCGTGTTATGTTTTTGAAAAAGTTTCAGAAAAAAATACAGACACGCCTTTTGCTTTGCAATATGAAAAAAATGGTATAGACATTATTAATTTAATTTATCAATCGTTAAATTGACTTGCGGACTTTATATTATGTTTTCACAAAAATCATTAAAGTTATTGTCAACAGAACCGTATTCGGGTTCCTGGTATTTAAACAGATAGGTATTATTTACGAACTTCGAAATTATTCCATTTACTCAGATACTTACTGACAACAGTCAGCCTCATGGTATGAGTCTGCTTCTTGCCAACTCCATTATCCACGACGCACTTGTATTCACCAGCGTCTTCGAGGATAGTTTCCTTGATGAGCAGCCTCTTGCCACTGGTTCGGTTGTATGCTGTCACTCGGTCGCCAGGCTTGCCGTCGGCATCCTTGCCGTCTTTGTACCAACTTGGGAAGCCGAGGGGGCTGTGGGAAGAAGTAGTTGTGTAGAGTTGCAGAAAGTGGTTGGGTGTTTTAAAAGATCTGAATGAAGAAATGGATGATAGGGGATGTGGTTGACGATCCCTACTAATCCCTATCTTCTATAATATAAAAATGAATCGCTAAATGTGTTGGTAAGCGCATAACTCAAGAACGGCTGGACCGATCGGGCTTATTTTGGTCTTAAAATGTTTGTACAGATCGAAAGAAGGTTTTAACGATGAGAAAATATTATTATAAAAAAAATCAGGAAAGGAAGTTGCGGGCAGAAGCTAGTTTATTATAAATGCGAAAGTAACTCTGTCTGTTACGCTTTCACGCTTAACCCAGTGAGCCGATTTTAATGAAATTTGGTACAGAGATAGAATAGACCCTGAGGAACAACATAGGCTACTTTTTATCCGGGTACGGGGAATAGTTACCTCGGGAAGCGGGCGAAGCCGCTGGCAGAAGTTAGTCAGCTTATTAAGAGATATTTTTTTGTGCGTTTGTATGTATGTACCAAATACCATAAAGTCCCCGAAAGTACTGATTTATAAAATTCTTTATCCGTGTACGGGAGAAAACCCCCAGGATGCGGGTGCACAATATACCCAAAATGTTATGTAGTCTTTATCATGGACAATATAGATCAATCATATTAAAACTCTTTCTTCTTTCCCTCTTTCAAAGTAGACAGACTTTCAACAATCGAGTTTGACAGCAATCAAAATTGTCAGCTACTAAAGTCTGTTTTTTAATCTCGTAGACTAAATTGACACATGCAAATGTCAAATTTACAAATAATATTGCCAGCTCTCTTATGCAGTGTTGTACCTACGATACCGTTTTGTTGAATCGTAACTTTTTATCTATAATAGACGAATTTAATTTTCATTCAAAGTTTTATTTTTAAAATTCACGTACGTAAAAACGGCTGCACGACGTGCTACAAATTGCCAGGGCAATAGGTATGATGAAATTTACTGGTGCGTATTTAAAATCTAAAGACGCAACGTCATTACATTTTAAATACGCACCCCTAAATTTCATAGGAACAATACTGGACGCCATTTTTATCTGAATCAGAATAAAGATGTTGTTATTAACCTGTAATTATGTAATTAAAAATATACGTTATACATTATTAATTTTGTAGTATTACGTTTAAATAAGTACCTACACATTATTTCAAGATAAACACATTATTTCAGCATAACTTATTGGAAAAAAAAAACGATACTTGATTTTATTTACGCTAAGTATCGGTTGTGCCATATCACTATTTAAGAATTGCAATAAATTGACAACACTCGTAATGTCAGTTTAGTCTACGAGATTAAAAAACAGACTATAAATATTTACGCGTAAGAAACCCATTATCTAATTACTCACCGCCTATTAAAAAGACATAAAACATTTTACAACCCAACTCGAACAACTTATTTACATACTTCGAAAGGTATAAAATTGTCGTTAATTTACGGAATTTACAATCTTAAGTTTTATTACTTACTTATCAACTATTTGTAAACACTGAGTTTATTTTTAGTTGAGCAAGAACTGAAGATTATTTACGATGCACTGGATATTAATTCTGAACAGCGTGTGTTCCGATGTTGCCAATTGCAAAAATAGTTTTTCCAACGTGAGTTCTCAGTCATCAGTTGGGAAAAACCAGGAAGAATTTGAATATGAACAGCTATTAAACGATACTCGGGGTTACAGTATAGTTTCAAATATAACCAATTTAATATTAGACTTGATTTCGTTTATTCTGCAGTTTATGACGAAGTTGACTTATTCAATCGTGTTAATTGTTATTTTAAATATTATTATAGACGCTATTGAAGGAGATGATGATGAATAAGTTTTTTTTTACTCTTAGATATTATTTTTTACTTAAATCTGTGCCTACAGTTCACGCATGGCAATATGATTGGATGTTGGATTATGGCTTAGGGTCAGCGCAGACCGAACTGCAAAATGCTCGCGCATGGTCGACCAAAATTGAAACTGCTGCTCGCATGCAGGCGGCATGCTCGACAATGCGCGAGCCATCTCTATCTGTCTCTGTCTGGGTTACCCGGCGGCGGGTGTGCTTGATCAGTTTGCTGCTCTAGCACGCTCGCGCATGTAGAATGCATACTCGAGTACGCAGTCGGCTTGCTCGAGCATGGTCGAGCATCAAATTTGGGCGTGTATTCAATTTTGCGAAGTATAATAATAATCATAAGATATTTTTTTCAATAATCTCAGTAAATGCTCTGCTCTGCTCTTGGTGTGCGCTGACCCTTATACGTAACTAGCGACCCACCCCGGCTTGGCACGGTTGCAATGCTAATGCATTTGTTATTGTACCAGGACAGCATAAAATGTTTGAAGTACATACATCCCACGGGACGCGGATGAAACCGCGAGGAACTGCTAGTAAAATATATATAGGTAAACCTTCCTCTGTAATCACTCTATGTAGAAAAAAAACCGCATCAAAATCCGTTGCGTAGTTTTAAAGATTTAAGCATACATACATACAGACGCGGGAAGCGACTTTGTTTTATACTATGTAGTGATAAGCTTTAGAGTTTGTTTGTTTGCTTGAACGCCCTAATCTTAGGAACTACTGGTCCGATTCGAAACAATCCGATTCGAAACAATATAATAGCCTATTTATGAAGTAAGGCTATGAGCTAAAGGCTTTTTACGGGTGCACGAAGTAGTTCCCACTGCGAGCGGATAAAACCACTGGCGAAAGCTAGTACTCAAATAAACCTGAACTGATTAAGATAAAATGTTTCTACCTAACTTCGATAAGGTCATAAAAGTGTCTCTGATTTGGTCTTATCATCATCTGCCTAGCCTTTTCCCAACTACGTTGGGGTCGGCTTCCAGTCTAACCGGTTGCAGCTGAGAACCAGTGTTTTACATGGAGCGACTGCCTGTCTGACCTCCACAACTCAGTTACCCAGTCAACCTGGCACCCCTTGATTTGGCCTTATGACCTCCAAAATGTAAGGAATACTTACGTTCCACCGTAGATGCAGTAAATCATGGTAACATCACCAGCTTTAGCCATCATATCGTTGCTCACATACTGAGGAACCAGCTCCCCATTCTGAGGAGTCTTGTCCTGGACCATGGCCTTCAGGAAATGTTCAGCCAACACCACATCTTCACCTGACGCAGGAGTTTGGGCGAAACACACGTACTTGAAGCTAGGACTGACATCAGACTCTGTGATATTGGAGAACCAGAGAGTACCGTCAGGGGATAGGGTGATTCTTCGGCTCAGGAACTCCTCAACGATGGTAGGATCCGATCGGAGTTGAGTCTTCCAAACTATCTTTGGTTTCGGATAAGATTTTGGGATGGGGCACTCCAGTTTGTAAGGCTTTCCTTCAGTGGGCGTATGCTCTTTTGTTTCAACTTTTGGGATGTTGATAAAGGCCTTCTTTAAGCTGATGGTGCGGGTGCTGGCTGTGCCTGAGGGGGTTTCCACAAAGCACTGGTATTTGCCCTCGTCTTGGGGTTGGGGGTTGAAGAATAAGATGCTGCCCTCGCCACGCCGTTGTCCTATGTTACCAGCCTTCTCCCAGTCGAAGGGTTGGCCATTTTTGAACCAGGAGTACCTGAAATAAAAGTGTAATGTAGAAGAAAACATTACTAACTATAACATATAACTATAACACCTATGTAGGTATAGACGTTTTACATATTAAGAGAGCGGATGAGTCATGTTTTCGTCTGAAGTTATGTCAAAATCCGTTCGGTACTTTTTGCGTGAAAGAGTAACAACAACTTCTAATAATTATTCATATCTATATATCTACCTAACCTTTTCCCAAGTATGTTGGGATCGGTTTCCAGTCTAACCGGATGCAGCTGAGAACCAGTGTTTTACATGGAGCTACTGCCTGTCTGACCTCCACAACCCAGTTACCCGGGCAACTCGATACCCATTGGTAAGACACCGGTCTTACCACCACCAGGTTGTCAGACTTTCTGGCTTCTGACCACCCGTAACGACTGCTATAAATATAGTCAAATGACACTCGTCCATCACCATCATATCATCGGAAGAACTCGTTATGACAAGATGGTCACCCATCTACGGACCGATCGAGCCAAACGTTGCTTAACTTTATGATTGATCGATCCACGCGGCTTTGACTTAGCCACGAACTCTTCTTATAATAATCTATAGATACTTATAATAAATCTGTAGAGAGGTCAATTCTGTACATGATATATATTACCATAATAACTATCAGGGGGTGATTAGGGAGCGATACTGATGCCAAAAATGCAATCAGTAGAATTTTTGTCTGTCTGTCTGTTTGTATAACCGTTATAGAAACAAAAACTACTCGAAGGATTTTAACGAAACTTGGTACAATTATTATTCATACTCCTGAGGTGGTTATAGTATACTTTTCATCACGCTACAATCAATAAGAGCAGAGCAGTGAAGGGAAAGATCTGTGATTATGACGACCCGTTGTCGCTGGTAAAAGCGACATGATCCGCGAACGAAGTCGCTGGCAGAAGCTAGTTATCTATACTAATATTATAAAGCTGAAGAGTTTGTTTGAACGCGCTAATCTCAAGAACTAATGGTCCGATTTGAAAAATTATTTCAGTGTTAGATAGCCCATTTATCGAGGAAAGTTATAGGCTACTTTTTATCCGGGTGCGCGCAGTAGTTTCCACGGGAGAGCGGGTGAAACCGCTGGCGGAAGCTAGTTTCTATAATAAATTAATAATCATTTCTGATGTCCTACTCCTAGTCAAGTGAAGTAATTGATTAGTTTTCCTCAACCAATGCTTTACCTACACCCATAGAGGAATTTAGAGCTTTTGTAGTTTCGAAAGGTATTTTAGTGAAGAATGCTTCAAACTCTTGTGCTACTTCAAGTTTACCGTTTACCTACTTACACCCCAAACATATGCATTTGTCATCTCTTTGTTCAATGAGGAAATCTTTATGTAGGTATTTCTTTTGTAGTTTCCTTATAATGATTCATGTTCTTTACGTTTGGTAAATAACCTGAGACTGAGGAAAAGACATATAATATTTATTGCTATTTATTAATCTAATTGTTTCCTTCTAGAGACCTACTTTAGTGTGATAGTTTTCTCAAATCGGCTTGACGGTATCTGACGTAGAATTGTAACTACGACTGCTACTGAGTAGCATTCGAGGACGCCGGCTTTACGTGATTTCCTAAGCACGGGGCTTACCATGGCCAATTTTCAAAATCTGGGCTGATTTATGAAAGTTTTTAAACCCACAAAGTGATTTTTGCTTGACCCGGGAATCGAACCCAAGACCCCGTGCGCTTTATCCACGATAAGTGTTATTTAAACGTCTTTTTAATGACTCTATTTTGACTGACGGGTTTTAGAAACTTTCACAAAGCAGCCCGGAGTTGGAAGTTGGTGATTGATACACCCGTGCATCGGAGAGCACGTTAATGTCGGTCCTGCACCTAATTTCTCTCCGGTCGTGTCGGATTGCCGTCCCATCCGGTTATGAGAGTGCGGGAATAGGGAGTGCACCTGTGTCTCCGCAAATGCTTGTGTGCACTATAATATGTCCTGCGCAGCTGATCTCTTTATATGAGAACACCTGCCGTGGCCGACAATCGGCTAGGACGCCATCATCGTCATCATGATTATTTAAACCTGAAGATCGATTGGTCTGTGTGCTGATGTGGCTGTAATTTTACCGACAATTAGGGCTAATTTCGGAGCTTCCAGTTAATTCCAGAGAAATGTTTTAAATGTAGACTTTTCAATAGCATTATCTGTCAGATAGCTATCTAGAACTTTATCTGGGACCACAGAAACTGTTTCTTAAGAGTATTTTCAACTTACTTGACGTTCTCCTCGCGACCTTCAGTGACGCACTCCAGGAGCACCGTAGAGTAGTTATCAGCCTTAAAGAGTACTTCAGCCGGCTGGTCCTTCAGGACTGGCAGTTCTCTCTTCTCTACTGGTTGGGCTGTGCCTGGTGGAGGAGCAAGGAGTATGAGAATTATAAGGACAATTGTAAGACAGGGGTTACACGATCAGTCTGGCGTCATTCTGGCATCAGTCTCAGACTGATGGATAAAAAACACGGTACATTTTGGACAATCAGTCCGTCCATCAACCGGTTACACGATCATTCTCCCATCATTCTGACCAGACTGATGGACTGGACTGACGCCAGACTGATCGTGTAACCCTTGTCTAAAAATAAATACTCGTAACAAACATAAATTAGTGGTTCCAAAGTTTAGGCTAACTAAATCAAATAAGTCGTTTTTAGGGAATTGTGTACGTTTTTATAACAGGCTACCTAAATGTATCCTTGATCTTACAGATAAAAAGTTTAAAAATGTAGTTAAAAGTATTTTAATTAAAAGAGCATATTATAAAATCCAGGACTTCATTGACGACAAGGATGCCTGGCGTTAAAATAATTATTCTTTCTCTCTGTACATGTGGCTTCCCCGGCGACAACGGCGCTCCCACCAAGACGAGCCATGCGANTTTAAAGAAATTAATATACTCACTTTGCCATCATTGTATATTTTTGAAAATATCATGTTTGTTCGCAAAAACCTTCACAAATTTATAGTCAAAAGTGACGTGCACCAAATAAATACTCGTAACAAACATAAATTAGTGGTTCCAAAGTTTAGGCTAACTAAATCAAATAAGTCGTTTTTAGGGAATTGTGTACGTTTTTATAACAGGCTACCTAAATGTATCCTTGATCTTACAGATAAAAAGTTTAAAAATGTAGTTAAAAGTATTTTAATTAAAAGAGCATATTATAAAATCCAGGACTTCATTGACGACAAGGATGCCTGGCGTTAAAATAATTATTCTTTCTCTCTGTACATGTGGCTTCCCCGGCGACAACGGCGCTCCCACCAAGACGAGCCATGCGAAGTGCAAGATACAACACCTATCTTAGAACTTGAATTGCCTTATGTCATAAAGTACTTGATACTTGATGAATTATATAAATGTATAAATAAACATCATTACCTACTACGCTTGCTTAAATATTGTTTTGTATAATTCATTCATATATTATCTTAGCTCCAGATTCTCTTGCAATGTATAACTTTCTCAGGGATAGCTTGTACTTAATGTAAGAAAACGATTGTAAACACATGTTTTTTAAAAGAGTATCCATGGAGTTTCTTGCCGGTTCTTCTCCATGAGACCCACTTCTTCGAACCGTGCAACTAGCTTGACGTTTCAAGAGAGCTTTTATAGGCCTATTTGAAATAAAAAACTTTTGATTTTGATTTTTTTGAATTGATTGTCGAGAGAAGAGATTTAAGTAGATAAGTATCTATTAAATAAAAAACCGGCCCAGTGCGAGTTGGACTCGCGCACGAAGGGTTCCGTACCATTATCAATGAAAAAGCAATGTTTCTATTATCTACAACTAGCCAAAATACAACATTTTTTGGGCAGCAAAAAATCACTTTGTTTTTCGTACAAATATATGAATAACAAAGGTATAATTTGCGGTTTCACTACACTCTATCGAGCTATATAAAACTACTGAACCGATTTTAATGAAATTTGGTACAAAGATAGCCCAAAGCTTGAGAACGGACATAGCCTACTTTTACCCGATTGCGGAAAGTAGTTCTCTCGGGATATGGGTGAAACCACGAGGAACAGCTAGTGAAATCATAAATGTTAATATTATTTACTTACATAAAACTATGCATGCTGCCAAGATTAAACCCTTTGCGACGGAAGCCATTTTTTCTGAAAAATAAAATGTAAGTATGAAAAATTTATATTATTTCGTGAAAATTGTCATTAAGTCTGACTCGGGAATCGATCCCTGCTACCCGATCACTGAAATTCACTACAGATCGGGACGAAAATTTTGCAATAAAGTATGAAATCTATACTAATATTAAAAAGCTAAAGAGTTTGTTTGTTTGAACGCGCTTATCTCAGGAACTACTGGTCCGATTTGAAAAATTCTTTCACTGTGAGATAGTCCATTTATCGAGGAAGGCTATAGGCTACTTTTTATCCGGATACGCCGAGTAGTTCCCACGGGACGCGGGTGAAACCGCTGGCAGAAGCAAGGGTAATTTCCATGTACAGACGACAGCACATCAACTTACTACCATTTGTCTTTCTGCAATGGATTTTCAACCTAATCAACAACGAAGTCTTAGTAATAGGGTTCCGTTTTACCCTTTGGGTACGGAACCCTAAAAACATTTCTATGGCTCTATGTGTCAGATAGCTTTATCTGTAACCTGTGAAACTAGCCTTACATATCCTTCCTTCGATGCTCGTAAAAACATACGTTAGTAAATATGTAAGTATGTACCTACTTTTGTTACACTAATTAGCATAACTATTTTTACGAGTTTGTTTGTCCTACACGCTCTTACTGCGGATTTCTATAAATTAACTATCCGTTGTTTTCCGATTAGAGATTGAAACTTGACATCGTACTTTTGATGAACATTTTTCTCTTTTCAGTGTTGTTAAAGTTACGAGAAGAGCTCGTGGCTAAGTCAAAGCCGCGCGGATCGATCGATCATAAGGTTAAGCAACGCTTGGCCCGGTCG
>NWSH02000531.1:3491519-3504909 GCA_002382865.2 Heliothis virescens | reverse complement strand
GTCTTTTACCTGGTCTATAATGAAATTATTAAAAGATTCGGCAATTTCTTGCGGGTCTTTAACAATAGCATTATGTCTTTTGATTTGTAATATCGGATCCTTTGTAGATTTAGTGTCGTTTATGATTTGCCATGCTGCCTTGCTCTTATTCTCAGAATTATTTATTATGTAGTTGTTTTGGGCTTTCTGAGTGAGTCTAATAATTTTTTTGAGTCTCTGTGAATAAGTTTTGAACGTGTATTTATTTTTAGGTGTAGGAGATGATCTATACTGCCATAGTAAATGTCTTTTTTTCCGACTACAAATTCTGATACCTCGGGATATCCACTTAATCTTCTTATCTGGTTTCACAGTAACCCATTTTGTTGGAAAGCAAAGATTGTACATTAAACAAAAAATGTCAATAAAATTATTATAGGCTTCGTTGGCATTTTCAGTGTCGAATACATCTGAGAAAGTGAGGGATTTTAGACATTTTTTAAATTTAATCAAATATTCTTTTGTAATCATTCGTTTTTGAATTCGCCAGGAATTAATTATACAAGATTTCTTCACAGGGATTTTTAAAAGTTGAGCCGTATGGTCTGATAAAGCGAGTTCTATTATCTCAGTGGTACACTTCTGCTTGCAGTTGTGAGCTATGTTATCTAGGCAAGTTTTACTCATTAGGCGTGTTGGTTGATGTATTTCTAGTTTAAGATTGTAATTGAGCAGTAAAGATTCAAAGTCCAAGGTAAATCTATTTCTTTTTATAATGTCTATGTTAAAATCCCCACACACCACCACTTTTTTATTTGAATTATTGCACAAAGTTTTTAGTAGAGAATCTAAATTGTCATAGAAGAGACTGATATTAGTCATATACGGCGGACGGTATATGCATACAATAATTATATTTTGCTTAATAAGTTCTATTGCACAACATTCTATGACCCCCGGTACTGAAAAGTTATATGTAATATTTAATTCTTTGTATTCATAGTTACTCTTAATTAAGATGCAAGAGCCTCCACGTTTTTGTGTTTTTCGTGCATAGCACGCTGCTAATTTATAGTTAAGTATGTTAATTAACTTTTCATGACCAGATATTACAAAATGTTCCGTTATACATATCACATCTACATCTATTTTCCTTTGCAATAATTCCTGAATATGTACTAATAATAAATCTGATTTATTGAGAAGCCCCGCTATGTTTTGATGCAGAATATTTAAGTGGTTATAATAGAAAAAAATTGTTCACATGTTCTGAAGATTCCTTGTGGTTCTCCTTAAGTTCCGTACTTTCTTGTCTGTCTTTATTATTTGTCTCGCTACTAGCGTGTGAATATAAGTTTAAGTCAATGAGGATGTTGCTCATAATGTTTTCGTAGATATTTTTTATTCCATATTTATTAATTCTACCAGTGGTATAAGAGAACATCTCGTATTCCAAATGTTGATTACTGTCGAAGATGTAAGCGTACTTGTGGTTGTGATTATCTAGTTGTAGGAGATTATTAAACATCTCAACTTTAAAGTTATATATAAGTGATCCTGTTCTGTATGTAGGAAGACATATTACTACGTTGGTATATGTAATTCGACTCAAGACTTCATTAAGGGAATTTATTAGGTGAATGTAGTTGGTTTCGTTTTCAATAATATGATTTTCCCCAATGAAAATTAGACAGTAGTCGTTTAGTGTGAATCCCTTCAATCTGTCTTCAATGCCGCTTAATAATTGTGTTATAGTGCTATTGGACATCGCATAGTGGCAGTAGTTAAAGTATTTGGAGAAAACTTCTTCTATACAGGACAAAGATCCATTGTGTTTGCTACTACTTAAAATACATAGTTTGTTCTTTTGTTTAGGTATAAGTTTTATCACTTTCGATTCAAGCGGATTGTTTGGTGGTAGAACAGGCAATTTTGAAATTTTATATGGTGATTGATTACAGTTTTCTTCAGTCTGCGTTCCTTTATTAAGTTTCATGGTCGCATGGTTGGTAATTATTGGGCTTTTGCACTTGCTGGCTTGACTATTTGCTAAATTAAGTTGTTGTGGTGTCTTATTTATGCGTGTTGGTGCTGTTCTCTTTTTCTCAGGCGTTAAGCATATTTTCTTATAAGTGTTTACTGTTGTAATCATATTTTGTAGATCTGTTTTTAAGCGCAGATTTTCTATGTTTAAATTGTCAATTTCTTGATGTGCGCCTAATAACTGTTGCCTGAGTGTTTTAATTTCGTCAGTTAATTCACGGATTTCGTCAGTGGTGTCATGGAAACTATCCGGTATACTCATCATCGTCGTATCCATTATAGTTTTGTCGTTGTTATTTGTGGATAATTTAGCACTTTGAAAGTGTCTTACTCTGAAATGATTGACTTTGAGAAAAAATGGTTTTAGAAACCTCAATCTCATTTTTAAAGACCTATCCATAGACACCCCACATGTATAGGTTTGATGAAAAAAATTTTCGTTTCAGTTTCATGTATGGGGAGCCCCCCCTAATATTACTTTTTTTTTTGTATAAGAATCGTAAAGCGGTTAATATAATACATCTACCTACCAAGTTTTAACTGTGTAGTCTTAATAGTTTCGGAATAAAGTGGCTGTGACATACGGACGGACGGACAGACAGACAGACATGACGAATCTATAAGGGTTCCGTTTTTTGCCATTCGGCTACGGAACCCTAAAAATCAAAGTCCTGACTGACTCATCAACGCAGGGCCCAAATCCGTGAACCTATAAAGCTGAAATTTTGCACAGAGGTTCATCTTAAGACTCTCACGCGATATAAGAAAGGATTTCCCGAAATTCCCATAGGAACGGAAAAAAACAGGATATTTTAAGTTTTACGCGGGCGAAGCCGCTGGCAAAAGCTAGTCAAGGATATTTTGTATCATTTGAAGACGATACGACTCACATTTTTAAAGTTAGCTAGAACCTATTAATATCCTGTTTATCACAGGAAGGGTCTCGCGAGTGGCGGTACCACGGCGCGGACAGCATCAGGCGGCTGGGTGAGCTGGTCTCTGTCTACCAGGACACCCTCATCGACGACAGGCACCACCTCACCATCGGCAAGCGACTCATGATGGCTGACAGGTAAGTGCCACGCCAAGCTTTATGACGGCTAGGTACCTCTGACTCGGTCACATTATCATGTCCCATGTATATTTCTACTCCACTTTTTTTGGTTTTCATAATACTCACTGCCTCGTTGGTCTAGTTGTCGCATAGCTGACTGCTGTGCACGAGGTCTCGGGTTGGATTCCCGGGTCGGCCCAAAATCGCTTTGTAGGTTTTAGAAACTTTCACAAAGCAGCCCGGAGTTGGAAGTTGGTGATTGATACACCCGTGCATCGGTGAGCACGTTAATCTCTGTCTGGTGGTGTCGGATTTTCCGTTAATGAGAGTGAGGGAATAGGGAGTGCACCTGTGTCACAGCAAATGCTTGTGCACTATAATATGTCCTGCGCAGCTGGCTGATCTCCTTATATGAGAACAGCTGCCGTGGCCGACAATCGGCTAGGACGCCATCAGTGTCGCTATACCTACTTGGGCCATAATCTCTCTCCATGTTCCAGAATGGGCTGCCCATACATAATAGTGGTGGGCAAGGCGTCCCTGGAGAGCCCGCGCCGCTACGAGGTGTACTGCGGCGACGTCACCGCGCCCCGCCTGCTGACCGACGCCGAGCTGCTGGCGCTGCTGGACGGGGAGCGCGTCCTGCATGCTGCCGTTAGCAATAAAGAGTAATGATGATATCTGTTTGTTTTATTTATTGGGTGATGAATGAAGACATTGTATGTAGCAGAGATGAGAATGTTAAGGTGCACGCGACAACCTCTTGGTTCCCATTGTCCCGCTAGATGGCGTTGAATTCCAGGTTCTTATATTTTTTTAGTTTTTAGAGTTCCGTACCCAAAGATAAAACGGGACCCTATTACTAAGACTTCGTTGTCTGTCTGTCTGTCTCCAAGCTGTATCTCATAATCCGTGATAGCTAGAAAGCTGAAATTTTCATAAATGATGTTTTCAGTTGCCACTATAACAACAAATACTAAAAATTTAAAAAATATATTTAAGGGGGTCTCCATACAATAAACCTGTGAAAGCGCAAATTATAACTTTGTTATTCATATATTTGTGTGAAAAACAAAGTTATTTTTTGCTGCCCGAAAAATATTTGTATTTTGGCTAGTTGAAGGTAATAGACATGTTCATTTTTCATAGATAATGGTACGGTACCCTTCGTGTGCGAGTCCAACTCGCACTTGGCCTGTTTTTGTGTCATTCATCATCATTAGTAAAAATTTCAGCTTTCTAGCTATAACGGTTTATGAGATACAGCCCAGAGACAGACAGACAACGATGTCTTTGTAATAGGGTCCCGTTTTACCCTTTGGGTACGGAACCCTAAAAAGGCCAGCTTCAAAAGTTCCAGAAAATGTTCTAGATTGCTATCTGACAGATAATGACATATGAGAAATATTCTTAATTTTGACTACTTTACTATACCTATTTAAGTATAGATAGATGTAACACCGTGACCGTCAACAGGTCATTAACCTTTGCCCCACTACCCATATATCCTACATCTCAGCACTTATTTGCACACAAATAAATCACAATACCCGAGAAAGCGTAGGTAAGTAAGTAGGTATTTACTATACCGTTTAGCAAAGACTAGCTGAAAATTTGCATCAACAACTATACTTAAAGATCGACTCTATTACGTTGTATTAAGGTTCAATTTTAACTGTAGAGTTTAGCATATAACTGTTATGCTGTGGCTACTTAATTCTGGGCACGTTTTTACATCTTTCTGACGGGTTGCAGTCAGGCTGCAAGGTTACATTACCATCTTAGGGTTACCTGTAGGTGCCTATGTTTAGTTTATGGTGACCGTTATACAAGGACGGTATTAGCCTATGATTTTGGGGGTAGGAGGTCAGGGTCATGACCAGGAAAAATCATCATCTGCCTAGCCTTTTCCCCACTATGTTGGGGTCGGCTTCCAGTCTAACCGAATGCAGCTGAGAACCAGTGTTTTACATGGAGCGACTGCCTGTCTGACCTCCACAACCCAGTTACCCGGGCAACCTGGCACCCCTTGGTAAGACTGGTTGGTCAGACTTTCTGGCTTCTGACTACCCGTAACGACTGCCAAAGGTGTTCAAATGACAGCCGGGACCCACTGTTTATCGTGCCTTCCGAAACACGGAAGAACTCGTTATGACAAGATAGTCACCCACCCCCGGACCGACCGCGCCAAGCGTTGCTTAACCCTGTGATCGATCGATCCGCGCGGCTTTGACTTAGCCACGAGCTCTTCCTGACCAGGAAAAATATACCGATTTAAAATAATGAAATACTTATAACTCAAGATCGTGTCGCCTCTTTGTGATTTTTTTGGAAAAGCACCAGCAACTACTTAAGTATATTTATGTAGTAAACTAGTAACAGAATGCTAGAGCGGAGCGAGCAAGTTTTTTTTTGTTATGATATAGTAGGACTAGTAATTGGAAATACAATAATAAAAATAATACATCGTACTTATAACCTCTAAATACGCGAGCGTACCAAGCGCGATTTTTGAATATGTTTGGGGGAAGAAAGCATTAAGAAATAGTACAGAATGCGCGACTTTTTTTATTATGTACATATTTCTTCCAAAATGAAGACGATACGTAGCCTCTTAACATACAATAAATAAGCAGATTTTTTGTAAGTTTGAAGAAAAAATAGCCTTTAAAAAAGCCGGAAAAACAGGCTCCTAAAAGCGCGATAGAAGCGAACTCGACCTTTTTCATTTTAGGGACTCAAAAAGAAGATCTTCAACCAAATGGAGAAATTTTATCTAGAATCGACAAACGTACATGTAACCCAAATAAAACATATCTAGGTACACTATACCCAGTTGAGGTAGGCTCAGAATAGTCATCAGATAATGTCAGATGATGCCATTCACTAAATGACTCCCGAGGGTCAGCGATGTCGGTCAGTGCATTCGTTCCGCCGGATGATTGCAGCCGACAAGGTTGTGGAGTGGCAGGTCGACGTCTTAGGTGACGGATTCATCAACGAAGATTGTCTAAAAAAATAAATAAATATATGAGTATAGGGTATAAATAGGTATGAATCTACACCTATGTATATCATTATATACTACAGTACATGTAGATATACTCCTATGTGTAATACCTACATCTGTAGGTACATGTTCTTCCCCTATGTAAGTATTTCCTTATAATCTTCAGTATGCACAAGGTCTCGGGTTCGATTCCCAGGTCGGGCCGAAATTGCTTTGTGGGTTTTAGAAACTTTCACAAACAGCCTGGAGTTGGAATTTGGTGATTGATACACCCGTGCATCGGAGAGCACGTTAATGTCGGTCCTGCGCCTGATCTCTCACCGGTCGTGTCGGATTGCCGTCCCATCGGGTTATGAGAGTGAGGGAATAGGGAGTGCACCTGTGTCTGCGCAAATGCTTTGCACTATAATATGTCCTGCGCAGCTGGCTGATCTCCTTATATGAGAACAGCCGCCGTGGCTGACAATCGTTTAGGACGCCATCACTCACTTATTTATACCCAAATATACTCTATGTAATCCCTTATGTACCTACTCCCTATATACACATTACAAAACATAATATTTGTAAGCGTCACATCACCGCACACAGGTGGAATCTTAGCTGAGTCTTTTCAAAAAAATCCAGTAAGTAACACCAATCAGTTTTGACCTAACCTTTCAACCTAAAGTCAATTGTTATTAAATAGTTGTTGATCCATTAGTCTACCAATGAATAAGGATAGTGTCGACACTGACTAAAGTCTGGGGGCAGGATAGTCCGTCCTATCAGGCTGTTGAACCTAGACTATTGGACTGACAAGTGATCTGCCAGCAGGTCAATGGCATGTCAAATCAAATGGTAGGACAATTTGATTTGATTTAAATATCTTGATTGCCTTTATTGTCTAGGTCAGACTAAGTTACTTACAAATTGATAGGTCAAGCCGTTTTATTCGTTTGTAGGGTTCTGTGCCCAAACGGTAAAGCGGAACCTTATTAAGTACTAAGACTTCGCTGTCCGTCTGTCACCAGGCTGTATCTCATGAATCGTGATAGTAACAAACTTGAAGTTTTCGCCGCTATAAAAACAAATATAGCGTAATCCTTTTTGACAGATTTTTCGAAATTCAATGCTACAAATACAAGCTAATGAAAAAAAGTAATTTATTTAAATAATTTACCTTTACGTGGCAATCAACAGCATACGAATTAGGTACTTAAACCTATCAAAATGACCCGAATAGCAGATGATATCTCTATGGTTTATGCCATAATATCATGGTGCACATAAAAGGGCTCATTATGTACAACAATAACGTACAAACATTATACGTAATTGCTTGAAACTTTTTGGTGAAAGCCGGTCGTTGTTTAATATTGAAATGTTCTGTTTTATGGGTCTTGTTTACTTGCTGTTCACCGTAGTTTCACTCACATCCCGGGAGAACCGTCAAAATAGGCATATTATGTTCTTTTGCGGATTATACATTGATGGCGTCCTAGCCGATTGTCGACCACGGCGGCTGTTCTCATATAAAGGGATCAGCCAGCTGCGCAAGACATAATATAGTGCAGGCACATTTGCTGTGACACAGGTGCACTCCCTATTCCCTCACTCTCATAGCCCGATGGGACGGCAATCCGACACGACCGGTGAGAGATCAGGCGCAGGACCGACATTAACGTGCTCTCCGATGCACGGGTGTATNTCAGCCAGCTGCGCAAGACATAATATAGTGCAGGCACATTTGCTGTGACACAGGTGCACTCCCTATTCCCTCACTCTCATAGCCCGATGGGACGGCAATCCGACACCACCGGAGAGAGATCACAAGCAGAACCTGTATGTCTTATGCCTATCTTCGGCCAGAGGTTTCTCCCGCTTCCCAAGAGAACCAAATTCCCGCACCCAGAAAAATGGATGAGAAGTTATTCTGATGTAAGTACTTATAAGCTATATTACTGCTAAAAATTTCATCAAAATCCGTTCGGCAGTTAACTAAAAAACTTTCGTCGTTGTAATGTTAGTGAGTAATAATGATTACATCTACACAGACGGCTTTGCCAAACAAGTGAAGTAGCGAGATGAGAGGTTTCCTAACTTCTGAGATGTGTCAATGATACGGAGGTTCTCACTACTGTTGGGTTACGTAAATTGAAGTGAAGAGTTGTAATGTTTTTGGTTGTATGAATTGTTGATGTTAGTTTTTGAATCTTGCTGTTTCCTGCGATTTCAGTCGCGTCCCGAAATAAATTGTTTCAGTATCTGGACAAATATAGCCAGTGTGTCAAAGATTTTTTCAAATCGGTTCAAATATATAATCGGATAAGGTATAATCGGTGGTGCGAGTGCCCACATGTTTCCTGCACCTCGTGTTGGACGAGAACTTCTGGCCACAGGACGTGGTGTTCCGTCGCTTCCGCGGACAAGTGCCACTCGAGCGCACAGTGACGTAGTGCATAGGAAGTGATACTAACATAGATTTAAGTTATATCTACTAACAAGACTCTGTATATTCCATATGTATGTTAGTTTAAGGTATATATCTATGGGCCTTAGTTGCCTGATAATAAAGGTTTAAATAAAAAATAAATAAAATAAAAAAAAGTTTCGGAGCCCTTAGGGTATCTACAAAAAATATTTCTTCTTTATTATATGAGTATAGAAGTATCGTATCGTGCATCGTGTCGCACGTTAATGTCGGTCCTGCGCCTGATCTCTCTCCGGTCGTGTCGGATTGCCGTCCCATCGGGTTATGAGAGTGAGGGAATAGGGAGTGCACCTGTGTCTGCTCAGCTGGCTGATCTCCTTATATGAGAACAGCCGCCGTGGCCGGCAATCGGTTAGGACGGCATTATTATTATAGAAGTATAGACTAATTATCTCATCTCATAGTCGTATAATATCGTAAATAGCTTAATTACTCTGAAATAGTGTTACTCTCCAACTTTCAGTAATTATTATATCTAAATACTTAGTATAAATATGTCGAATTTAACAGTACTAGAGTTGATGACGTACGCCTTCAAATAACGAGTCCAAATATTGCCCTTTATTTTATCTATTGTACAATGTAATCTGATTTATTGTACACAATGCAAGTTTCGCGTTTTTAATTAATTAAGTTGATGCCAAACTAAATGTGCATATAATATTATTACTTACATATCTACATCAGCACCTTTGGCGATACAAAGTTCAATTCATAAGTGATTTTGTTTTGTTAGTAATTTAAGTTTTCCTCTTCTTTGGTATTAAATAAAATCATTTATTATCGCAAATAATCATCATCTGCCTAGCCTTTTCCCAACTATGTTGGGGTCGGCTTCCAGTCTAACCGTATGCAATTGAGTACCAGTGTTTTACATGGAGTTACTGCCTGTCTGACCTCCACAGCCCAGTTACCCGGGCAACCCGATACCCCTTGGNTGCAATCAATGTATTATAAAGTTTTAAAACTATGAAATTAATTTTAAAATTTCAGTTTCATCATCATAGGAAGATGCCTAGTCTTTTCCCAACTCGGTTTCCAGTCTAACGGGATGCAGCTGAGTACCAGTGTGACACATGGAGCGACTGCCTTTCTGACCTCTTCAACCCAGTTACCCGGGTACCCGATACCCACTAGTGAGACTGGTTGTCAGACTTTCTGGCTTCTGACTACCCGTAACGACTGACGAAGATGTTCAAATGACAGCCGGGACCCACCAGTTTATTGTGAAAACTAATACTTAATTTTGTGCGTGTCCTGCAAAATACAGACAACCCAGCTGGGGACCGTTATAACATATTATATAGGTACAGACGCCAGCAGGTCAGCCTACTCGAATCTGTAAAATTTCACCAATCGAACATTAACGTTCCACTATTGTGATAAGGTTGAAAATCTATTGAAGAAATTTGACAGATTGAGGTAGGTTGATGTGCTGGCGTCTGGAGGTACAGTCGACAGCAAGTCAGTGTACACAAATCTGTCAAATTTCTGCGATCGATTTTCAACCTTATCACAATAGTGGAAGGTTAATGTTCGATTGGTAAAGTTTAACAGATTTTGGGTTCACTGACTTGCTGTCGACTGTACATACAATACATATCAATATCCAGTTTTTATAAAGATTGGGTATCTTGCTGACGGTAACAACAAACTCAAAATATTGCAGTGTTGGGGTCAACGAACGGGAAGCAAAAACAGCTCGTTCTTGTCTTCAAAAATTATTTTTTTTTGTTTTGTAAGAAGGAATCTAACCTACTAATATTATAAATTCGAAATTTTATGAGGATGTACGTATTTGTAACTCTCTCGTGCGCAAACGGCTGAACGAGTTTTGATGAAAATTGGCAGTAGGTAATATATCCCGATAATAGACCCGTTTGCGAGAGAAGTGATTATCGTGGGACTTCGGCAAAACCGCGGGGATCAGCTCGTACGTACACACGGCAGGTCAACCTACCCGAATCTGTCAAATTTTTTACCAATCGAACATAAACCTTCCACTATTGTGATAAGGTTGAAAATCGATTGCAGAAATTTGACAGATTGTGGTAACTTGATGTGCTGGCATCTGTACTTACATACATTTTTGTAGATAAAGTAACTTAACATTTTAATAGCTTTTATACCTTTGTTAAAAACTGCACACAATTGACAATGACGAATCGTGCGCCACAGCGCAGTAGCATATGTAATGAGCTCAACACATGCGTACGCGCATTTTAGTCATAAATCACTCAAATAATGGCATTCAGCTATAAAGCTAAATTGAAGACATAAAATAAGTGTTGAATTATTAGTAAATTGTTCAACCTTACTATGTTTGACTAGCTTCTGCCAGCGGTTTCACCCGCGTCCAGTAGGAACTACTGCGCGCATCCGAATAAAAAGTAGCCTATAGCCTTCCACGATAAATGGGCTATCTGACACTGAAAGAATTTTTCAAATCGGACCAGTAGTTCCCGAGATTAGCGCGTTCTAACAAACTCTTCAGCTTTATAATATTAGCTTGTAACTACTGTAAGAAAACTATTGTCAACACCTCCTTGTTAGAAAGAGCCTCCATGGAGTTTCTTGCCGGTTCTTCTCCATGAGACCCACTTTCTTGAACCGTGCAACTAGCTTGACGTTTCATAAGAGCTTTTATAGGCCCATATGATTATTTTTTTTTGAGCTGGAGTGAGTATAGATATAAAAATCTCTCCCTATTTTTAACCAACTTCCCAAAAAGGAGGAGGTTCGATTCGACCGTATTTTTTTTAGGGTTCCGTACCCAAAAGGTAAAAACGGAACCCTATTACTAAGACTTCGTTGTCTGTCTGTCTGTCTGTCTGTCTGTCTGTCTCCCTGTCTGTCTGTCTGTCTGTCTGTCTGTCTGTCTGTCTGTCTCCACGCTGTTTCTCATTAACCGTGATAGCTAGAAAGCTGAAATTTTCACAAATGATGTATTTTTGTTGCCGCTACAACAACAAGTACTAAAAATTAAAAAAAGTTATATATTAAGGGGGGTCCCCATACAATAAATTATAAAGACAGTGCAATTTGAATACAAAGCCATCTGTTACTCAAGCGTGGAACTACAGCTTGGTACGGAACCCTTTGCGCGCGAGTCCAACTCGCACTTGGCCGGTTTTTTTTTTATGTATGTTAATCCATATCTCCGGTAGTTATAGACCGATTCGAGAAATTATTTTTGTGGTTGAAAGAGTACTTACGATGTCAATGTGGTCCCATGGTAAGGAGACCAGGATCTGATGATGGGATCCTGGAGAAATTGAGAGAACTCTTCAAATTTCGTACGCTTTTTTACGTCGATGATACTATAACAGTCGGCCCGACTGTCACTGTGGGTGGGTAATGGTCTTAAGAGATTTATAGTTTTAGACCCGAAACTGGAAAGCATAAAAATAAAAAAACTTTTTACAAAAAACAAAACTCAACTTCACAAAAAAAACCTGAAAAGGGATAAAATAAACTTTCACATGCTGCTAGATAGTCGGTGGCAAATAAACACAGTTCAACAGACCTGCAGACATCCGACTTCTAGAGCCATGTGAAAAGTTTTATTTTATCCCTTTCAGTGTTTTTTTGTGAAGTCGGTTTTGTTTTTTTGTAAAAAGTTTTTTTTTATATCCGGTCATCTAATAACGCCTGCACGGCTGGAGCGATTCTGATGTTATTTTTTTGTAATGATCATTCGTCATTGAAGAATGAAAATATTAATACGATGACGAATTTTATTTAATGTGATAATAAAAGAATTAAATTTAAAATTTCATCAATTGTATATAGGTAATGAAATATTTTGCATGACGAATGGTGAAATATGGCAGAACTCTGATTGAATCTATACTAATCTATAATCTATACTACTATTATGAAGCTGAAGAGTTTGTTTGTTTGAACGCGCTACTCTCAGAAACTACTGGTCCGATTTGAAAAATTCTTTCAGTGTTAGATAGGCGATTTATCGAGGAAGGCTATAGGCTACTTCTTATCCGGGTGCGCCGAGTAGTTCCCACGGGACGCGGGTGAAACCGCTGGCAGAAGCTAGTTTGCAAATAAATGCTATTCTATTGTATTCTATTCTATGACGCGAATAAAAGCTAGTTTACAGTCAAATTTCTGCACTCGATTTTCAACCTTATCACAATAGTGGAAGGTCTGGATACGGCGAACTGCTGTTGTCTATACTTGGAGGGAAACTGGATGTCAAGCCAAGTTTTTTTTTAAGTATATTTCGAGTTTAACCAGATCCAGGTACTTAGCAGTTTTTTCCTGCCTTTCTGAACATATGGAACACTAACCAGGTAACACCATAGTATCATAGGCAAGACGTAATGTGAGAAAATTAGCAAAAACACTTTTTAGGACCTTAGCTTATGCTAAATAAAATAATTACGATATTTCAGAAGTTTGCCTACAAAGACAAAAGTCTGTGAATGCAGGATGATAGAACATGCAAAAAGAAATCGCATGGACGTTGTTAAGTCAAAACACTGTAACTACAGATACAGTTTTTTGGATTCAACAGGGTACCATAGTCCGTAAGACACTAGTAACTGCCCAACTAACAGCCTGTGACAAATGCTCGCTAAAAATCTGATCACCTATTCAAAAATCCACAGCAAAGTACAGCTGCACTTCGCTATTCCATCCAAAAACTAGCCTGATCAGTCATCTGCCTAGCCTTTTCCCAACTATGTTAGGGGTCAGCTTCCAGTCTAACCGGATGCAGCGGAGAACCAGTGTGCCACATGGAGCGACTGCCTGTCTGACCTCCACAACCCGATACCCATTGGTAAAACTGGTTGTCAGACTTTATGGCTTC
>NWSH02000531.1:3457242-3491015 GCA_002382865.2 Heliothis virescens | reverse complement strand
TCAAACACAACACTGCTCATCTCATCGAAAAACCGTTCGGTCTTGCCCCTACCGACCTTATTAAAATAATTGATACCTACCTTATATTTTGCGTGCAAGACATACAAATATATCTACACACACGCATCCATGAATCCGTACAAACTACCGCATGTACAGACGACAGCAGGTCAAGTTATACTCATCTATCTAATTTTACCAGTCAAACATTAACCTACCTCCATTGTGGTAAGGTTGAAAATCTATTGCAGAAATTTGACAGATTGTGGTAACTTGATGTGCTTACAATAATGGCGCCGTTTGTCGGTCACGGCGGCTGTTCTCATATAAGGAGATCAACTAGCTTCGCAGGACATATTATAGTGCACAAGCATTTGCGCAGACACAGGTGCACTCCCTATTCCCTCACTCTCATAGCCTCGTGCACAGCAGTTAGTCGGCTATGCGACAACTAGACAAACGAGACAGTTACAATATTAGGTACTAGAACGTAGAATAAATTTAGAAGCCTAGAAAAACTAACATAAGTACTTACCAAGCTAATGCCCCCTATATTTCAAACCCCATAACCTAACATTAACCAGAATCCCATAACACACAGCCCATACAGGGTGTTCAATATCCCATATCATAATATCCCATATCGTTCATATCCAGCTATAGAACAGTTAAATATGGCGTACCGCAAGGTAGTGTGCTTGGTCCATTGCTGTTTCTTTTGTATATCAATGACTTACCCCCCCAAATTAACCAATGTATGGTCCTATTCGCGGACGACAGCACAGCAATAGTAAAATGCAAAAATAAACGAAATTATGAAACAGATATAAATAATACACTAAAAAGCATAATAAATTGGCTGGACAGGAATAATTTAGTTATAAATATCCAAAAAACAAAAGTTATGCAGTTTCATCAGCGAGTAGTAACTGAAGATTATGATGTTAAATATGAAGGACAAAAAATAGATTCGACAAATGTCACTAAATTCCTTGGCATCCTAATCGATAACAAACTGACTTGGAAACCGCATTCCGAGGATTTATGTAAAAGGTTAAGCAAGGCAGCGTATGTACTTTATAACCTAGCAAAAAAAGTAAATAATCGCACCGTACTTGAAGCTTATCATGGTCTAGTAGTTTCTATTTTGAGATTTGGCGTTGTATTCTGGGGTAATTGTACTGAGAGGGAGAGCATATTCAAAGCCCAAAAACGTTGTATTAGATCGATGACCAGCCTAAAAAATACCGACAGTTGCGCACCTGTGTTCAAATCCCTAAAATTACTCACCTTTCCATCGTTATATATACTCGAAGTTGCAATATTTGTTAGAACAAACATTCATCTGTTCACCCTAATGGACGATATTAGAACACGTCCGGGATTAGTTAGATCTCAATATAAAAATCGAATATGTACAGGTGGATACAAAACAGCATTATTAAAGAAAAGTCTGCTGTGTATGGGCCCTATCATCTATAATAAAATACCCCAGGCCTATAAAGAACTAACATTTAGTTTATTTAAAAAAAGACTAACTTCACTACTTATAGATAAATGTTATTATTCGATTCAAGATTTTTTAGATGACAACAGTCTGTAATAATATCATATAGTCATTAATTTCCTGTGTCCATCCTAATATTTATAATTCAATTATTAATTTATAATTATTAATGTATAATTTAATTTATTTAATTAATGATAATATAATTGTTTTTTTTTCTCTGAAATGTTTGTATAATAAAAATGTATTATTCTACTTTTGCATGCCGTAAGGTAGAATATGTTGGAACACTTATATAAAATGTAAACATCCTATTTTGTACCCATATTCTTTGCAAAATAAACGATTTGATTTGATTTGATTTGATTTGATTTGATAAAATGTGTGTCCCCCCCCCTGTAATTTCCAAACTACCAATGTGAAAAATTTAAAAAAACATATGTTATAAAGCTTAATAAAAACTATCAACCAAAATTGGTTTGAACGAAATATAGTCAGTAGTTTTTGAGATGTAGCAGTTTTTCAGTAACCGCAAATTAAAACTTTGTTATTTTTGTTGCCGAGAAATGTTATGTTTTATATGTATAGGTAAAGCTAATATAAAGCTGAATAGTTTGTATGAACGTGCTAATCTAGGGAACTAACTGGTCGGATTTGAAAAAATATTTCCGTGTTAGATAGGTCATTTGTTGAGGAAGGCTATAGAATAGAATTGTATGGATCATGTTATCTGAATGAAATGAATTAGTATTGTGAACTTACTTTGGGTCCTATGATGATCACGCTGTATGGCGCGATGGCGGCCGGCCACCGCACCTGAGTCTCAGTCGACAGCGCCTCTATACTGGCCGCCAGTAACCTGCAGAAAATAATATTAAAATGGTGAACAGCAAATAGTTTAAACCATGTTATAAAGAACAGCTCGATAAATAAACGCGATCCCGAGATCAACGGTGGTGACAGAAGGACCACAGGTGATTTTATAATGGTACCGTTTCTTTTTTAGGGTTCCGCACCCAAAAGGTAAAACGGGACCCTATTACTAAGACTTCGTTGTCTGTCTGTCTCTCTGTCCGTCTGTCTGTCTGTCTCCACGCTGTATCTCACTAACCGTGATAGCTAGAAAGCTGAAATTTTCACAGATGATGATTTCTGTTGCCGCTATAACAACAAATACTAAAAATGAAAAAAAAAATATTAAGGGTCGGTTCATATCTGACGGAAGATGCGTCGAGCGTATCGTGTAAGTATGATCGACGCACTAACGCATCATCGGTTAGGTGTGAACGCTCGAATGTTTTATTATGTATTTGTCTGTTATGGCGTTACGCAACCGACGATACGCGACGCATTTTCCGTCAGATCTGAACCGACCCTAAGGGGGATGGGGTACGGAACCCTTCATGCGCGAGTCCAACACGCACTTGGCCGGTTTTTTAACTGACTTCAAGAAAGGAGGAGGTTTCTGAATTCGACCGTATATTTTTTTATGCACGGTAACCCACAAATTTTATGATATTGAACGAACTTTTTGACAGTTTCCCAAAAATGACATACATTTTAACTGCTGCGAAATGTAGCTCTCCATCATGTCATGAATATGACGTCATATTGTATTAGTAGCATAAGTGTGACGTAGGTATATACGAGCACAATAATAATGGCGTCCAAGGTCGTTTGTCGGCCACGGCGGCTGTTCTCATATAAGGAGATCAGCCAGAAGTTTTCTTAGTCCTCGGGAGTCGAACCCGAGACCCCGTGCACAGCAGTCGGCTAAGCGACAACTAGACTAACAAGGCAGTTATACGAACACAAACACTATTTTGAATATGACATCAATTAACTGGTCAGTATATTTCAGAACAAATTGACAACATGGCATTTATTCATGACGTCTTGAGGCGCATCATGTCAATATAGTAAGGAAGCGGCTAGGCGGACAGCTTACCTGGTGATGCCAATCCCGTAGCAGGACATGATGAGAGGCTGCGGCGCTCCGGCGGGCGGCGTGTAGTGCGCCGACAGCGGAGCGCTGTACTTCGTGCCCAGGATGAACGTGTGCCCTACCTGGAAGTATGCAGATATTATCTAGATTTTATACAGTTAAATAAGAAATACATCATTTGTGAAAATTTCAGCTTTCTAGCTATCACAGTTTATGAAATACAGCCAGGAGACAGACAGACAGACAACGAAGTCTTAGTAATAGGGTCCCGTTTTACCTTTTTGGGTACGGAACCTTAAAAAGCTACTTAATATTACAAAACAAAAATAAAATATACTGAGAACTTAGAGACTGTGCACACCACGTTTCTAAGCGTGCCGTCGACGCGCATTTCTAAACCTTGGTGTGTACTTACATAGGCCCTTAGTATTGTCATGTATAACAATGTCTATAGAGTGCATACTTTTTAAATACTTGCAACATGGTTACATCCTTTGAAAAACGCTTTCAGTGTTAAGGTCATGGCACATTGTACCGGCACGGTCACGGCACAGCAAATAACGTGTCATTTAAATTTGAACATTAAATCGTACGACGTATGATATATTCATAACGTCAATACAAAAAAGCCAACGGCAGGCTTTCAGCGCGCGGTTTCCTATCTAACAACTCACGTTGTTATGAAATATATCATACGTCATACAATTTAATGTTCAAATTTAAATGACACGTTATTTGACGTGCCGTGACCGTGCCGGTACAATGTGCCATGACCTTAACACTGAAAGCGTTTTTCAAAGGATGTAACCATGTTGCAAGTATTTAAAAAGTATGCACTCTATAGACATTGTTATACATGACAATACTAAGGGCCTATGTAAGTACACACCAAGGTTTAGAAATGCGCGTCGACGGCACGCTTAGAAACGTGGTGTGCACAGTCTCTAAGTTCTCAGTATATTTTATTTTTGTTTTGTAATATTAAGTAGCTTTTTAAGGTTCCGTACCCAAAAAGGTAAAACGGGACCCTATTACTAAGACTTCGTTGTCTGTCTGTCTGTCTCCTGGCTGTATTTCATAAACTGTGATAGCTAGAAAGCTGAAATTTTCACAAATGATGTATTTCTTATTTAACTGTATAAAATCTAGATAATATCTGCATACTTCCAGGTAGGGCACACGTTCATCCTGGGCACGAAGTACAGCGCTCCGCTGTCGGCGCACTACACGCCGCCCGCCGGAGCGCCGCAGCCTCTCATCATGTCCTGCTACGGGATTGGCATCACCAGGTAAGCTGTCCGCCTAGCCGCTTCCTTACTATATTGACATGATGCGCCTCAAGACGTCATGAATAAATGCCATGTTGTCAATTTGTTCTGAAATATACTGACCAGTTAATTGATGTCATATTCAAAATAGTGTTTGTGTTCGTATAACTGCCTTGTTAGTCTAGTTGTCGCTTAGCCGACTGCTGTGCACGGGGTCTCGGGTTCGACTCCCGAGGACTAAGAAAACTTCTGGCTGATCTCCTTATATGAGAACAGCCGCCGTGGCCGACAAACGACCTTGGACGCCATTATTATTGTGCTCGTATATACCTACGTCACACTTATGCTACTAATACAATATGACGTCATATTCATGACATGATGGAGAGCTACATTTCGCAGCAGTTAAAATGTATGTCATTTTTGGGAAACTGTCAAAAAGTTCGTTCAATATCATAAAATTTGTGGGTTACCGTGCATAAAAAAATATACGGTCGAATTCAGAAACCTCCTCCTTTCTTGAAGTCAGTTAAAAAACCGGCCAAGTGCGTGTTGGACTCGCGCATGAAGGGTTCCGTACCCCATCCCCCTTAGGGTCGGTTCAGATCTGACGGAAAATGCGTCGCGTATCGTCGGTTGCGTAACGCCATAACAGACAAATACATAATAAAACATTCGAGCGTTCACACCTAACCGATGATGCGTTAGTGCGTCGATCATACTTACACGATACGCTCGACGCATCTTCCGTCAGATATGAACCGACCCTTAATATTTTTTTTTTCATTTTTAGTATTTGTTGTTATAGCGGCAACAGAAATCATCATCTGTGAAAATTTCAGCTTTCTAGCTATCACGGTTAGTGAGATACAGCGTGGAGACAGACAGACAGACGGACAGAGAGACAGACAGACAACGAAGTCTTAGTAATAGGGTCCCGTTTTACCTTTTGGGTGCGGAACCCTAAAAAAGAAACGGTACCATTATAAAATCACCTGTGGTCCTTCTGTCACCACCGTTGATCTCGGGATCGCGTTTATTTATCGAGCTGTTCTTTATAACATGGTTTAAACTATTTGCTGTTCACCATTTTAATATTATTTTCTGCAGGTTACTGGCGGCCAGTATAGAGGCGCTGTCGACTGAGACTCAGGTGCGGTGGCCGGCCGCCATCGCGCCATACAGCGTGATCATCATAGGACCCAAAGTAAGTTCACAATACTAATTCATTTCATTCAGATAACATGATCCATACAATTCTATTCTATAGCCTTCCTCAACAAATGACCTATCTAACACGGAAATATTTTTTCAAATCCGACCAGTTAGTTCCCTAGATTAGCACGTTCATACAAACTATTCAGCTTTATATTAGCTTTACCTATACATATAAAACATAACATTTCTCGGCAACAAAAATAACAAAGTTTTAATTTGCGGTTACTGAAAAACTGCTACATCTCAAAAACTACTGACTATATTTCGTTCAAACCAATTTTGGTTGATAGTTTTTATTAAGCTTTATAACATATGTTTTTTTAAATTTTTCACATTGGTAGTTTGGAAATTACAGGGGGGGGGACACACATTTTATCAAATCAAATCAAATCAAATCAAATCAAATCGTTTATTTTGCAAAGAATATGGGTACAAAATAGGATGTTTACATTTTATATAAGTGTTCCAACATATTCTACCTTACGGCATGCAAAAGTAGAATAATACATTTTTATTATACAAACATTTCAGAGAAAAAAAAACAATTNCCTCGACACTACTGACGAGCGCGACATCCCCGCCGCAGTGCGGGCAGGTGTCGGCGGCGTCGGCGGCGCGCGCGCACTGGCGGCAGCGCGCCAGCGCGTCCTCGCCCGCCGCCGCCGGCAGCTGCCACTCGTGCGACACCGACCCGCCCATCTCGCCCGCCGGCGCCGGGACTGACGGACACGACATACTATGATGGCGTCCCAGCCGATTGTCGGCCACGGCGGCTGTTCTCATATAAGGAGATCAGCTGCGCAAGACATATTATAGTGCACAAGCATTTGCTGTGACACAGGTGCACTCCCTATTCCCTCACGAGCATAACCCGATGGGACGACACTCACACCACCGGTGAGAGATCAGGAGATCAGGCAGAACGTCAATATAAAAAGCCATCGGCGTAGTGACAGCGAGCTTGGAGCTACCAAACACCAGCCGTGCCGTGCCTTTATGTGTGTCTAGCGTCATTTCATTCCATCAGTCTGGTCAGAATGATGGGAGAATTATCGTGTAACCGATTGATTGACGGACTGATGGTCCAGAATAAACCGTGTTTTTCGTCCGTCATTCTGGCATCTGTCTGAGCCGAGCCAGACTGATGGAATGGACTGACGCCAGACTGATGGAATGGACTGACGCCAGACTGTTCATGTAACCTCTCTCTAAGACAGGGGTTACACGATCAGTCTGACGTCAGTCCATTCCATCAGTCTGGTCCAGAATGATGGGAGAATGATCGTGTGATAAGTTAACCGGTTGAATGACGGACTGATGGTCCAAAATGTACCGTGTTTTTTGTCCGTCAGTCTTTCGTCAGTCTGAGACTGATGCCAGAATGACGTCAGACTGATCGTGTAACCCCTGTCTTATACTCACCCTTCTGCACAGGCAGTTCGAGCTGGCTGAACAGCTCGGTGTAGGCCTGACAGACGCTGGTGTAGGTGGCGCGGGCGCAGCCCTCGGTGGCGTGCGCGCCGTACGCGTCGAGCATGCTGAACTCGCGCGCGCGCAGCAGCCCGTGCTTCGGGCGGAGCTCGTCGCGGTATTTGTTGCTTATCTTCGGGGAAATTATGGGGGGAATAAGAATCTATATTAAAATGCTGATAGTTTGTTTGAATGTGCTTATTTTAGGAAGTTGGTCTGATACGATTATTTTTTTAGTACTTATTAGATGGCCTATTTACCGAGGAAGGCTTTCCATCCTTTCCATCCAGGTAAGCTGAATACTTACCATGGAACACGGGTGAAACCACTGGCGAAAAATTTTTAAAAACGACTTATATAACTGAAAAATTGTTAACTACTATGTTTGTTTAGTAACCTTGACTTGAAAAATTTGGTCAAAAGTCAAAAAAGTCAAACATTATAAAATAGCCATTATAGTGTATCGAGAAAGACTATATACAGGTAACTTTATACCCGGGTGTGTTAAGTAGTTTCCGAGACATTACCTGGTATAATAATAATGGTAGTTGTTTGTATGAGAGCGGCCCCACGTCTGACAGCAAGTCTGCTATTGCTTCCTCATGTGTCTGGAATGTAGCACATACACTTTATTAGTTTCAAAAAATCTATACTAATATTATAAAGAAGAAAACTTTGTTTGGTTGTAATGAATAGGCTCAAAACTACTGGACCGATTTTAAAAATTCTTTCCCCATTCGAAAGCTACATTATCCACGAGTGACATAGGCTATATTTTATCCGGGTATGGGCAGTAATTCCCACGGGATGCGAGTGAAACCGCGGGAAAACGGCTNGACCGATTTTAAAAATTCTTTCACCATTCGAAAGCTACATTATCCACGAGTGACATAGGCTATATTTTATCCGGGTATGGGCAGTAATTCCCACGGGATGCGAGTGAAACCGCGGGAAAACGGCTATAGTAAATAAACTTTGAGTTACTAATGTTTAGCTATAGATACTTCTATATTTACTTTTAAATTTTTTGTAAGAAAATGTATCATGCATAATGTTAATGTGTGCCAGCCAAATAGTACACTGTGCCTAAAGTTTATTAAATTTAAAATCTTTTTATACCCATTCTTGTAAAATAAATTCAATTCTAACATTATAAACAGTAAACATTTCATTTGTTTGCAAAACAAAGGTTTGTTTGGAAACTATAATATCCTTGAATGACATAGGTTATAATATATCTAATCTGGATATGCAAAGAAGTTCCACTGGGACGCAGATGAAACCACAAGAAACAACTTGATGATGAATCAGCAATGAGACAAACTCACCGGTGCCAATAAATACTTCTTTCCATGCCTATCCTCCAACCTCATGAGTTCCGGTCCCACCTCCTCTAGTCTCCCGGTCTTATCCCACAGTGTGGCAGCTGTTAATGATGGTATGGACATCCGCTGTGCTCCAGCACTCTCTATGCAGGAGATAATCAGTGCTTCCAGCTTGTCTAGTGCTCGCCGAGCTAGGGGCAGTATTGTGAACACTCCGGGACCAGACGGACGGATGAGACCACATTCTAGTAGTAGCTGGAATGGGAGGGTTAAAAGGTTATATGATGTGATCGGTTTGATCTGTGTCTAGATGGAACTACTTCCCGCACATGGATAAAAAGTAGATTATATGTTATTCTGATATATAAGTTATATTACTTACTGCAAAGTTTCAACAAAATCCATTTAATACTTTTTGCGTGAAGGAGGAACAAACTTACATACATACAAACTTTTGTGTTTAAGATATTTGTAGTATGTATAGTTCAATAAATCGAGTTAGAGTATTATGTTGTAAATGAAAATGTCAATTTATTGTTTTTTTTTCTTTAAATAACCAGTAAAAAAACCGGCCAAGTGCGAGTTGGACTCGCGCGCGAAGGGTTCCGTACCAAGCTGTAGTTCCACGCTTGAGTAACAGATGGCGTTGTATTCAAATTGCACTGTCTTTATAATTTATTGTATGGGGCCCCCCTTAATATATAACTTTTTTTAATTTTTAGTATTTGTTGTTATAGCGGCAACGAAAATACATCATTTGTGAAAATTTCAGCTTTCTAGCTATCACGGTTAATGAGATACAGCGTGGAGACAGACAGACAGACAGACAGACAGACAGACAGACAGACAGACAGACAGACAGACAACGAAGTCTTAGTAATAGGGTTCCGTTTTTACCCTTTGGGTACGGAACCCTAAAAATGGAACAGTAAAATAGTTATTTTATGAATTAATTCACTGAGTTGGTCTATACGTTTCCGCTGAAATAATCAAGTAAGGTTAGTGGGGGCAAGATGAAAAACGGGGTAACACAAAATGTCATCCATAACTCCAGATTTAGTGCAGATTTTGCAGTGATAGCAACATTATGAGAATCGCCATTTTGTTACGCCAAACTTTCTCATTCAGCGTTTGCCATTTCGAGTGATTGGTCGTGTTAAAAACTTAAATACCCGAGTCGTGACTTTTACGAAGTTAAATCGAGTTTTTTGATCTTCCCCCGAGTTCCATAACTTCACTTATGAGGTAGGTACGAGTGTTTTATTGGAATACCTGCTCATTATTTTGAATTTTTAGTCGTGTTATTACACCTTAATATGTTTTTATAACGTATTTTAGGAGTTATTACAACTTTCCATCTTCACCCCTAAAAATTTGACGGGGTAAGAAGAACATATAAAAATTTCGATCTGACCCCGATTTCAAAACTCATAGTTTCATTTCAAATTGTGTGGATTTTAATTATTATTATTAATAAAAGGATTTATTTGATTGATTTGTATTTTTTTATATTCATTTTTAAGCTGTAGTGAAAAGTGAAAAGCCNAATAAAAGGATTTATTTGATTGAGAGTATTTTTTTAAATTCATTTTTAAGCTGTAGTAAAAAGATTGGGAACCTCTTCTTCAATCTTTCCCCGGTGGGGTAAGATTGAAATATACAAAACAAATAATTCGTTTTATCTTTGTTATGCCAAGGCATTTTGACACTACTGGTAGTTTCGAGTATTCTAGGCACTTCAAAATAAAGACTAGTGAGCATCAACAGCGTCAGATATTCATTTGAACGATTTTAGAAACTATTTCGGTCTTTCCCCGTCAGCTTTTTGTCTTTCCCCTAGACATATTTTCGTAATAACAACATTTAACTTATTTATTTTTCTGCTTTCGAATAGATTTAATAGGAAGGTATTAATATGATACAAAAATATATTCTTTGCTCTTTACTCATGACAAAAATCATTTTAGAATACGCTTATATGTACGGTTCTACACGTCTTCAAACACAACACTGCTCATCTCATTGAAAAACCGTTTGGTCTTGCCCCTACCGACCTTACGCTGAGGTTAAAATGATTAAATAATAGCTTTTTATGCAAAATTAAGCTCTCTTATAGAATAAGAAATGAAGAAATGATTTTTATGATACAAACAAAATAAGAATTTACCTACCTTTTGACTTTTACAGGTAATTTCCGTGTTCTTGATCTTAGCATTCTTTGGTATTGTTATAACCGGTTGAAATATCTTCGACAAATATCGCATTCTCTTATAATTTACGTATATTTTTCTATATATTTATGTTGTTTTATTGTAAGCGAACTGTTAAAATTTAGGTTAGAAAATCAGCTGTTCGAGACCTGTCACTGTCAAATTTTTGAAGTTACGTTTCGTTTTTGGTTTTGAAATGCACGAACTACAAATAAATTACCTTGTAAAAGTAGCAAAATTAATTTATTAAAATCTTAGAGTAATCTTTACCTTTCTTCAATTATAATATGTTTGTATATAATAATATTAAAATTGTTTATTTTAAAAGACCATTCACTAAACGTAAATTCAAGCATGACTGACAGGCTCACTGCTCACTAGAACTTCTATATTTAAACTGTGCTAGAACGGGCCTGTAGTAAAAGGACGATTTCATTAAATAAGTATTTTAATTAAATTATGTTTTGGCTTATTGGGCGTATAAACTCATAGGTGTGCCATATACCATTCTTTACTTGGCCGGTGGTCTTCGATTTTATCGTAATAAATTATTAAATATGATGGAACGATGGAACTTACCTCGCCGCTCTCCAACCGCAACCCTAGAGAATTTTCAAAATCCCGAATAGGACCCATCTCATTCCTCTGCACCCGGCTCCTTGGAGAATTATCTATGCTCAGTGTTGCATCTACCACTTCATTAGCCATCTTCGATTTCTATTAGTGAATTTTGGTACGCAAGGATTGATCCCTCATCACAGAATATGAAAATACAGAAGTTTTTTTTACTTTTCCTTAGAAATATAACCTTTTGACCTCCCAAAATAATTAGCATCTACTTCTAAAGCTGTAACAAGCTTGTAGGACAACAAAACAAAGGGCAAGTAATGAAACAACGCCATGTTTGTGCACCCGAGTCACGAGTCACGGCTCTTGTGAAGATGCCGCAAGCTTTTAATTAGCTAATAGCTTTGCAAAACAACGTCTAATTGTAATGGTAGCCTACTTTATCTTCTAGTTACATTAGGTATTAGTTTTCTCCAGTATCAGATTTCATAGACGATATTAATTAACTACATGACCTAACATCTAATTAAAATATATTTACCCCCTCTCTTTCTGGTCATCGAATCACGACTGAACGGCTGGACCGATTCCGATATATAAACGTGATAGTTTGGATCCATGGTTGTACCTTACTAACTCTTCCACGTAAAAACTACTGAAAGGATTTTAATGAAACTTTTCAGTAATATGTTGGCATAGTTTTTCTTTAATATCGCAAACGCTTTATCAATTAGTAGAACTGTAAAATGCCTGCATTATCTCAATTAGCGAACTAAAAATAACAGTTCAGAAAGTTAACTAATCCCAAATGACGTAGGTAAGTATCTCCTAAATAAAATAATTAACAAGTGTATCTTAGAACAGTCTCCCACCTTGCCCTTCTTCTTGGCGGTCGTTAAAAAGGTAACACTAGACAGAGGGACAACTTTTTATAAGGGTGCCTGAACAAATACAAAAACCAGTGTCAAATTCCTGTTATCTATGGAGGATGATGAAGCCCATTTCCACGCACCGTCCACATCGGTAAATTGAAATGGAAACGAACCGCGGTCGGTTGGGCACTCATAATGTTTATCATTGGTTTGGAGCTTAGAGCATTTCATGTTGGAACCGCCTTAAACACAAATCTGTAGGTATGCGAAATGCGGAGGGCGTTACGCACGCACACTACAAAATTGTCATAAACAAGCTTAAAAATGCAAACATTTACAAACGATAAGCTACTCCAATCTGAAAAAATACCCAAAGGACATTGGATAGTTCTATCTTTACTAAGATTATAAAGAGGAAAGGTTTGTAAGTGTTTGTAACGAATTGATTCAAAATGTATCTACTGAGCCGATTTGAAAAATTCTTTCACTGTTGGGAAGCTAGGCTATCTCTGAGCATCATAGGCTATATTTTTTCCGGGTACGAGCAGAGGTTCCCCCGAGAAGCGGGTGAAACCGCGGGACACAGCCAGTCAAAGTTGAAAATCTATTTGACAGATCGTAGTAGCTTCATGTGAAGGCGTCTGCACAGACGCATGACTATGAGCGCCGCTCTCGTACTAACAGGAGATGGCACATCAATGGCGTCTCCAGTGGGTCAAACGTTTATGCAGCCGTAACGTTTTATCATTGGTTTGGCGCGAACCGTTTAACCTCAGATAGAGTGTCGCTCGGCCGGAGATCATCCGCGTTTAGCTGATCCAGTTAGTGCACAGTGGTGAGAGCGGGCGCGGAGGCGGGAGCGGGTAATCATATCACACTACTCTGACGACTGGTTGTGTGTGTGTTTGTTACCCTTTCATGAACAAACGGCAGTGCGGATTGTGATGAAACTTGCTAGTAATTTAGCTTTTACATTGGAAATGCGTCGTTGGTCTAGTGGTCGCATAGCGCGACTGTCGTGCCACGGGTCTCGCTTTGTGGGTTTTAGAAACTTTCACAAAGCATCCTGAAGTTTGGAAGTTGGCAGTGTTAGACACCCGTCCGTACCTAGGAGGGTACGTAAAGCCGGCATCCTCGATTGCTACTCAGTAGCAGTCGTAGATACTCAATTCCACATCAGAGGCCGTCAGACGGATATGAGAAAACTCTGACACTAGGGCTTGTCAGGTGATTAAACCTGCAATGAGTGAGTCTTTACGTAGTGATTAGCGCTCATTTCTTAACTGTTTGAGAGGAGGCCTGTGCCCAGCAGTGGTACCTGCAATAAGAAGGCTGATAATGATGATGGTGACATTTAATATCGATCATCGCTCGTTCCCTCACAATAGCCACACCACATTACTTATCAAGTTCACAGGTCATTTAGCAGCCATTTTGTGACGCGTCACCGAGCTAATGGAATCGGCGGGAAACGACAAAACGCCGCCATTTTGTCTTTTATTAATGTTTTTATTCCGCTGACATGTGAAAGGGTGAAAAGATTTGGGAGTTTGCAGGATGTATTAAATTTAATGAGGTTGATTAACAGGGGATGATTAGACTTTTGGGGTAAGTATATTAAGGGTTGTAGCTTTATTAGTTGTGATTTATGGTTTTCGGGTTTGGGTCGTAATGACTTTTATAATAAGCATAGATAACCGTAACGTTTGTACAGGAACTGGGCACCTATAGATTGCTAGTAATAGCACTAAAATCCCACGATACGTTTTGCGGCGTCTGATATTTATTATCTACTTACCGTAAAACAGACTCTTTAAATCTTTCCTGATTAATCAAATTAAACCCAAAATTAAAATTACTAAAGACCCATGCTTAAGAATATCAAATCCACAAAAAAAAAACAATTATTTCAAGTCAGAACATTAACTTACCTATCCACTTTGTTTCAACTCAAAAAATATAGTGTACCATTCTTCTTACAAAATCCTCTTTATAATTCCACCACAAATCTCTTTACAATTAACTGTTAAATTAAAAACGTTAATTACCTGGCAACCCGGGTAAACTGATCATCCATCAGGTGTAGCCAGCTGATTAATGTGTTGCTGCACCTGCGGCTAGGAGCCAGGATTAGCAGGTAACGTCGGGGTATTAGTCATAGTGGGATAGGCAGGGTGTTAACTATAAATATGTCTTGGGATGTCATGTGACTGGTTCATTTTCTGGGCTTGCTGTAAGATTTAGTTTACCACTTTTGTACATATTCAATTGTATAGCTTGCATTTTCGTTTTTGTTATTATACTTTTAATAAAATATGTTCAGAATAGTTAAGTTTATATTATGGCGAACTTCGCGCTATAATAGCAGCTGAGTACCAGTGTGCTACATGGAGCGATAGCATGTCTGACCTCTTCAACCCAGTTACGTGAGGAACCCGATACGTCTTGTTAAGACTTTACACTGTTACACTCTCTGTCCTCTGACTACCCGTAACGATTGCCAAAGATTTTCAAATAACAGCTAGGTCCCACAAAAAAATGCTTTCCCAAACACGAAAGTACTCGTCATGACAAGATGATCATCCATCCACGAACCGACCGCATCATGCGTTGCTAACCTTACAATCTATTGAGCTTTGTGGCTATTACTTAGCCACGAGATCCTCACAATCCTCACATATCAATTAGGTAGCTACTCTAGCTACCTATCTAAAAGAGAATCCATGGAAACGTTTTTAATTTTGGCTACCTTTCTAAGGAATTATCCGTCAGATAGCTATCTGGAGCCTTTGAAACTGGGGGATTGTCTCTTAATTTTGCAATTTTGAGTATTTCCTTCCTCCCCCGGTGGATCCACAGACTATAACTCATTAGCGCGGCGAGTCGGATTATCTCGTTCATACGTCATTTGTTCTGCGATGTCGCCGTTTGTCATTGTGTTATGCACAGGCAGTGGCTTCGTTGGTTTGCTCAGCATTATTTTGGGAGCTAGTTAAGGTTAAAGTTTTTATACTTTCGTGATTTGTAGACGTATTGATGGGCGATCGGGACTTAAACGCCATAAACTACATTTGGACAGACTAGTTGTGACCAGTATGTCAACCTAATCGAATCTGTTAAATATTATCAACCGAACATTAACCTTGGCCCATTGTAATAAGGTTGAAAATCTATTGAAGAAATTTGACGAATGGTGGTAGGTTGACCTGTTGGCGTCTGTACCTACTTATAAAGGGCCAATATTACCTATGTTATGAAACTCTTAGGATATCTCTAAGATATCGTACCCTTATACATAGTTGTATATCGTGTTTAGTTCCAATTGTTTAGAAAGGTTAGTAAATGTTTGATACTGCGGTTAGTGTGAGAAAATAGTTGAACCTTCCATATGGACCAGTGAGTGCTTCCTCTGGTACCACTTCCAAGCCTAAGAACCTCATGGTCACCTATCATAGCGGCCAAATTGCGAGTGTTTTGCCTGCCAGTTACATTCTTACAAAATCATCACGCTTTAAAAAATACTGCCAGGCTATTTAACCGAATCATTTTGATTTCAGACATTAAAACCTGAATTAATATCGTTCAATGGAGTCTTCAACCACGTAAGCATGATTGCTATAAAGAAAATTAACTTTTACAAAGATATTTGCCTCCACACTTATTGTCCCCCGTCACACAAAACATTTTACCGCTTAGCTAAATACTCCTTCGAGCGTAAAAAGAAAAAAAAGAACACAGACGGAATAAACAATTTTTTTTCAGCCTTGTGCTTCTTGCCAGTGACATTGTATTTCACGGCTGGCAACACTTTAGTTTGGGCGCGAAAAATTGCGCAAATGTCAATGGCAGATGTTGAGCTGTGGTGAATGAAATCGTGCGACACATTGACTAGTGTCGCAGAAACTGTAACGTGTGGTTGAGCTGTTACGTCTGTTGTGGACAGTATGACCACAGGATATTTGGAGGGTCCAGCTCCACTTTTCAGGCGCCTATGAAATCAGTATTTCACAGTCCGCTTTCTACCTCTGGGTATAGGTACGGAATAGGCGTTGGTACCTACTAGGTTTCGCCAGCGGCTTCAACCGCGTCCCGTGGGAACTACCTACTCCTTCCAGCCAAATAAAAAGCCCTATTTTTCAAAGGGTCTAGTTACTAGACGCACTACGCTTAATAAGAGTTTAGTATTAGTCAAATTATAATACATAGTTAGGTAGGAGATACCAAATTGTCGAGTTAATTTTGAATCAGACGTATTTTTAAATCACTAGTAATTATCACGACATAATTATGAACAAAAGTTGGTCTGGTATAAGCAAAGCAGTAAGCAGTCAAACATAGAACCTCCCTTGAGGTGAGATAAAAATAACATAATTTTTCCATTATTCCATCCCAAATATAACAGCGTTTAAATTCCATAAAACAAACCATTCATCTACAAAGACCACCTCTAAAATTGTTCAACCCAAATATGTTTCCCATTCACAGGGGACAATAAAAAAATATGTTCAAACCCACAAATTACCGAAATTAAACCGCGTAGAAACAGGTGCTGTCATCAAACGGCCATAATGAAAACAAATTGCATACTTTCGTCGCGCAAAAATGTAAAATGTTCAAACTGTGTACGTGGTAATAATTTAAATGGCGCGTATTAGCCGGTTGCCGCCAAATAAGAGGAGTTTCGTAATCTGTGGTCATCGCGCGGCTATCCATTTTTCAGATTGTTNTTACGTGAGGAACCCGATACGTCTTGTTAAGACTTTACACTGTTACACTCTCTGTCCTCTGACTACCCGTAACGATTGCCAAAGATTTTCAAATAACAGCTAGGTCCCACAAAAAAATGCTTTCCCAAACACGAAAGTACTCGTCATGACAAGATGATCATCCATCCACGAACCGACCGCATCATGCGTTGCTAACCTTACAATCTATTGAGCTTTGTGGCTATTACTTAGCCACGAGATCCTCACAATCCTCACATATCAATTAGGTAGCTACTCTAGCTACCTATCTAAAAGAGAATCCATGGAAACGTTTTTAATTTTGGCTACCTTTCTAAGGAATTATCCGTCAGATAGCTATCTGGAGCCTTTGAAACTGGGGGATTGTCTCTTAATTTTGCAATTTTGAGTATTTCCTTCCTCCCCCGGTGGATCCACAGACTATAACTCATTAGCGCGGCGAGTCGGATTATCTCGTTCATACGTCATTTGTTCTGCGATGTCGCCGTTTGTCATTGTGTTATGCACAGGCAGTGGCTTCGTTGGTTTGCTCAGCATTATTTTGGGAGCTAGTTAAGGTTAAAGTTTTTATACTTTCGTGATTTGTAGACGTATTGATGGGCGATCGGGACTTAAACGCCATAAACTACATTTGGACAGACTAGTTGTGACCAGTATGTCAACCTAATCGAATCTGTTAAATATTATCAACCGAACATTAACCTTGGCCCATTGTAATAAGGTTGAAAATCTATTGAAGAAATTTGACGAATGGTGGTAGGTTGACCTGTTGGCGTCTGTACCTACTTATAAAGGGCCAATATTACCTATGTTATGAAACTCTTAGGATATCTCTAAGATATCGTACCCTTATACATAGTTGTATATCGTGTTTAGTTCCAATTGTTTAGAAAGGTTAGTAAATGTTTGATACTGCGGTTAGTGTGAGAAAATAGTTGAACCTTCCATATGGACCAGTGAGTGCTTCCTCTGGTACCACTTCCAAGCCTAAGAACCTCATGGTCACCTATCATAGCGGCCAAATTGCGAGTGTTTTGCCTGCCAGTTACATTCTTACAAAATCATCACGCTTTAAAAAATACTGCCAGGCTATTTAACCGAATCATTTTGATTTCAGACATTAAAACCTGAATTAATATCGTTCAATGGAGTCTTCAACCACGTAAGCATGATTGCTATAAAGAAAATTAACTTTTACAAAGATATTTGCCTCCACACTTATTGTCCCCCGTCACACAAAACATTTTACCGCTTAGCTAAATACTCCTTCGAGCGTAAAAAGAAAAAAAAGAACACAGACGGAATAAACAATTTTTTTTCAGCCTTGTGCTTCTTGCCAGTGACATTGTATTTCACGGCTGGCAACACTTTAGTTTGGGCGCGAAAAATTGCGCAAATGTCAATGGCAGATGTTGAGCTGTGGTGAATGAAATCGTGCGACACATTGACTAGTGTCGCAGAAACTGTAACGTGTGGTTGAGCTGTTACGTCTGTTGTGGACAGTATGACCACAGGATATTTGGAGGGTCCAGCTCCACTTTTCAGGCGCCTATGAAATCAGTATTTCACAGTCCGCTTTCTACCTCTGGGTATAGGTACGGAATAGGCGTTGGTACCTACTAGGTTTCGCCAGCGGCTTCAACCGCGTCCCGTGGGAACTACCTACTCCTTCCAGCCAAATAAAAAGCCCTATTTTTCAAAGGGTCTAGTTACTAGACGCACTACGCTTAATAAGAGTTTAGTATTAGTCAAATTATAATACATAGTTAGGTAGGAGATACCAAATTGTCGAGTTAATTTTGAATCAGACGTATTTTTAAATCACTAGTAATTATCACGACATAATTATGAACAAAAGTTGGTCTGGTATAAGCAAAGCAGTAAGCAGTCAAACATAGAACCTCCCTTGAGGTGAGATAAAAATAACATAATTTTTCCATTATTCCATCCCAAATATAACAGCGTTTAAATTCCATAAAACAAACCATTCATCTACAAAGACCACCTCTAAAATTGTTCAACCCAAATATGTTTCCCATTCACAGGGGACAATAAAAAAATATGTTCAAACCCACAAATTACCGAAATTAAACCGCGTAGAAACAGGTGCTGTCATCAAACGGCCATAATGAAAACAAATTGCATACTTTCGTCGCGCAAAAATGTAAAATGTTCAAACTGTGTACGTGGTAATAATTTAAATGGCGCGTATTAGCCGGTTGCCGCCAAATAAGAGGAGTTTCGTAATCTGTGGTCATCGCGCGGCTATCCATTTTTCAGATTGTTTTTTTAGGGTTCCGTACCCAAAAGGTAAAACGGGACCCTATTACTAAGACTACGTTGTCTGTCTGTCTCCACGCTGTATCTCATAAGCCGTGATAGCTAAAAAGCTGAAATTTTCACAAATGATGTATTTCCGTTGCCGCTATAACTACAAATACTAAAAATTAAAAAAAATATAAATATTAAGGGGGTTCCCCATACAATAAACGTGTAAAACAGCAAATCATAACTTTGTTATTCATATATTTGTATGAAAAACAAAGTTATTATTTGCTGTCCGAAAAATGTTTGTATTTTGGCTAGTTATAGGTAATAGATATGTTCATAGATAATGGCACGGAACCCTTCATGCGCGACTCCAACTCGCACTTGACCGGTTTTTTCAGATTGTTTTTTTAGCTAGAGCTGCGTCCTACGTTTTTGCATGCCCATGCAATCGTAATGATTTTCTCAGTCGAATATCTATTTGCTTGACATTAAAATGCTTGTGTCTAATAACTAACGGGGATTTTTAACTCTTCAGTGTACGAAATAAGCTGATTCCCACAGTATCACCCGTATGACGGAATTACTTTATTTGTAAAAACTTTTCTACAAAGAAAACTGACTTCGAAAACCACATAAATTAAAATTAATATATTTGGGAACCCATCTTCAGATGCTGTCTTGATGACAATAGGACTACACGGTGAGTTAACTCTTTCGCAGGCAGGCAGGTTTATCGGTCAACGTGTTTTAGATTGAATGTAGTCGGATTGAAAACCTGCATTTTTTTTAATTCGATTGAAAAGAGTCTTTATGGTCCGTTCTACCTTCTTAATAAATAGATATTTTAAAATATACTTACTTACCACTGAAAACTCCCATAACTTAACGTGTATTATATTCAACAATAATTACATTGCATAACGCCACACTGAAACCCGCCATGCTCGGGACATTAAAACATATTCAGCTAAAACTTCCCGCGCTCCCCGCATTGTTTAGAAAAAGTCAAACAAACATGGCGACACATGACGCGCGTCGCAATGGCGGGAAAATACATTTTTGACATATTTTTGTTAGTGGGTGTTTTTTAGATTTTCGCGCTTAGAAAGGTATTTTTGTACTGAGCAGTTAAATATTTTTGATATTCCGTTTTCGTATTTTGAAATGGTTTTTGTGGATTTGCACGTCTTTTTAGAAAGGTCTGTGTTGTTGGGAAGTTTGTTCATCACCACTTCTTCTTTCCAACCATAATACGGAATTGGTGAAAGGGAGGCGCTTTTGGGGTTGCTGCCCTTTGTAAATTATGACGTGAAAAAGTGCTGATCTAATTAGCCTACTTTCAATAAATGATTTTGACTTTGACTTTGAAAAGCAGGTTGAGCTCGTCAAGTCAAAATGAGCCTTTAGTTGAGCACTATCACCCCATCTCCAAGATGCTTGGCTATGACCTACCTACGTCACTCATGTTTAAGTATTAGGTATTTGATAAATTAGATTTAATTACCTAGGTTCAACATGGGTTCAACTGATTTCCGGTGTTATTCCTAGGTATCAGTAGCAAGTTTCATCTATATCTCCGGCAGTCTATAATGGAGCAGTTTTTGCGTGGAAGAGTAACATACATAGTAGGATTATGACTCCGCATTTAAATTTTTTAAACAGCTTTTTAGAAACTTGGTCACATCCTCAAAATAGATGTTACATAGTAGCTTTTTCAAAAAGTAAAAACATTATTTTTATTTAAAATTATATTGTTCAGTAAAAATGTAAAGAAACACTATGTACTTACGTAGAAATTTTCCGGCCCGCTACATCGCTACGCTTACTACGGCGTAGTATCGTGCTACGCCACGTAGCGCCGTTCATGTGCAAATGATAAATTACGCACGGAAACTATTTCAAGGGGTTGCGGACCGATTCAATATTTCATCAGATTTATATTTATTATCGCAGAAATATAAGAGTATTTGTATTACTTAGAAGCCTTTTTGTAGAATGTTTTGATATAGTTAATAATAGTTATCTGTACTAATATTATAAAACTGAAGAGTTTGTTTGATTGACCGCGGTGCTCTCGGGAACTACTGGTCCGATTTCAAAATGTATTTCAGTGTTAGATAGCCCATTTATTGAGGAAGGCTATATTTATCCGGATAGGCGGAGTACTTAGCCACGGGACGCGGGTGAAACCGCTTGCGGAAGCTAGTTACGGATAATAACTTCCATTCCTGTTTAGGGGGAACCATTTTCTACACATAGGTAAAAATACCTATCTAGCCTCTAAGTTAATCTGATAAATAACATCCATCTACTAGTTGTTGTGAGAGATTAACATTCATGTACAGACACACCCACACATACACACCTATTCACATCTATAATAGGTACCTACAAGCTGTTTCCTGAATCTCCACGCGCCTTCCCAGTAGGTACCTAATGTAGTTCTCGCACCAATAACAACCACTGTCCTTTCTCAAACACTAAACTATCACTGGCACACAATTTCATTAAAATCGGTTCAGTAGTTTTGGCATGAAAGCTTGACAGGCAGACTATTTTTAGAGCGATGAGCCCACTAACAATTCCATATCTTATACTTACGTATTATCTGCATAAGCGTCGTTACACTGTTGCTCCTCTGCCGATGAGGTAACTGTCGCTCAATTATAATGGAAAAATATTCTTCTCCAAAGAAAACCTTCGACTACCATAGTCACCACAGCAAACTTTATAAGCAAAACTTTCTGACGACTTGTAAGTACAGAGTGCCCCATCACAAGATATCGTACCTACCACACTAGACTGCCTTCGCAGTCTCAAGTTCTCGCAATAAGAGTCAAACCGCACTGAGCGTCAAAATATTCTTTGTATGAAGTGTAGTTGTAGTGCAGTTCCGTTGCCGCTTAGTGCGTTATGTCACATACAATTTCATACAAATAATATTTTATCGCATCGTGTCGCGCAGTTCCGCTGACGCTCAGTGCGGTTTGACTCGACGACAGGAGAGTACACATACGGAGGGTATTGCCATTTGCCTTTGAGTTGTAGGTAGAAGAGGTACTTCTAAATAAAACACACCAATGAATGTAAACCATTTATTAATCGTTTTGTTCAATTTCAAACTGCGTCGTCGGCAGCCGGCTGACCGCCGGCCGCCAGTAAATAATTAGAATAAATATATAAGAAGCATGAAACTCTCGTTACATATTATATAATTCCTCTTCACAATTAAAAAACTACAATGACTAGTATTTTTACGATTAAACGTGGCGCCACGGTCGTTTTGAAGATTATTTTTTTAAATATTTCAAGTTTTCAGAATGAATATTTATCTTATTATGCTGCATTTGTCAAATCAATTGAAATCCATCCATAAGTTGTATCTATAAATTCTCAAACTACCCTCATTTATCATCGGCCTTCTCCAAAACGACCGCTCGCGCCACTCAGTACGTCGACGTCTCAAAATGTAAGATATAGTAAAAAATCTATACATTCCGTCAAAAGGATCAATTACAAATCACAAACTACGGCCTAATGAATGTAAATAGAACAATGAGCTTACGTTTTACAAATTCGTGGGGCACTTCTCGTTAGTTGAAGAAATTCAATCACTAGACTGGGTTAGTGGACTAAAGTATTGCCAATTTGGTAGAAAGTTGAAAATGTGGCAACCCCTATTTTTGTAGTGTTGCTATTTCAAAGCCATGACTTCGGCATCTATAGAGAATGACTCGTTTTTTATTAGATAATTGTTTTCTTTGCTTCGTAAACCTTCAAAAACAGTACCGTTAGTTTCCAAAATCATTAAGTTTAATCCACTATCCCACCCAAATGCGTACTTAAAGGAGATAACACTACTTTCAAATCGAAATATTCAAACGAGAGAAAGAGATAGACATACCTAAGTATCTAACCACCCTATACAAGTAACTTCAGTACACGAATAAAATACACCACACGATTATTTCAGTAACAATCTTACGCTAAATATGTACAAAGTTCGTAGAAACAACTATTTATCGCTCTTTTATCACTCCCAAAAAAAAACAGTATAATCAACTTTTCTGCTCATTTTTTTGATATGAAAAAACTTAACGGCAGTCGATAAAAGTGCGAGAAAAAAAACAAGGCCTAATCTAAGGAGGTTTAAATAAAAAAAAGTTAACAATTTTCTGTCTGACTAGACTATTTAGTATTCAAACTAAATGCAATCATCAAATTACTTCGGGTTTTAATTGGTCACTTTAATTTGGCGCGGAAAATTGATACTTTCATTATTTTTGCTCTGCCATTTATCGTTTTGATGGGAAGCTTCAAATTACTATCTCATCGACATAATTCATAGAGCCTTAAAATTTGCTTAATCTTGATTCGTATTTGTATTATGTTTCAGTGCTTATCACAGTTGAAAAGCTACCAATTTTCCGTGCAAAATATTAAACTATCAAATCACTCGTTAGTTTTACCTAGCTAACGTACGTGACCATTACTAAAATGGAATAAAATCAAGTGTGATAAGAATATTGTCACACGTAGGCACTCTCCGTACATCAAATACTCATTGTACTGGGATTTATTTCTACTGAACACTTCAACTACAATGAGAGAACTATCAATACTCTCGGAATTACAAAAAAGCACTTTTTCAGACCTTTTTCATGTTAGGCTGTTTCGTTAATTACCTTGATCACTGACAACTAAAATACTGTCAAAAAATAGCGGGAAAATATTGACAGGTATTATTCGAATGTTTGTTTAAAAATTAACGGATCTAAATAAGTGCCCTTTACATAAATTATCTTAATAAAATCTAGTGCATCCCAGCGAAACGGGATATCAAAAGAAAATTACATGGGTCACTAATTTTTCAGTCTATTTTTATCAAGGAAGACTTTTTAACAATATGCAGATACAAAATACTTAAATTACTTTGTACTACTACAAAACGGGATACCTACGTTCATTGTATAACTCGATTACATTTCTTTTCTATTAAAATACACTACCGAGACAGCTAAGTCGCTTCGAAAAATTTCCTCATCAACATTTTCAACGGAAAAGTAAATTGTACAAAAAATATGTTTTTATTCATTTATATTTCCAAACTAATTGAACTTTTGGTCCGTATTCTAAAAGATTCTAGTATCCAAAGCAAGATCGTAACAAAACAAACTAGTAAGGCACAATATGATTGTGACTTTCGGTTGATATGACTCCTCGATCTAAAACTACAAAAAACTCTATTTCTACTTATTTAAAAATTGAAAAAAATCTTAAAAGCGGCTCCCATGGAGTTTTATACATCACAATATTATTATTCTCGTATGTCCAACTATTGAATCGACCATCCAACTAAAACTACAGATTTGACTCAATAAAGAACCCAGCACCGGTTGTACCACGTCTATTTATCTACTTAACTAATTACTGGGATGCACTTTACTGGAAATGGGTACTAGAAATAAAAACTAAGCGATATTTCCAACAGCAGATTTGGTAATGTGAATGACAATACTGATCTTCTCTTATTTATTGGGGAGGAAACAGTCTGTTGCCGGTTGTGGAAAACAAGTAATTCAGTAGATGTTATTACATATTTTTTTTTCAATATCTTTCTCAGATTTTAGGTATATTTGTGTAGTTATAATCGTCTCGTCACAATCTCTTGAGTTTAAAATAAATAAAATTTCAATTCGTTCGTTTATCAATATCGTTAGGTCATCAAGATATATTATGTTACTAAAATTAAGCCTCAATCATTGAGTAATTAAATGTCCACCAAACAACCAACTGTTTCTCTAGTCTACAATTTTAAAACCATGCCCTCAGTATTTATATTAATTACCTATTTTACTAATTTCTTGTCAATGTTAATTAAATTCTAGTCTTCCTGTAAAATGTTTAACTAAAACTGTACTTAATTAAATACTTTTTCTTGCTGTTGCAATGATTTTGTTGAAAGTGGTATATGTACTTTGAGTTATATTTGAGAGTTCTTGATTAATATGTTCCAGTTGAAACTGATTTTAATAAGTGTGTTAACTTGACAAGAGATTAGGCTGTAGCTTCAGTATTGCCTCACCGTATAAAAATATCTTCGTCTTCGGTCCCGAGGCGGCTCCGGCGACACCGAGGCATGCACACTCCACCGCTACACAGCTCCTTATGACGTCATGCATCTATGTCCAACCATAGTCTTTGATCTCCAAACATTACTAACTCTACAAACTTGGGGTCGATTGACTAAGAAAATTCGTACTGGCGCCCGACGTGGGGCCGAAAGCTCTATACTACGAGTCTCAATAAAAAATATTCTTCTCCAAACTAATGTTTTAACTAACGAAGAGGTACGAAAACTAACGAAAAAGCGGATAAATGAAAGAACAGCTGTGTTTTGTGTTACCATTTTATTATTTTTTTCTAATACTTGTTTCTAAGTGAAGATGAACCATAATATTGTTAATGGCTGAAGGAGGCGCGCGGCCGGCGCACTACTGCGTCCACTAGCTAGGGGGCGCTAGAGAGCCCGACTATTGCCTAGTAACGCCTCTTTTGACTCAAAAGAGACGTTCATAAAATAATAATCTACATTAATTATACAAAACATTCATTAATAATACTCCTTGCGGCAAAGCTTACTCCCTGCGCATAGACAAAACATCACACTATGCTTGGGGACCGTAGACTGTCGTAGTCGAAGAATCTACGCAGCTACATACCCAAACCCAACCGTAACTACGGGGTACCTCAAAATATACATAAAGTCTGTTGAATTGCACAAAATGAGAACTTCCACGGTGAGCTGCTAGATGGCGCTACGTGACGCAAAGCTTCAACATAACCTTGAAACGTACACAAAACCTTAATTTAATTATTGCTCATTTATTCTTCTATCCTAAACTGTAGAATTAGGCCAAACGTGATTCAACAATGGAGAATACCATATTCCACCAGAATTTTAAAGCTACTTCAAATAACTTGGTCATTAGCGCTATCTAGTAACAAAATAAGGAAGCCTCTAGTAGCCGGTGGATACGTAAATAAAAAAACAGCCCATCACTAATAGTCTATGATAAACTATGATTTTTATATAACTACCATAAATAAAATGCAATAATTCGTTCAAAAATATACATAAAGGAATGTAGACATGACTACGCTGAGTTCGACGCAATAACATGTTAGTGCTGCCAAGTTTCTGAACGATTCATGTCGAGGCGTGTTGCTCTCTAATTTATCTCCACAATAATTTGACTACAGACTCAGACTCTGTCTGAATTATATCACAGAATAATTTTGAAGAATATCAAGAAACAAAAAGCTACTTTTTGCTTAGGCAATTTAGGACTAGAATTTCAATCGCATACTAGAATAAATAAGAAAAACCCGCGCCATTTATCACTACCAATAAATAATTCATTTAATCAGACTACCCACAACACGCCACGTCACAATTTAAAATTAATATTAAGAGATTAGAAAAGAAACATGGCCGCACGCCCTCAAGCGTCGGCGCGAGCGCCCTACACAATAAATACTGCGTCACAAACGGTCGCTTATTCAACAATGTAATTATATCGGTCGGCGACGAGAGCGGGTAGTTAGCGAATCGTATGACATCACAGGTAAGTCTGTTACGAGACTTTGTATGAATAAAAGGTCACTTTAAAATCTCCCCTACCATGCCTAAACGGTCTATAGGTAGATATTTTTTAGAACTCGAAAATTGTTTCTTCACCCAAAAAACATAAGCCCAATTTAAGATGCTTATAAAGGTAAAGTATAGCGAGCCAGCTGACATTGGTTTTAATTAGAAAATTCCAATTAGAAGGCAATCTTGCTAACCGAAGTTCGGTGTAAAACCTTTTTCAACGTCGACCTTCAGTAATTGGATATCGATGTTAGAGGAAAGCGATCATTCATCAATGAGTTTGCGTAACAAACTTTGGCTCCAGTTCGGGAACTGTTATCTTAGAATAAAAGCCCATATCTTGTATCAACAATTATTCATACATTTAGGACCAGACTCGGATATGACGTCACAAGGAAAATCTCGAGCTACCCGCATCCCATCGCTTACCATTTAAAAATACAAGATTAACCAACACGCTACGATTACACAGATACCTATTATACAAAAATATTTGTATTTGTATGCATGTGTGTATAATTATAATAATTCTAACATTTTGCGCGCGCTGCCGTGCCCAGTCGTTACTTAGCCAAGTGCAATATAATATTACTTATTATTTAATTTTGTGTGTCATATTGATGTAGATGCAGGCTCTTAGAGCTTATTAATATGAAAAAGAAATTCATTACATTAATCGAAATTGATGCTTCCAAAGACACTCCCGACATTTTTTCTGAAACTATTGCACTTGTATTATCATTTCTGTCATTTTTCAAATGCTCTCAATCCAAATGAAATCGTTATTACCCAGACAATTCCAAATTCAAACATCAACGGACACACGACTCGTCCATATGTTTAGCTCCGCTACATTCTCGTGCAAGCCGCAGCGCGCGCGTGCTGTAGTAATATTAAATGTTATTGCTTTCGGTTAGTCATATTTATTTATTATATGTATGTAAAACTTCAAAATGTCTACACTACAACACTACTCTAGCATTGCCATACATTAAAACACACAACATAGTATTTTATGTTCAATTTAACATTATACCAATCCAAAAATTGTATATTTATGTATATCTTAGTAATCTTACATATGTAATTAAGAATATATATTTTTTCGAATGCTGTTTACATTTTGGTCCAGTAAGCCTGGAGCGAACAAGCACATCACTAGTTTATCTCTTGCGTGCTATGGCATATCTGGTGTATGGCACATCACTACTGCGTCAAGCTTATTATCGATAGAAATTAACTACAACTAGGCAAGAATAAGTATTGAGCAAGATAAGACTCTGTATTCAGTTTCCCGCCAAATTTTAAAGAAAAAAAAAATAGTAAAAAAATGACTAGAGAGGAATGTATTCACGTATATGGCAACATAGTGATTAAATAGTAATAGCGTCTTAGTTGGCAACGTCCCGTCTTATTATTGTCACATTCTTAAGCTACTCTGGCGTATTTCCTTTTTGTTTTTTGGCAAAATATTATTGATATACCGTCATTTGTCGCAGTGCTCCTAGTATTTCCTTTTCATTGCCCAACTTTATCTCATACATAGCGAGGAGATGTTAAATCACTACACTAACCAACTTCACAACTGCGACTTCGCAACGTTGAGCAAAATTAACGTTTTTGGCTAAATTTTGGCCTGTTTTTTTGGCAAAACAACTCGTCATACCAGGAAGACCTGTGGCCCGAAGCGAAGCGTCTAAAGGTCTAAACTACGTGTCTACGTATACAATATTCCTTTTAAAGGCAGTCTTTAAAAGGAATATTTTAATAGCACGCATCACAACCAACGTGTGGCAAACGCCTTAATAAATTGACAGTGAAGTATATTGTATGGAAGATTAGATTTTGTTTACGTATTCATTCATGCCAACCATGCTGGACAAGCGAATTTACGACTTCTCGGACTTCCAGAGGCATTATTTCTACTTTCGAACAACACTCTTGTGTAAACATAATTCCCTACAGTTAATGAGTTATTGCTTCCGTCATATACGTTTCTCTGAAAGTACGCAGAGTCGTGAACTCGTAGTGTCCAAGTTTCTCTCTCCGTGAAGTCTTGAGTTAGTCACGAGTATGAAGACGCGCTTATACTACGGCGTAACACTATAATTTACAACTGTTATACGCATGCCTGGTTCGCGTTACTGACTTACCATACGTCCGGTGCGTCCCACCCTCCTTTACCAACTGAAGGTTTTGGCGCCCACCGTGGGGCAAATGATCACGACTGTTCACACTAGGGTTGCCAACTTTTTAGTAGAATGTTAAAATTTTGACCATTAGTGCATCTGTCGTTCGGGATCACCCTAATATTAAAATGTAATTAATCACAGTTTTAAAGCCAAAAGTGTAGATGGCAACCCCATAACTAAAAACTACAAGTTCAACGTGCAAACTATCTAGAAAGATAAAAAAAGTAGTGTAAAATACAACAAACCAAACCCAGCAGGAAGTCCCACGCTAAATAAAACACACAATTTTAATTTCTAATATTATATCCATGTAATGACACATCAGGTATTACTAGGTGCTCCTTACAGCGGGCAAACTCCTTCTAAATCTACGACTAAACCTACTGCCGAGGTCCGTCATCATTCAGTGACGTCACCGACTGCCGCTACCAAAGCAGAACTACTTCAAATCAACTTAAAGACCTGTTTCTCAAGACCAAACTCATATATCCTCAACCAGTAGGTGGGTAACCAGTAACGTCACTGAATGAGCAATATCGTGACGAACGACAGCGACCAGTTACCAGGTGTAACTAAGACATGGGCTGGATTTGCCACCCATAGGGAAGTTGGAACAGTACAATATATGAAAATACAAAGTTAAGTACATTACAACATTGGCGTGAGGGCGCGGGGGTTCAACTCAACGTGGTTCTAGCTACATCGTGACAGGCTGAGGTGTTCGTATGAATATTATATACGTCATGTAAATAGGATGATTTGCGCATGCGGTTTAGTTGCGAGCTACAGAAACTATGTAGATTTTAGTTGCAATACTACAGCTGTTACTGCCACAAAAGCAGTTGACAGCTGTTTAATGGCTCTTTTTAGACAAAATTACGATGATTTGCAATCTACCCTCAGAATAGAAGGCAGATTCAAAGTACCGACGTTGGTCGCTCCTTCACGTCCCCACGCTGGCCGCCCTCTATCTAATTTGGCAAGATACGAAGCGCACGGCGGCTGTGACGTCACATAGTCAACCATTCTAATACTGTCTCAGGAAAACGACCGCTAATGTACAAAAGGTGTAATTGTCGGGTGATGCAGACGCGCGCTTTCTAGACAACAAATTATAGAAAAAAAAAACAAAATCAATCAATTCCTGATTTTGTTAATATCACTAAATTAATCACTCATTCTTAAAATAAATAAAAAATGAGTATATTTACTCAAAACATAAATAAATTCAGTTCAAACTGGTTATATCCGGTGCTCACTGGCTGTTACAATATCCGGGACGAGAAAGCGCGCGTTCCGCCGATTAATCTCAGGAGGTTCTAATCCTACTTATGCTAAAAATACTGCTATATAATAAGGATAGGTATGTGTATACATAATGTGAATATCATAGCATACGGTAGCCGTAGCGTGCGGAAACAGACAAACAGAAAAGAGGCAACATTAGTAAGAAAGTCCATGGTAAAAATGTACTAAAATCACTGGTATTATTCACAACATAATTATTCAATATTACAGTTACTTCACTGGGATGACAAAATAAACGAATTTAGGTTGCATAAATATTGGCGCCCAACTGGGACCACCTGAGTCTCACTGAACTTCCATCCTACTCGTGTTTATGTATATTTTTCTCGAATTTTCCACACGCTTCGGGTACAAGTGCGTCGGCTGGCAGGGAATGTAGCCGACCAAGCTACCATGCATACTGCACTACGCTTGCCGCGCGGCCTCGCCTACGCCTAAAGTATACGCTAATATAAATATAGGGATTAAGTACTTTAGTAATAGACGTTACGCGGAATATTTCCATTTGGCGATATTTTTTTCTATAAATGAGGACCATTATACTGATAATTTAACTTCCCAATATGTATTCTTTCTCAAAAAGAATACATGTATTGATAATATTTGAAAGTTGTTTTTAATAATGCGGTTAAGTACAAGATCACATTAACTTTCTTTCCAATAGGATTTTAAATAAACTAATTCAAAGATAGTATTTAAATAATCGAAACTACGACTACGAGTATTTGGATGTAAAATTTTGAATTTTAAAAGGAACTTCCTCACAGATAACGTATGACTGTTGTAGTCAAATTTTGATGTTTTTTTTAATACTGCTGGTCTTAGGACTAAGTCCAGTTTGCCGCTTAAATCTAGGAATTGCACGAACACAACCATCTTTGTCTTTTTACACTCACTAATCACATTGTATTGCTTTTGAATCTAATGCTACGATAGATAAATTAAGTACTTCTAATAGAGGACGTAAAGGATTCGCGAGGATTTCGTTTGGAGAATACTGTCTTAGGTTTGAAGATTATGTTTTAGTTTTAAGTACAAATGTTCACTTTATTAAGTACAGTCAATTTTTTTTTATTGAGTGGTCCAAAAATCAACACATATTAAATCAAAGAATCTGTGTTGAACAGTCTTAGGATAATGCTATTAATAAAGATGTAAAATCTATTGATTCGGTGCTTACCATGTGATTAAAATTCATTTTAATTAAACGATACAAAATATAATTACTTAGCAAGATCTAAGACAGTGTCCTCCAAATTTTGGCGCCCACCGTGGGCCCACCTCAAACTTCAAAATCATAGGACGTATTCTAAAATGTAAATATAGGAGAGAAGGGGAGGCGAAGCCGCGCGGCCATGACAATCTACTGCGGCTTATATACTTAGCTTATTGTCACGGTACACAGGGTGTTAGTCCACACGCTCATACACGCTAAACTAAATTATTGTTAATGTAAACTAATTTTACTTTGACTGATTTTGGTGCCTTTTAGAGTTACAAGTAATATTTGATTAATAGATTTAAATTTTGTTAAGTGGTTAGAACCAAGTGAGATGTCGAATTTATGCCGTATATGTAGCCCTCTTATTCAAATTTATATAACCTCTTTTAGGTTAATGTCCCTTTCAATGAAACGTCATTTTGACATTGACAGAACAGTGACAAGCACAGAATATTGAGACATGAGATAGAAAAGCAGTACCTCAAGCTATAAGATACAGAACTCAAAAGACACCATCACCACACAAGTACTATAACTACGTATGTCAATATATAATACTATTGTAGAATGAGATTGCTTTCCGCTCGTCAGATATGTAAGTGTCGTGAGCAGAGCGGCCGACGCCGTGTGACCAAGCGCTTGGGACCAGCCCTTGCAACTTCCTGAAGTAGGTTAAGACTGGCTGATCGATCAACGCACAGCTTTAGGGCAAAAATTTGTTTTTTTTTTATATGATCTGTGTCTCAAGAACGATATTCTCAAAATTTCTAAAAACAATTGTCTAATGATGAAAACTTTTGAAATTAACAGATTTTTTTTAAATAAAACTGAGCAAAATTTGGCACAAACGTAGGTTCGTAATGAAATGGCACCATTTTGTTAATACTGACGTGTCCTACCATTTCTTTAAATTTAGATTTAATACTTTTGAGTTTATATTAGCCTAATTATTCTTTAGATTTTTTCTACATACGCGAGTTATCTAGAGAGATGAGCGGTTATCCAATAGATAGAATTTACTTAGTTATTTAATTTAAAGTTTCTACGAAAATTTAATTTAGTATTTTTCTAGTTTTAGAGCGCAGTCACACAGCGTCATTAATACCGCGAGTGTATATATATTAACTCCTATATATTGTTTATCATTAAATAAAATACAGCTGCGAATGAGATTCATAAAAATACAGTCGAGTCATCATAAATAATATCAGGTTAATGTATTGCCAAACAAACGTGCACTATGTCTACCACTAAATTACAAAATATCAAAGACAAAATATAAGAAAAAAAATTAGTTTTTTTTTTAATCGCAACTAAATTATTTGAGATCTTCGCCTTAATATTTAAAAGTTAAGGGGACACGCAACGACGCGAACCTTTGAAAAAAGTTGTCTTATTTATTCGTATTATGTGACTGGCCACTTGCAAACTCAAAATACCCTCACATTAGATAAACTAAATATAAAACATTATCAAGTGACTCGTCAACAATACTCAATAAACATGGGACCGACCATTTTCTGTTTTCGAGCGTACCCGTTGGGAATCGCCTTAATAAATTAACCTTTTAATAAAAAAAAACTGAAATGCGTTCTCTTTGACGCCCGTAGCGGGCAAAGTATTGCTTGTAACTGCCTTACACTAAGTTTAATGAGCCAATAAACACTTAACTACGTTCGAATACTGATCATTCCCTCTTGTGGCCACTGCGAGTACGCGGCAAGACAAACACCTTAATTAAAAAAAATAGTACGTAGGAACTCTATCGTAAGAAATAAAATAGCCGAGCTAAAGAACCTAACCTTCGTAGGCGGGTGGGGTTTTCACGTGAATATCGCTCGTTACCGTCTAGATGTACATGGGCAGGCCGTACATGGCGCCCCAGTCCACGCCCTGGAAGGACGACATGTCCACGCCGGCCAGCGAGTAGGCGGCGCCGAACTGCGGCAGCGCGGGCGCGGGCGCGGGCTGCGGCGGCGCCAGCACGGCCGCGCCCGCC
>NWSH02000531.1:3419733-3449409 GCA_002382865.2 Heliothis virescens | reverse complement strand
TGAGGGCCTCAGTAGAACTGGCATCGGATGTCATATAGACGGTATTTGTGTAAATAACATAAGCTATGCGGATGATATGGTGCTGCTGAGTCCCTCAATCAGAGCTCTGAGGAAGTTGATTGGTGTGTGTGAGTCCTATGCTGAGGCTCATGGGCTCAAATACAATGCAGTAAAGAGCGAGTTCATGGTTTTTAAGACCAGTAGTAAAAATTACTCTGATGTGCCGCCAGTTTTGCTGTGTGGTACTCCACTGAACAGAGCTACTAAAGTCAAGTATTTGGGCCACTGGGTCTCGGAGGACCTGAAAGACAATCTGGATATCGAACGGGAGCGCAGGTCGCTTGCTGTCCGATGTAATATGTTGGCCCGCAGGTTTGCGCGGTGTACTACTCATGTTAAGGTCACGCTTTTTAAAGCATTCTGCCAATCCTTTTACACGTGCAGCCTGTGGGTTGACTTTACGCAGAGGGCATATAGCGACCTGCGTATTCAATATAATAATGCGTTCCGGGTGCTGGTGGGGCTGCCGCGTTTTTGTAGCGCATCTGGTATGTTTGCGGACGCGCGTGTGGACAGTTTTTCCACAATCATACGCAAACGATGCGCCTCCTTACTGCGTCGTGTACGTGACAGCCCCAACAGCATTCTCGGGATTATGGCTGACCGGTGGGACTCTCCGATCCTGGGGCGCTGGATACGACTGCATGCAGTTAAGTAGCTAGCCCCCTGGGCTCGTATGGTCTTACATATAGTAGATATTTACATATATCGCTAGTCGGTTAGACTGCACTTATATCAGTCACTGCGGCGCCATTTGTCATGGATTGGCGCTCAAGTGATTGTGCAGTGATTCTGTGATTCTGTTATTCTGTGTTTTGATAGTTTTAAGCATTACTAACACTAGTTTATAAGAACATTGTTACTAACAAAATGGATACCATGGTCTGAACAATAAATTATTATTATATTATTATAGTTTTTTTCTATATCTAAAAAAATGTTAAAATTATTCCGTTATATTTTTTCTATGGAATAGCGAAAATATCATCCGTCTAGCTTTTTTCCAACTATGTCGGAATCGGCTTTTGCGCAGATGATCGACTAACATCAGACTCTTCAAGATGCATCGAACGTTCTGGCTACTTAAAATAGCCCTAAATCCATAACTCCTCATAGCAAACTCAATCTAATAAACCAAAAATTATAAAAATATCAACAATAAAAATCAATAAATATCTCTCGCTAGGAGAGTGGGTCAAGGGACTGATGCAAAATGGGGTATTGTGAGGAGGTTTCTGTCTATGGAGCATTAACCGTCGATAGCTAGGACGACCCTGTTCCCGATGTTGGTGGACACATATATTTTTTTATTGTTTTCTATAAGAGTATTTAAAAATGTTAAGGATAATGTATTTTTGATAAAAAAAAAAACAAAATAGACTACATCTCCACGCCGTCACTGACACGTCACAGTAAACCGCACACTATACCCGAACAATAAGAGCTATACTCGAGTAACAAATCGTACACGGGTATATTATATACTTAGTATAGTTTACTATACACAGGTCGGCCTAAGTACTCATGCTCGATGTGGTACTGCTAAGTTGGAATAAGTGATGGCTTGTGACCATTTTATGGCTGAAAAACTCTCATACACGTTTTGATGGGATGAATAAAGTATTGGGTTTCGAAAGCATTGATCCTTACTCATCATCATCTGACGAGCCTTTTGCCAACTTTATTGGGATCAGCTTCCAGTCTCACTGGATGCGTCTAAGTACCAGTGTTTTACATGGAGCGACAGCCTAACTGACTTCCACAACCCAGTTACTCGCGGCAACCCGATACCCCTTGTTAAGACTGGTTGTCAGACTTTCTGTCTTCTGACTACCCGTAACGAATGCAAAAAAAATTCAAATGACAGCCGAAACGCACCAATTTATCCCTAGTTCCTTCCGAGACACGGGAGAACTTGTCATAACAAGACGGTTACCCATATATATAACTTCCACCCAATGCTTTATTTAACAAAATATAAAAGTAAATAGAGTAAGCAATAAAATGGCCACAATATTACATACTAATAAAATTACTGACAGACAACTATTTCTTATTATTAGCACGAATCTGTCTAACCGAGCAATGTTACCCTCAAAGTGTACCAAAATTCTACCATATTCATCTGAGCATCTCAGTGTTACCTCAGTGTAAAAATAACTATTTACTTTTTTCTACCAAAAAGAGTATTTCCAATCTATTCTGTGATCTTAGCTAAGTACTATTAATTAGTAGAAAATCGAAGTTTATAGGTTTTGCAGATAATTAAAGGGGGTGTAGTCAGGGTTGCCATGTTAAAAACTATATCTTTGAAGACTGGTGTCCAGTAACTAATATGACTATATAAAAGAAATATGACTACTATATAACATTTTAGTTTTAATATTTACTTTAGGAAAAGAAAACAAATCATTTAAATACAGACATATTTTTATGGATAAAGCGATATACAATTTTGGAAATATCTTTTAAATAAATATGACCAACTAAACGAAAACAAAAAATCAAACACACATTTACCAAAAAATACTCAATTAGTAGAACATACAAAAGCATGGCAACACCGACCGAAGGGGAACTACCAGATTCAAAAACAGAAGTCATTAGAAGGAGTATTTTATCAAATCCATAGTCTAGACCTAACATTCTATGTTAGTGAGACTAGCATGCCGGTTTGTCTATGTTATTAAATGGATATACATTGATTAGTGTTCCTAGGTTACTTTGGATCAACCATAGCCCAACTATGTTACAAGATTTTCGTCCATATGCAAAAATACTGGGGTAAAGGGAGATTAGATTAGTTTCACTAGATATATGCTAAACTTTGAAGCTGCTTTTCAAGCTAAAATGTGTATATGTAATTTTAACTAATGGTATTGCTTAATTTTCATATATGGCATGAATAGATTGGGATAGGTCATTATTCACTATTAATTAATGTACATTCATGAGATGTATTACTAGAAGGGATAAGGGATATCCTACTTCCTACTAACAAAACTAATATTATAAATGCAAAAGTATGTGAGGATGTATGTATGTTTGTTACTCTTTCATCCGTGAACGGTAAGTAATTCCCTCGGGAAGCGGGTGAAACCGCGGGCAGAAACTAGTTGGTTAATATAGGGATTGATTTCTACATGTGTTAGAATATAAGATGTTTGAAAAAAGAAATTAATAGTGAAATAGTTTGCTAAGTTAGAGAGGGATTTTGGTTAGGTTATTTAATTTTAATACAAGAATAGAGTATCTTACTATGAAACATAAGAATTGTTCGACAGTATAGTAGAAGAAAATAAGATATTCTGAAGATAATACAGGGAATTTGCAGGATATAAGCGAAAGCACAGACGCTAGCAGTTCAACCTACCTCAATCTGTCAAATTTCTTCAATAGATTTTCAACCTTATCACAATAGTGGAAGGTTAATGTTCTATTGGTAATATTTGACAGATTCGTGTGGGCTGACCAGTCGTGTGTACAATACAGGGAATTTACAAGATTTTAGTGGAAGTAGATAGTGTAAAAGGTATTTTTGCACATGGCCGTTGTCTTGCACACAATCCTACTACTCTACCTAGTCCAAATCAACCTAAACAACGTTACTAAGACTGACCGACTTCGCTCCGTCTTCTGCCTACAGCTGTCTTGAAAAAATGGCGTCATTATATTCTTATAAGCTAATTGTTTTGGTACATTGGTCGATAACTTTAGATATTATCTTCGCCAGTTCACAGATCCTAGATAAAGTTCTAAATAGCTATATGATAGATAAGGCCATGGAATTGTTTTTAATTTTGATTCCTTTTCTATGGCATGATCTGTGAGATAGCTAACTAGAATTATGTCTGGAAACTGTGAAAGTGGCCGTTAATCTTATTAAAAAAATATATTGTTAAATTTGAAAAGTTTTCAGGCATAATTATGCAATTATTCAACTTTATACTTACGTTGAAATTGAGATACTATGAGTACAGTGATGAGATTACTTGCTGAACTTTATAAGTTCGTCTTGGGATATTTTCAAATGTATAGTATTTAATTGTTATCGACTAATGTAAAATATTAAGTCTTAGCAACATGCCAGGGAAATGGTTAGTAAGATACGTATATTTGTTATTTTTTTGTACAATATTGCTTTGTTTTGTCCAGCGTTAGAATTACGACATCTATGGCAGTCTTGTAACTTTTGTGTTAGGACTTCCCACAGTTAGACACTAGATACCTGAATATAAAAATATGCTACAGTAAAGGAAGACTGGCTAATTAATTCACAGTATTTTTGATCAACAGGAGGTACAAGCCATCAAATAAAGTCGTGGTGGCCTAGTGGTTAAACTCCAGCCTCTCAAGAACCAGCGTGTAGGTTCAATTCCAGGTCAGGCAAGTAAACAATTTAACTTTTTTAAGTAAATGTAATGTATGAACTTTTAAGTGTATCTTGGACACCAATGACTGAGTAAAGGAATACATCTTGAGGAAACCTGGACTATAAAGTCTGAAATCGCCAACCCGCCTTGAGCAAACGTGGTGATTAACGCTCAATCCTTCTCTGTGTGAGAGGAGGCTGCAGCCAATCAGTGGGACAGCAAAAAAGGCTCATGATTATCAATATCTCCAATTTTCATTGATACTATGACAATTATCTTCGCGAAGTGAATAGTTTACCCAAAGTAAAGCAAAATTTGAAAGTTACCGTCAGTATTACGCAACTGTTGAGTCAAGCACGGTCAATCAGTCATTGAAGCATGCGATTATAATTTACTTCATCTTAATAGATTTAAAGTACCTCAAAGTTCTTAAAATCGCGACCAACACTGACTAGAAACTAGTAGAGTAGAAGTCAGTATAGTATCAGGTTTACTCGCTCCTGCGGGATTGTTCGCGCGAGTTACCTTGGCACACAAAGGGCTCTCGAAGGAACACGGTGGGTTTTAGTCAGTAAGAGTCTGACACTCCCTCACGCTGTCACCCACAGCGGGAAGGGGCATCTGATGATTTCCCATCGATAAAAAAAAAGAAAAGGTGTACTCGCTCTAAAAACCAGTAAACTACTTGTGAACAGTTCGAAAATGCCCGAAAAATTTAACCTTTTGAGCGCAAAAATATGCAAGTAGGTACTCGCGCCAAAGCTATCTACTCAGTTTTTATTCGTGAATAATTTGTGGAATCTCAGTTAGTCGGTCAGTAAGTAAACCTGTATGCTGTAAGACTGTACAGACATCAGCACATCAACCTACCTCAATCTGTCAAACTTCAATAGATTTTCAACCTTATCACAATAGTGTAAGGATTATGTTCGATTGGTAAAATTCGACAGATTCGTGTAGGTTGACCTGCTGGTGTATGTACCACTTATACACACCATAAAATTGATACCCCTTAGGTTTATCATATTATAGCAAACTAGTGCCCTGCTTAGTACTTGTTATATTTTTATAATTTTGTGTTAGATAGGAAGATATTAACAGAAGTTAATCTTGTATACAATAATATAATACATACTAATATAATATCTTATAGATTGGCATGTTGCTAAGACGTCTTAGTCTTATCTACTGAAATAATAAAAAAGTTTAAATAAAAATCTGGTACTTAGATGTAATGCTAAATTGAAATTATCAACAAGTCTTATGCATTTTGAGCTAATTAATTAAAAAATATATTTGTGATAAAATTATTTGAATTTTGACACAAAATACATTACAAACTACATTTATTTGTAGAGATAACAATAACATTTTTTTTTTCTATTAATAGATTTAATACTTTAATTAGTTTTGCACTGGCAACATCAACAAAAAGCAAGGTATTGCCATCTTCAAATTGCACAAATCAATTATTTAAACAAGATATCTTGTTATACAAAATGTTACATTTTACTCATTATCCATCAACAAATCCAATTTTGCATTACACCACCAAAAAATTCTACACCAGCATTCCTCCTCACCTGAGTAACAGGATCCTTCATGATCAGTACATCTGTAACGGGTCCAAACATGGCAAAGTATTCTCTTAGCTTCTCTGAACTGGTCTGCCAGCTGAGTCCACCGACGAACAGCTTGCTGGGAGACGGTGATGTGCTGCCGGTAGTCGTGGGCGCTGTACCGTTAGCGGTTGACGTTACCGGGGTCGAGCGCCCGGATGAGGGGGAAGTTTCTGTTGGGAAATAGGGATCTAGGGTCAATGTTGTGATGCTCTTAGTTGTTGTTCTGTGTGATGGTATTGTTAGTTGCCATATTAAATGGCAACAATGGGGACCTTAATACTTCATACCCTAACAAATTTATATGTCTTAAAATGTATGCAATAAACAATTTCTTAAACTCAAACTTAACAAATATTGCCTAAATAAAACAAAGGACCTACCTACATAAAAAATCTCAAATAACAAACTGAAAATCAACTACTGTGATTGTAGGCACTTGCTTAAATACCTCTGTCTTGTTGGTTTTTCTGCAAAAATAATTTTAAAAAGAAGTTTGAAGTATGCAAGTTTTATGTCTTTAAAGACACAGATCATTGCATCTTAATGCTTCCATTTTTTTATAGCATGTTTAGGAAATTAAAAAACAATATAAAACTATAAAAACAGGTGTAGGTTCTCGCCTGCATTACTTTTATGGTTTGTACAAGTTAATTGTCAATACATAACTGAATAAATTCTAATATGATGCTAATTATAATTTGTACGTATATCCAGCAGGGGAGATGAATAAACAAACAAAAATCAAGTAAGTACTTAAATGTTTGTTTTACTATCCAGCCCTTAGATGACCTATTGACCCTCTAAAGTCTTTTGTAATTAACACCTTCAATATAAATATACAACTTTCAAGTAGAATAATTAAGTACAGGTGCTTAAATCTAATTGAAGTTTTTCATAGAACATGTTAGCATTATTGGTGTCATACATTTACCTTAAAATTCTGTTTTATTCTGTACTATTGAACATCACAAGTGATACCAATAACTTCAACTAAACCCTGAACAGTGTCTAGGAAGCCTAAATTAGCCACACAAACTATTAAGTTGGACTTCTCAGCTAGAAAAGATGTTTGTCTTTTGTTTTTTCAGATGTTTGATGTAGGGATACTGTTTGGTATAGTGTGAGGGAGTGTTAAGGTGTAATCCAAGCAGGTACTCACGGATTTGCTGCACAGCTATCTGCTGTTGTTGGTGCTGCTGGTGCGCTGCCGCGGCAGCCGTGGCGGCGGCGTGCGCGGCCGCCTGCGCGCTCAGCACGTGAGCCGTCAGCTCGCCGCCCACCAGCCCGCCGTCCAGCACCTCCACACCTCCCAGCGCCCCGCTAGAATATAACCCCATCATTGTCACTACCGCACCGAACTGTTCGCGACTATCAACTAAATTATTTACGTAAATATCGATGGCCGAATCACGATCGGTCCACCGACGCTTTCACTTTGTGGCAGAGAGAAAAAAAAACAAAACACGATCTGTTTACATTCAGCCAAATTTCCCGCCAATGCTATTGCTATGATCAAGTTTAAAATAAATGATCCCCAATTACATTGAAATATAATTGAACCGTGTACATAATAATAAGTGTATCATTAATTTACATTTCACACAGCGCGAACATTTATTATTGGGGCGATATTTCATTCAACTAATACATTTAAATAAAATAAACGATAGAGGTTGTACTTGTTTAAATTTAAATTGTTTATGGTGATTGACATTTCAAAAAACAATACGTTATGTCACAAATGACAGGTAGAAAATATAGCGATAGAACGTAAACATTTTCGTTTCAACATGTCGAAGCAAATGTGACTTTTCAAGTCGTGCGCCCGCGTGAATAACTGAGCAGGTTATACAGAATTTAATTTTATTCTCGCTTCCATAAAGTCTTTAATATCATGACTCGTGACATGCACGACGTTCGGGAAATTTAGAATCTCCTGAAGCTGCTCAGGGGACGTAAATATTTGCATATTGGATGAAACAGTACACGAATTTGATATGTGATGCCTCGCTCGAGATAAATCTGTAGCGTCAAATGAAATGGTATCAAATATATTTGACTACCTACAATTTCGTGAGATTTGAACTCGAAAAATAAGTCTTTTCCTACAGTTCACGAAGTTTATATTGTTCGGAACGATTGTAAGATCATTCTACAATTTTTTTTACCTTATTAATAATTGACCAAGCCGTCTATCGAGAGCTAGGAATTTAAGAAATGAAACGGAATAAATTAAAACAGCCTCTCAATATACCTACAAGAACAGATCATATCCAAATAACTTTTAAAGAAACATTATATTCCTTAAAAATGCTACCCGAACGAGTCTAATAGAAAAGCGCCGCCGGAAAAGCTTTTATTTTATTGAAAATGAACTTATCCGTACAGCTGCTCCTCAGAAATTACCCTCCTACGAGTTGCGCATTTCATCTCTACAAGTACCACCGTCTCTTTCTTACTTACAGATTTTGTGGGACGCTGTGTCTCTGTCTCTCGTTTGTACAAATATACGTATTCGTGTCGGGCGTACCCGCGGGTCGTGTTGGTGTCTCGCTCGTAGTTTAAGGGTGTGGTGGAAGGGAACCTGTGGGCCAGTCGCGACAACCACCGGACACTGCTGATGTTGCTCATGTTGATTATACATATTTGAATAAGCAAATATTTGAATAGTACTGATTTTATTGAATTAAGTATCAGCAGATTCAACGGTAACATTGAAGACCAATCTTCACATTTAATAAACAGTGTAAAGTTTAAATTGCCGTGGAATTTTGCGTATTTTTTGCTAAGTTATGACAGGAGCTTAAACTCATCATAAACATTTCAAAAACCAGAAAAAAAAACACATCTGCACTCAAAACTTTTAAAGCCCGCTTTAAACAAATTAAGCAAAATATTAAACGGTATAATCTTGTTCGCCAACTTTGATAGATGCTCGCTTTCCGAGGGATCTTTTAAGAATTCCCTTGTCCAACTATAAATCAGAGAGGACCACCGCAATTTATCTCGCCTGAAGATGATGTGGGCCACAACCCCGCACTATTCTTGTTAGAATTGAACTCGAGAATCTATTGTGTTCTATAAAAAATGTCACACACAAATATCTGTATGGAACAGTCGTTAAAAATACATATTTCATGTTTCTGATTTATTTTGTGCGAGCATTTTCCATTAGCGGAGACTTGTCTCATTATGTTACACGGTGCTGGCTCGTTAAGTAAATTGATAATTATTGTGTGGTCCTTTGCAGCCATACCACTGCTATTAAAGTATTTGAATGATCGTCTATTCATAAATTAGATGTAAGTATATGTGGTTTATCAGTTTCAAATCAAAATCAAAGAGTATCCATGGAGTTTCTTGCCGGTTCTTCTCCATGAGACCCACTTCTTCGAACCGTGCAACTAGCTTGACGTTTCACAAGAGCTTTTATAGGCCTATTTGAAATAAAAAACTTTTGATTTGATTTGATTTGAGTTGTGTTAACACCCACAAGCTACTCAATAGCTTACCATGGGGCTAAACGACCGTGTATATTGATGACATAGTGATATTCCTCCTTTTAGAAAACCAAAGATAGGTCAATAGATAGGTAAATCCAAACTAATTTCTTAAGAAAAAAATGCCAAATATAAAGCGTGAATAGCAATGTCATTCAACCATAAGAAACTCCGCTACCAAGTGCTTGTACCCCCACTATTACAAATGACGCAACATTTTATCGCAATGAATGAAATTGCGATAAATTAAGACACCGTAAAGTGAGAAAAACGTCAGCCGTGACAAATAGTTTCTTTAATTTCCTCTCGGGTCAGAGGCGAAGCGGCCGGCAGTTTGTTACGAGCTGTCAATAGGGCCAAATAAGTCATTTACACAATGGAAAATGTTTTAAATCTCTACATTTATTTCAAGGATTTTTAGTATGTGTACATATTACATATATGAAAAAGCTGATATGTTTATTACTAGCGTGGTTTTTTATTTAACCGACTTTGCCAAAAATAGAAGGTCGCATTTGTTTTTCTTTTTATTAAATGTAGATAAAATAATTGAAACGTAACTAGTTACATTCTATAGATAGATAAAAAATACGTTTTAGTCGAATAGTAACCTGACAGCAGCACTAGTCATTCGCTTTAAAAAATATTTTTTGGCGGGAAAACTGTTAAATGTCACTTGGCTATTGGCAATTTTTTTTTGCAAATTAATGGAGAAATTCGTTTTTACTTATATAGTAACTCTATTTGCGTAAAATTGCCAAAATGCAAATATCATTTATTGGATTTGCCTTTTACAGAGACATAGGTAAAAACAGTCTGACATTTTATTCAATAGAAATACGAGATTACGACTGCAAAAGTTGACATACAAAAATACGAAACACTTTTTCAACTTTTTATCACTTTTCTTGGTCGGAGAGTTGTACAGAAACCGCGAACTTGTGCTATTAAAATGTCTTTAGTATTAATATCTGTTTCTGCCAAGTAATCCAGGCTTATTTAATTAGTTTGCTTAGCATTAAACTTGGTAACTAGTATAGGAAGTTTTGCGCTTAAGAACGTAAGATATTTGTGTTGCTGGGGAGTTTGTGCCGCCAATTCTAAGCAAAATACATATAGGAAGTGGTGAAAGGTGGGCGTTTTGGGGGCTTTCATTTTTATGTTGGTCGAAAATAACGTTTTAGATATATAAATAATATTTTTTTGGAGGTGTGGTGTTTGCAATAATATAGGTAATTATTTTATTGGCTAATGGTGAAAGAAATCGTTTCTATAATGCCACCATTTTTTTGTACATTTGACAGATGTCAGTTTTCAAGGGACGACTGATTTATTGTACTGACTGACAGCATCTGTCAATTGCACCAAAAAACGGTCAGACTTTACGTTCGGATGACAGCAGATCACGGTACCTGAATCTGTCTGAATTTTACTAATCGAACATTAACCTGCCACCATTGTGATAAGGTTGAAAATCTATTGCAGAAATTTGACAGATTGTGGTAACTTGATGTGTTCTCGTCTACCTTTGAGGCTCGATCGCGTCAAATCTGATGACGTCATCCGAATTCGTCTGGTATTTATATGGCTCTTCAGGATTTAACTTATTCGCCGCGCGCAATTGTGCAAAATCAAGATTTTATTTATTGAGTTCTAAAATACGTTCCATTTAGCGCATTAAACGGGGATAGAAGGATGTCAAATATTCTACAACTAACGGCCGTTCCCAATAACTTATCTAACTCTGGATTTGCTTACCAGAGATAGAAATTTGACATAACTTGTATGAGGCTAATTTCAAAATCCTATCACTAGTAAGCAAATCCAGGGATAGACAGAATATTGATTTTCGCAGTAAGATAGTTATCCTCACAGATCGATACAAACAACATTCAAAACAAACGTCACAACTCATAATTGTTATATTTTACAATAATAATGAAGAGTTATCCCCCGTTCGTCCTGTTACCCTCCGGTCGTTGACCTCTCTACGTCACAGCCGAGGGATGGGTTCGAAACTGAGCTAAAGAGGCGACACTGGTTTGGCAAAACAAGAATATATTGTGCAATAATTCAGATTTGCGTGATTAGAGAAGTTTGGAGAACATTATTTTTCAACTACAGTAATAAGGACAGTTTACAGACAGATTTTCTAAGTTACAAGTTGGATTACAAGAAATATTTTCTCATTCTTTGTATTTTAGTACCGATCTGAAAAAATCTGATAGCCCATATTAATCGAAGGCTATAGAAGCGGAGTAGTTGCACGGAATGCGGGTGAAACCACCGATAAAAGCTAGTCTAAGATAAGAGAGTAATTGCCAAAGGCCTAGATAAGAGGTATCTTTAGTTACGGTTGAGTGACCTTCCCTGACAGGTTTAAAGATTAAACCGCGTCTGTCCCTTCAAGAGCCTTACCTAGTGAAAATCGTTGGCTATCTGTCCGGAACGTATTCTTGAAGAGCCACTAGCCTGAACTAAGGTACGGTATTAATTGGGTTTTCAAGAGTAGGTAAGTCATTCTGCGTAAAATAAGGGTCTTAAACCAAGTACTTTCATTTTGTAATCTTAAGGACGGATCGTTTGGCAGTTTTTCGGACATTTAAGTACTTATTACTGAATTAGTTACCTATACTAATCTATCTAGTATCTAGGCCTATTTATAGAATAGACCAACAAATCCTGAATGCTGAAGATGAAAATTAAGGCTCTTATGGCCGGTTTCCGAGTCCCGCTATAGAAAGGTTATCTATTCATTTTTAAGGGAAAATTAATAGATAAATCACCAACAAAGGTGCTCAGAAACTGGCCATTGGTGATTAACAGCGTATATCTATTACTAAAGGTCTTGCGATTTGTTTCTTAGAGAAAAAAAATGCACTAGTCCCATACAAGTAATATCCTACCTTAGATTAATTTCAGAAATCCGTAGTTATTTAATTGATTTGCACGCCCAGTCAACAGTAAGTTTAACATTTTTACAGCCGTGAAATATGTAACAGGACAATGTAAAACACACGGTATTCTAAATATATGTGTAGGTGACATACAATGTATGTGTTAGAGTATTAAATTATGCTCGTCTGCACAGCAGGTCAAGCGAGCGAGGTCGTGTTCTCACATAATAATGCGAGAATTTTATGCACGAGCTTTCATAAGAAATTTCTAAGATTTCAGCAGCTGAAAAATTTCATCCACGCTTTTCATTCAGCTTTTTAATATCTATTTTTAATTTGAACGCAAATACTTGTGGATTTGAAGTCCTCAAATGTATAGAATCCGAAAATCTTAGAAGTACTGAATCTTTTTGAAAAAGTATTTCAGTATTTTAAAGCCCATTTATTAAGAAAGGCTGTGAGCTACCTAATATCCAGGTGCGCGAGGTAGTTTCTATGGGACACGGGTGAAACCACGTGTGGAAGCTAGTAATGTAGTACAGAGACAGACATATGAATTAAATAACTTTATTTTTGCAACGATTTTAAAAAATATTTCACAGAACGTCAAAAATTTCATTCACATTTGTGAGAAAATTTCGTTCATATGCTGAAGATGTAGCTTCAATATTGCTTTGAATTTTAAGTCATGCAAGATTTTGGCTGACGTCTTCCAGCCCTCGACTTTCATTTCTTCGAAGTAGTTTTCAAGATATACCGTGTGGTAGTAGCCTTGAATGCTTGAACTAAATTGCTAGAGTTCTCATGGGATCTTCCCGTGAACTGTAGATGAATCAAATGATACTTTGTAACTTATCTTCTTCTATACATATAAAAATCAAAGTCCTGACTGACTCATCAACGCAGGGCTCAAATCCGTAAATCTATAAAGCTGACATTTTGCACAGAGGTTCGTCTTAAGACTCTCACGCGAGATAAGAAAGGATTTCCCGAAATTCCCACGGGAACGAGATAAAACGGGATTTTCAGTATTACGCGGGCGAAGCCGCTGGCAGAAGCTACTATCTTACATGTAGCACAAATAAAAACTCAAAGTAAAAAATTAAGCTATTACCCACAAAAATATATGAAAATCAGTTTCAAAACGAAGCCTGATAATCACGAATCAGAACATCAAGTGCAAAGTACGTGTGAGACCGTTGCCAGGACAACGGCGAGCCCCTCAATAACCTACTTCCCTCTGTCGGCCTCTCCCGACTGTGTGGGACGAAAACAATATCCTATTCCGTACCACAGTGACGAAAATCGTGAACTAAATGACGTGGATATTATTTATTTATAATATTTTTCTTATAATATGATAGGAAGGATTTATTTTGAGTAAAATATGATTAGCTAATGCGTAGTAAAAATTATGAGGTGAACGGCTTCACAGGTTCTAGATAAAGTTATAGGTCTGACAGAAACTGCCGTAGAAATGTTTTTAATTTTGATTTTTTTTCTATGGCATTATCTGTCCGATAGCTTTATCTGGAACCTGTGAAACTGGCCATAAATCTTCTATACTTAACTTATAAATGTGTGTAAAAATATCTGTCTTAGAAATTCATAAAAGAAAACTGATGATAGTTCTTTCTTACAATGTACAAATTTCAGAGCAAAGTAAAAGAAATACGATGTGAGGTTTTATTATAGAAACTGTATATTTCAGGGAGAATAAAATAAAAATAAATAAATAAATAGAATGCTTTCTTGAGATAGCAGATATGAAATGCTGGTAGCAATGACCGATATTCTTGCAGCCAGAGACGCTTTGTTCGCGCTGAGAGAATACTCAGGTCACATTTGCATAAAGAATTTCCTATCCAGGAAAATGCTCTGCTTTTATTTAGAAGATAAGAATATTGCCAATAAACTAAATGATGCAGAAATGTTCGTTACGTCTGAGTTAAAAATGGCGGACGCCTGTTTAAACTTTGACAGCCATTATAGTGTGTTCAAGTGATGGGACCAAAAAAATCGACTAAACATCTTCGGAATTCGAATTCCACCAAAAAGAAACATAGACAACCCCAAAGATGCGTGCTGATGAATTAAACCATTTTTTTTTTACTGGAAAATCGATAGTTGATTGTGGGCGTTCATTGAGGGTGTCGTAGCGGCCGCGGGGNACCACCGATAAAAGCTAGTCTAAGATAAGAGAGTAATTGCCAAAGGCCTAGATAAGAGGTATCTTTAGTTACGGTTGAGTGACCTTCCCTGACAGGTTTAAAGATTAAACCGCGTCTGTCCCTTCAAGAGCCTTACCTAGTGAAAATCGTTGGCTATCTGTCCGGAACGTATTCTTGAAGAGCCACTAGCCTGAACTAAGGTACGGTATTAATTGGGTTTTCAAGAGTAGGTAAGTCATTCTGCGTAAAATAAGGGTCTTAAACCAAGTACTTTCATTTTGTAATCTTAAGGACGGATCGTTTGGCAGTTTTTCGGACATTTAAGTACTTATTACTGAATTAGTTACCTATACTAATCTATCTAGTATCTAGGCCTATTTATAGAATAGACCAACAAATCCTGAATGCTGAAGATGAAAATTAAGGCTCTTATGGCCGGTTTCCGAGTCCCGCTATAGAAAGGTTATCTATTCATTTTTAAGGGAAAATTAATAGATAAATCACCAACAAAGGTGCTCAGAAACTGGCCATTGGTGATTAACAGCGTATATCTATTACTAAAGGTCTTGCGATTTGTTTCTTAGAGAAAAAAAATGCACTAGTCCCATACAAGTAATATCCTACCTTAGATTAATTTCAGAAATCCGTAGTTATTTAATTGATTTGCACGCCCAGTCAACAGTAAGTTTAACATTTTTACAGCCGTGAAATATGTAACAGGACAATGTAAAACACACGGTATTCTAAATATATGTGTAGGTGACATACAATGTATGTGTTAGAGTATTAAATTATGCTCGTCTGCACAGCAGGTCAAGCGAGCGAGGTCGTGTTCTCACATAATAATGCGAGAATTTTATGCACGAGCTTTCATAAGAAATTTCTAAGATTTCAGCAGCTGAAAAATTTCATCCACGCTTTTCATTCAGCTTTTTAATATCTATTTTTAATTTGAACGCAAATACTTGTGGATTTGAAGTCCTCAAATGTATAGAATCCGAAAATCTTAGAAGTACTGAATCTTTTTGAAAAAGTATTTCAGTATTTTAAAGCCCATTTATTAAGAAAGGCTGTGAGCTACCTAATATCCAGGTGCGCGAGGTAGTTTCTATGGGACACGGGTGAAACCACGTGTGGAAGCTAGTAATGTAGTACAGAGACAGACATATGAATTAAATAACTTTATTTTTGCAACGATTTTAAAAAATATTTCACAGAACGTCAAAAATTTCATTCACATTTGTGAGAAAATTTCGTTCATATGCTGAAGATGTAGCTTCAATATTGCTTTGAATTTTAAGTCATGCAAGATTTTGGCTGACGTCTTCCAGCCCTCGACTTTCATTTCTTCGAAGTAGTTTTCAAGATATACCGTGTGGTAGTAGCCTTGAATGCTTGAACTAAATTGCTAGAGTTCTCATGGGATCTTCCCGTGAACTGTAGATGAATCAAATGATACTTTGTAACTTATCTTCTTCTATACATATAAAAATCAAAGTCCTGACTGACTCATCAACGCAGGGCTCAAATCCGTAAATCTATAAAGCTGACATTTTGCACAGAGGTTCGTCTTAAGACTCTCACGCGAGATAAGAAAGGATTTCCCGAAATTCCCACGGGAACGAGATAAAACGGGATTTTCAGTATTACGCGGGCGAAGCCGCTGGCAGAAGCTACTATCTTACATGTAGCACAAATAAAAACTCAAAGTAAAAAATTAAGCTATTACCCACAAAAATATATGAAAATCAGTTTCAAAACGAAGCCTGATAATCACGAATCAGAACATCAAGTGCAAAGTACGTGTGAGACCGTTGCCAGGACAACGGCGAGCCCCTCAATAACCTACTTCCCTCTGTCGGCCTCTCCCGACTGTGTGGGACGAAAACAATATCCTATTCCGTACCACAGTGACGAAAATCGTGAACTAAATGACGTGGATATTATTTATTTATAATATTTTTCTTATAATATGATAGGAAGGATTTATTTTGAGTAAAATATGATTAGCTAATGCGTAGTAAAAATTATGAGGTGAACGGCTTCACAGGTTCTAGATAAAGTTATAGGTCTGACAGAAACTGCCGTAGAAATGTTTTTAATTTTGATTTTTTTTCTATGGCATTATCTGTCCGATAGCTTTATCTGGAACCTGTGAAACTGGCCATAAATCTTCTATACTTAACTTATAAATGTGTGTAAAAATATCTGTCTTAGAAATTCATAAAAGAAAACTGATGATAGTTCTTTCTTACAATGTACAAATTTCAGAGCAAAGTAAAAGAAATACGATGTGAGGTTTTATTATAGAAACTGTATATTTCAGGGAGAATAAAATAAAAATAAATAAATAAATAGAATGCTTTCTTGAGATAGCAGATATGAAATGCTGGTAGCAATGACCGATATTCTTGCAGCCAGAGACGCTTTGTTCGCGCTGAGAGAATACTCAGGTCACATTTGCATAAAGAATTTCCTATCCAGGAAAATGCTCTGCTTTTATTTAGAAGATAAGAATATTGCCAATAAACTAAATGATGCAGAAATGTTCGTTACGTCTGAGTTAAAAATGGCGGACGCCTGTTTAAACTTTGACAGCCATTATAGTGTGTTCAAGTGATGGGACCAAAAAAATCGACTAAACATCTTCGGAATTCGAATTCCACCAAAAAGAAACATAGACAACCCCAAAGATGCGTGCTGATGAATTAAACCATTTTTTTTTTACTGGAAAATCGATAGTTGATTGTGGGCGTTCATTGAGGGTGTCGTAGCGGCCGCGGGGGGTGTTGGCGCGTGCGCGGGGCGGCGGGCGGAGGGGCGCGGCGGCGCGGCCGGCACGCCGCTCACTCGGCCGCGCGCCGCCGCCCGACTCGCGCGTCACGACCATATTGTCCTGTCACAGCAGTACGTGTTGCCCACAGTTACTGCTGCGTCCGGACAAGCGGGCCGTGGCGTCGCACCCTCATCACGGAAGACCAGCGCTGTTCTCTGTTCTGTATATAAACTGTACTAACGACTCTCTTGCAGGTTATAGTTGAGAAAACACGAGGAAGCAGCTGTAAAGTAGTTCCTGATAACCTTTGGTCGTGTTCAGTGTTTGGTGGTGTAGTGTGAGTGTGCCGGAGCCCCGTGTCCTGCTGTCCGCGAGGAGACGACAGTGGTTCAACACATGATCACCGGAGGGTGCATATATCGAGCGGCGCTCTGCGCATGCGTGCCACATTTTTTCGCTGCATCTGATACTCCGGCCATTTTCTACGTGAATCGTGTTCTATTCGATTTTAGGGGAAAACGTGTCTTATATATGTTGTGTTTAGGTTATTATTACAATGTTGACGTTTTTATCTTTAAATTGTATAAGTTTTGTTTTCATTTCATTGATTTGAAAGGGTCTCAGCTCCGTCGGTGGCGCGAGGGTGAAGCTTGAAGGAATCCCACAATATAGATCTCTGCCGAGCCCGTGAGAGTCGCAGCATGAAGATACATTTAATCCATTCTAACATGAAATATTTTCCGTAGTAATTTCCCAGATTTTCACGGAGCAGCCTTTATTTAATTAATTAGAAAAGCTTTTTATTTGTGGTAGTTAAGCGTAGCTTGGAGCACTATATTACTTTATTCAGCACAAACACCGGGGCGAGGGGGTGCGGGGGCGAGGTCTTTGCCCTGGCGGCGTAAGACTCAAATAATTATTGTTTTATGTCCTCATTTTAGCCGTAGTTTTATGGGTTTGGCGTTGGCCAGCTCGCCCGAGTGACGGCTAAAGGCGTTGTCATGGAGCGGTGACGCCATGAGACGGGGTCGCGACATAGCTTCACATATAACTTGATATTGCACTGTAGATATTTTATTTAGACTCACATCTAATATTAATTAATCGTTTTATATTTAAAAGCACGCTAAATTATTAGTTAACTTCACAATAAATGGAATAATTGATCACTCGGCTGCTTTAGGGTTGTTTGTAGAACGATCGATTACGTTTGTTGTTTTAGTCGATTTTTCTTTCATTATGTTTTAATCGATTACATTTTTAATCGTATTGGTTTAAGATATTAATTTTACGTAGTTTTTTTGTGTTTTTGTTATTTTTAAGCAAGTTTTCTTAAGGAAGATTGTCTTAGAGCGAAGCAAGGGCGTTGCCATGGCACTTTTAAGCGACGGGGGGCAATTTGCCACAGTGTTCGGCGTTTATGGGCAATATTTGCCGCACCTTGGGCGTTGTTCAATCTAGTAGTATATAGGTTATATTAGGCACTATACTGGTCGGTCTGGGACCAGAAAGTTAATTAATTTTAGTTGTTTTCAATTAATGCATGATTTGTTAATATGTTGATTTATTAATGGCAATGCTCTATTATTGATTTTCATTTGATAGGTATTAAAAATTTTTAGTTATTTCAAATTTAATTAAATATAAATAAAGTGGTAAAATCTGTATGTATGTTTGTATAGTTAATATTTATTATAAATCCCAATAAAAAATATAATTGGCCAAACTGATACAAAAATAAATGAAACAGTATTCCTAATTTTTATGATTTTTATAACAAATTATGCCAATTATATTTATTATAATTATATTTTATTATTTTGTGCTCTTCCTCTAACATAATGATTTAACTAATTGCACATAGCGTAGTAAAATATCGTAGCTGCGTAGCAACTAAACCGTAGCTAGGCTACGCAGGCGATTTGGTTACGAGTGGCCGACGTAGCGCGGCTACGAAGCGCTGGCGTAGCATCTTAGGGCGATGTTTTTTCAATTCATTTATTTTTGTTATATTAGTAAGACAAATATTAAATTATTTTTGCTGTTTAACAGTTTGATGATTAATTTTAATTTAAAATAGGTATTTCTAAAGCTGCTAATTGACGGCATGAATTTTCAGTGTTATAAAGGCTTGTCGGTGAAATAAGTACGTATTAAAAAAATCCGTGGTAATCACAGTTTAAGGTATTTAACCATCGGAGCAAACTTAAGCATTTAAATAGTAAAAAATATTTATTTACTACCTCATAGGTTTATGATGATATGATATTGTACCCTACCATATGGCAGTCATTACCACTAGTTAGAAGCTAGAAAGGTCTTATAGCGAATCCTAGCAGAGGGTATCGAGTTACCCAGGTAATTGCTCTGAAGAGGTCAGATAGGTAGTCGCTAGTCACCTACACCTTGGTAGGAAATTGCTAGGCACATTTTTATAAATATAAAACCCTAAACAAATGAACTAACATAAATTCCTATAGCTATACCTACACGTCAGCAAAAAACTCCTTTTAAGAGAATCCTCGAAAAATTGTCAAAGGATAGTCGAACGCTGACATAAGCCTGTTTTTCATTCGGGGGCAAAGCCCCGATATCCCTTATATTCCTTTGTAGGCAACATATTACATTACTACTCTCTACGTCGCACGGATCGAGGTAAAAACTCTTTCTTTTGATATCTGGGAATGGGTAGGTGTGTACATATATATGTGTATCTATATCTATACTCGATACCAATATATATAAAGCTGAAGAGTTTGTTTGTTTGAACGCGCTAATTTCAGGATCTACTGGTCTTTTTGAATAATTCTTTCAGTGTTAGATAGCCCATTTATCCAGAAAGACTATATGCAACTTTTTATCCGGGTGCACGGAGTAGTTTCCACGGGATACGGGTGAAACCACTGGCGGAGGCTAGTGCTAATAAATAAAGAGGAAAGATTTGTTTCTTTGTAACGAATAGGCTCCGGATTTATAGAACCGATTCGAATAATTCTTTCACTGTTGGGAAACTACATTATCCTCGAGTAACATAGGCTATATTTTATCCGGATACGGGCAGTAGTTCCCACGGGACGCGAGTGAAACCGCGGGAAAACGGCTATGTGTGATATGTTGGTAAGTATGTTACTTATTTTTTTGCCGATGGTGTAGTAGAATGGACAGAGCGGATGAAGGAACGATTAAGATTATTTTAATTATTTACCATTCATAGAATAGGATTAATTACATGGTTAACTAAACAGTCTATAGGTACTAATATTAAAAATAGGAAAGATTTGTTTGTAAGAAATCGGCTTAAAATGTACTAGACGGATGTAAAATAAAACTTTCGCTGTTAGGAAGCTGCTATATTTTTTGTGTGTGTGGTAAGTACTTCCCACGGGACGCTGGTGAAACCACGGAAAAACGGCTAGTCTTAAACAAAACATATAGGAAGGTCAATTTTGATAATTTCTGCTCTAGTAGTTTTCTATTCATCACTACAAGTACGTAAGAAATTTAGATGATTAATGACGTAAAAAAACGTCCTCTGGGAAAGTCTAGCCAGACACAAAAGTTTCCGAACGACATGTACATACAAATGTCTGTACATACCACTCCGCCTGATAAATGTGAAACAAGCAAAAAATAAAATTGGAAACGAAATTGCGTCCACTATCTCACAGGCTTTCAGTTAAATAGAAAAAACCACCGCCATTTTGTTCTTAGCGGATTCCATTTTAGATACTCGCCAGTCATTATATGAAAAAAGGAACCATCCCACTATCTAGCTTAATTTCATTGCAACCGAATCACCGTGATTTTGTCATTTTATAACAGAAAAAAATGCCACATCACTTTGACATTTCTACAAAGATATAACTGCAGCTGTCAAAATCAATTTCACTTTAATCTCAACCTTAGTGCGTTGGAATAGAGTTTAGTTGACAGCTAGGGGATGACAGTATTAAGTTGGTATTGATGTTTCCAATAGACTAATGAAGTGGGAAGAAAAAAAAGTAGGTTTGATAAAAAGTTGGCGCCATTAACGAGCTGTGGGCAGCGTTCCCTCCTGCCGCGCGGACACTGACGGGGAATTGTATCCCATTTACCGAGATTCTTTCGTGTCGACTTTTTTCCGTATTTCTAGGTTACACAGCAAAAAGCCGTAACAATGAGAGAAAATGACTACGTGGTGGAAAATTGACACCCAATCCGTGTTTAGATTTAATGGAAGCCTAATGATAGTTTTTCGTTTTCAGCGGCAAACTAAAAAAGACACTGTTCTTTAATGTTAATACAATCGTATAGGTACACACTATTGACCAATTATCTACTTATAGAAAAGTATAACCTGATTTTACATATAGGTACCGATTTTAAAATATTGACAAAATAATCATATAAATATTGAAAATCGACTAAATGAAAAGTTACATCACTACTGTTTTAAACAATGACATTAGCGGCAGTGGCGGGAAAATAATAACTGTCACTTCATTAAGAGCTGGAAAAATAAATGATAATTCTTTTATTTAATTTTGTAAACTTCCTCTGAATTTTTGTAACTTTTCCTATTATAATCAATTTGACATGTTATCTTAGATTCTTATGTGTGTTTGTTTATTACTTAAGCACGCGTAAACGGCTCAACGGATTTCAATGAAGCGAGTGAAACCGCTGGCAGAAGCTAATTTTATAAACTAAATTTCATACAGACCTACACTAAGATACTAAACGCCAGTTTCAGAGGTTCCAGATAAAGTTCTAGATAGCTATCTAACAGATAATACCACAGAAATGATATTAATTTTGACTACTTTTATGTGGTACTAGTTTCCGCCAGCGGTTTCACCCGCGTCCCGTGGGAACTGCTCGGCGCACCCGGATAAAAAGTACCCTATAACCTTCCTCGATAAATGGGCTATCTAACACTGAAAGAATTTTTCAAATCGGACCAGTTGTTCCTGAGATTAGCGCGTGCAAACTCTTCAGCTTTATAATATTAGTATAGATTAGGCCTATCTGTTAGATACCTATTTAGAACTTTATCTGAAACCAGTAAAAATCCTTAAAATGATCAAAATAAAAGAGGCAATACCCTAATCTCGCAAAAAATACTAAAATTATATTCTTAGTACCTCTCAAGTTCTGCGCGCACAATAAAGTGAGCGCTGCACATTAATATCAGATATCAGCCGGGGCCTGCAGTTTATGACGTGGAAGGGACATCACGAACAGATAACCACGGCTAATGGAGATGATAGAATATATTATATGTATAGGTTATAGATGACAGGGGTCTTGAATTAATGAATTGATTGTCGAGATTTTTAAGGGTTGCTTACACAAAGGGAAAACTCCTAATACTAAGATTTCGCTGCACGTTTGTCCGTCCGTGTGTCGTCAAGCTATGTCACACAGTCGTCAGATTGAGGAACAGCGAATTATTAGTAATAGGCTCCCATTTCACCCTTTGGGTACAGAACCCTAAAAAAATGGCTAAAATACTACCTCGTTTTAATAAACCGTTTACCTTCACTTTATTACAATCAAGTTTACAAAAGCCTGTGTTTACGCTCCAACAATAAGGTCTATATATTAACTACAGCTCGAAGGCGGTCCCACACGAGCGCGGTATTGTGAGTCACGGTCGTTTATCATATGCAGGCTCGTGTGGGATGGGGTGAAGGGTCGTAGTGCGACGCTATGCCGCGTGCTATAAGTTTATAGATGCTATAGATTTTTAGCGTCAATTTCACAGATCCAGTTTCAAAGTAGTTAAAACTAGCTTCTGCCTTCTGAAACTACTCGGCGCACCCGGATAAAAAGTAGCCTATATAGCCTTTTTCGATAAATGGGCTATCTAACACTGTTTTTTTTTCAAATCGGACCAGTAGTTCCTGAGATTAGCGCGTTCAAACAAACAAACAAACGAACTCTTGAACTTTATAATATTAGTATAGATTAAAAACATTACTATGACACTACAGCAAGTTAGCTATTAAGAATTTTATCGGGAAACTATGAAACTAGCCGTTAGAGTTTCACAGGTTTCAGATAAAGTTTTCAGAGTTGTATTTCTCTTCAGATTCCTGTAAAAAAATCTTTATGCAAACATGCATAGTGTTTATGTACAGACGACAGCATATCAACCTACCCAAATCAAAATACTAATCGAACATTAACCTTCCATTACTGTGATAAAGTTGAAAATCTATTGAAAAAAGACAAATTGTGGTAATTTGACCTGCTGTAGTCTGTACAATCACCATTGAAAAACATAACACTTCTTATATGTCGAGTAAAACATATCTCCGTCTATCTATAGCCTTGCTTCGCCCCTGTATATCACAGATTATGACACATGACTGCAAGTGTCATTCAAGAGCTCGTCTGTCACTCACACAATAACACTTTATGGTATGGAAGGGCGCCATTTTTCATGACTTATCTGTGGTTAATGTCATAAGCTATTAAGTTTTCCCGCGGTTTTATTTGTACAGGCACAAACTACCTTTATATGTCAAAGGTCATTGGGCGAATTGGACCCGCTTTGCGAAAAGTGGCGGACATGAATGAAAATGGTTTTAATTTGAAGGGAATAATAAGACCTTTCATTGTATATAAATATTGCATTAAAATTCCATGGAGAAGAATGTACAGGATCGTTTAAAAATATATAATAATCAAACGATTTCAGAGGGTTGTATAGGTCACAAAGCTAGTTTGCATTGCTAACCGACTTCTCAGAAGAAGGAAGATCTTAATTTTGATATTCAGGATCTGATGATGAACTGGAAACCCTGAGAAATCAAGGGCAACTATAGAAAATTGTAAGCACACATGGAGTAAAAACTTGACATGTCACACAATGGCAGTCAAACCTTTCTCTGTGCAAAGATCTCGTCAATACGAATTAAATAAGCCCAAACACGTAGTAATTGCACGTACCTATGAGGAGTTCTCTTGACTTTCTGTCGTCTCCATCATCAGGTAAGGTCCAAACTTCTCGGCCATGTAGACTCACTCGATATACCGACGAATATCAAGTTTTTACTTGGTGCATGCCTACAATTTTCGAGAGTTGCCCTCGACTTTTCAGACTTTCCATCATCAGATCTTGGCCGGATGACAATGAGGCTAATCGGGGAGTTTTCTTTTATACATAATAAAGAGAGAATTTTTCAAATCGGCCCAATTCTCATAATAGTAATCTTCATTGATATAGGGATTATAACTGGTGTTTATAGTTGATTTTCTCGAGATTCCCGTGCCTCACATTGATGCGCCTAATGCCATAGTAAATCAGAGCCTTAGGTCATTATATCGTGCTATATTTCGTTTGTGTCCGCCGTGGGTATAGTTTCCATACAAAGGTGCCCAGTGACCTTTCTTCAATAGATTTTCAATCTTATCACAATAATGGAAGGTTAATGTTCGATTGGTAAAATTTGACAGATCTGATGAGACCTTTATGCGGAAGGATAGAAATTGTTCCTAACACTAGTTTCTACCTGCGATTTCCACTCGCATTTCGTGGTGACTACTTTGCGCACCTGGATAAAATGTCTCTAGTATGTCTCGGTAAATAGCCTTATTAACATTGAATAATTTTTCAAATCGTTTCAGTAATTTCTGAAATTAGCGCGTTAAAACAAACAAACAAACTTTTCCCCTTTATGATAACGTAAAAGCACAGATTCCTAATTATTATGGTGGTCTAAAATCGAAAACATTAAAGATACGCAAAAAAATAAATATCATTATGTCGTTCAGAAATTGTCACCTAATGGATTCCTAATTCGTTGAAAATTATATTTCGTTCCGAAACGTTTTGATGACATATTTAATGAGCTATTACGATAATGTGATAGCTCATTGCTATGATAACCAATTTATTGTAATGTTTGTTATAAATTCAATATGAGAAAAGTACCTAAATGATGTCGTTTAATGTGGGAAATGTGAATTATGTAGTAATAGTATATCAAAAATATATAATTATATTTTCCTTTGTTAATAGCGTAACTAAATTAACAGATCGCAAATATATTTTCTTTTGATTTACTCATTTATTTTAAACTTAATTGACCTCTAGTAAATTAGTGCCCAAGACACAGCCTGATTTGGAGACAGACTCAAAGTCAAATCGTCTATTTCATTTAGGCCTTTGCAAACACTTATAAATGTCAAAAAATATAACTAAGTTTGATTCTAATTGCCCTATTGAGAGTATAATTGAATTATATAACTTCTTGTAGGTACACAGTTTTAGAAAATCAACGATTTTGACTTTTGATTACTCATTATGTAAATATAAATATTATTTAAAGTTAAATACCTCTAACATTAGTGTAAATAGGTCTCCGAAAAGTATTTTTCAGTAACTAATCCCTGGAGGTTCCGCCATAGTTGGCTGAAGGAGGTCGTAAACTAGTTTCCTCAATTCGTTTATTGCTCAGGTATAATGGAGGCACCATCGATCTTAGTTTTATTTGTTTTCGCGGTAAAATACTGCCGTGTACAGTCCCCAGGGGTTTTGTTATGTCCATTAAATAATATTAATATATTATTTGATAACATAAAGTATTAGTTTCATTGCTAGATCATTTAGTTACGAAATTATGAAAAATTGCTTTAAAAACTATTGTTTGTTATGATATTTTGAAAATTTTCCTAAAAATATAGAACTTATCTATTATAGACTGCTTCAGTACTGCCTCCTCCAAAAAACTGCATAAGTATTTGCAAAATAGTACCTGAAACAAAAAACAAAACATTGAGCATATCGCCATCTATCGGCTGTAATAACAAGACAAAAAGCTTCGTTTCCACCTTGCATCACTTCACGTTAGTACCTCTACCCGCTGGTAGATGGCGCTAAACACAACTTCAGTTGAACAATGGAATTTATTGATTTACGCCTCTGGGGGCGGTTTGGGGTGAGGGAGCGAACATTCGCAGACTATTTGTGTGTCCCTGTGCAAAATTTACCGTTGACATGAATCAAATTATGTACAGAACGGATTCTCTCATTTATATGATACTTTATTGATTTCACTCGTTCTTTCAAATAAATTTAATACTACATACCATTGTGCGCCTGTCTTTGTGTATATTGATCTCGCGACTTTATTTGGCACCCATTTTGCTTTTAAAGTATCGAATTACGGCATCAAACAAAAAATATTTTGCTCTGAAAAGTTTTTAATTTTACGCTCGTAGAGGCGTAGCCGGCTACGATTAATCGTAGTGCTACGCCGTAGGCTGTTGCTACGCTTTTGTAGCTGAAATCATACTTTTACCTAAAATGAATATTTTTTTTAGTTTATGTTACTGACCTATGAAAATAAAGGCACTCTATATTTAGAAAAATTACTATACATGCATATTCATATATGTTTACTCAAAATATTTGGAAATATAATATAATATAGATTAGTGGATGGGTGACCATCATGTTATTCCATTGACTCCGTTTTAAAATGGGGTTTGAAAGTTCCCAGGGGTATCATATCACCATTGGATTTCAGTTGTCAGATGAACAGTCACTCTGTATATCACTGGTGCTCAGCTTCTTAAAAACATTTAAAAATACCATAGGATATAATATCACATCATCTGCCTAGCCTTTTATCAACTATTTTGGGGTCGGCTTCCAGTTGCATGCCCGGATGCAGCTGAGAACCAGTGTTTTNGCATATAATTATAAGGATTAAGTTTTTAAATAAATCATTATCTGCCTAGCCTTTTCCCAATTATGTTGGGGTCGGCTTCCAGTCTGACCGGATGCAGCAGAGAACCAGTGTGTACCATGGAGTGACTTTTTATCTAACCTCATCAACGCAGTTACTTAGGTTTTATCCCTTGATAAGACTAGTTGTCAGACTTTCTGGCTTCTGACTACCCGTAACGACTGCCAAAGATGTTCCAATAACAGCCGCTTTTGCGGCTGTTATTGGATCACATCACACTTGTTTAACTCACGAGAAAAGTATGTGTGAGCTTTATTAACATGTTCATGCCAAAATAATGAAGGAATTTTGACTATATATTTGCTATGATATAGTTTCACATCACAGTAACTTACTGAACTTTTTTAGGGTTCCGTAGCGAAAAGGTAAAACGGGACCCTATTACTAAGACTCCGTTATCTGTCTGTCTCCACGCTGCATCTCATTAACCGTTGTAGCCAGAAAGCTGAAATTTTCACAAATAATGTATTTCCATTGCCGCTATAATAAACAAATAAAAAAAATGAAATATTAAGGGGGGTCCTCATACAATAAACGTGTGAAACCGCAAATTATAATTTTGTTATTCATATATTTGTATGAAAAACAAAGTTATTGTTTGCTGCCCGAAAAATGTTTGTATTTTGGCTAGTTGTAGGTAGCAGATACGTTAATTTTTCTTAGATAATAGTAAGGAACCCTTTGTGCGCGAGTCCAACTCGCACTGGGCCGGTTTTTTACCATTATTAACTTTCCTCCCATTTAATATTGAAATATACGTAGTTCATTATAAACTGAACGAAATATAATTTAAGATATAACATTCCTCGCTATACAGCTGGCAATAAAATCATAATAACTCTCGTTACACTGTAAACTTTTAATTAGAAACCTGAACGACGCTCAGTTGATGCACTTTATTATTTCATGCGCTAATTGCTGCACTCTGTCATTTGAACATCTTTGGCAGTCGTTACGGGTAGTCAGAAGCCAGTAAGTCTGACAACCAGTCTTAAAAAAGGTTGCCAGGGTAACTGGGTTGTGGAGGTCAGACAGGCAGTCGATCCATGTAAAACTGATTCTCAGTCGCATCCGATTATACAGGAAACCGACTCCAACATAGCTGAGAAAAGACTAGGCAGATGATGAGATTGTTGTTGCATTCTGACTGATGAGATAGTGGGTTCGATTCCGAGGTCAGGTTCACGCTAAATTCAAGAGCTACTGATCCGATATGTAAACAATAGTTCAATGTTAAACAAATCATATAAAAATAAAAGCAATAAACGTGTGAAACCGCAAATTATAACTTGGTTATTCATACATTTCTATGAAAAACAAAGTTATTTTTTGCTGTCCGCAAATTGTTTGTATTTTGGCTAGTTGTAGGTAATAGATAAGTTCATTTTTCATATATAATGGTACGGAACCCTTTATGCGCGAGTCCAACTCGCACTTGGCCGGTTTTATCCTCATGCAGGAAGCAGTTCCCTCAGAAAGCACAGACGGAAGCTAGTTTAATACACCGACATATTGACAAATTATTTATTTTAATTTAGCGGTGAGTTCAATACAGTTATAACTGTATTTCAAAGCCACAATGCGCTGCACGTGTAACGCCCACGTAATATCTAGCTAAATACTAAAGGTCAGGCTTTCACAATTATGTTGAGAGGATGCAGTTTAACTGTGGTTAACACACTGACTGCCTATCTGACATCCACTACATATTTACACACGACAGCAGGTCACGGTACCCGAATCTGTCAAATTTTACCAATCGAACATTACCCTTCCACTATTCTGATTGTTAAGATTGAAAATCTATTGCAGAATATTGACAGATTTTGGTAACTTGATGTGCTGTCGTCTAAATAACACAATACTTGAAAGTTTTGATGGTAAGACTGGTTGAAAAGTTGAGATGTCCCCCGGTGTGCGGCACTGTGACGCACACAAATGTATCTCCTGTGCGGTGATTCCTTAACTACAATTGTGTGTCACTCGTATGAAAATTCAATGAAAATTGTATGGCAGTAGCAGTTTTAGCCTTATCGGTTATTCTGTTACTATTAAAAGACCAATCGTTTTCCAATGACATGCCATTAGTCTGTCATCTGTCATCTGACACTACATTACGAGTAGATTTCTAAATCAATTTGTGTTTACATTAACCTCCTGGATTCCAGAAAAAAAAATATTCGATTTTCTTTTAAACTTAGGTTATATGGTACATTGGAGGTCTGTACATGTCCAAAAAAATGCAAAAAAAAATATTGTGTTATATACCTAGATTTTACTTATGTCTTTTATATATGACAAAGGTTCTGTACAGGACACTAGAACTTTACTATACGTCATATATTTATGACACTGGAATTCAACTCCAAATAAAAAAAAACAAGTATTTATTAAATTAATATGCATTTATTGTTATTATCACCATCGGATCACTCTTCAAATATTTTTTCTTAATTAATATAATTATAATTTTGGTATGTAAAATAGTTTTTTCACATAATATGTTCATCAACTGATTAAAACATAAATAAGTCAAT
>NWSH02000531.1:3372555-3394451 GCA_002382865.2 Heliothis virescens | reverse complement strand
TCTTACTAAATGTTAATGTCAAGTTGTCAACATGACAGATGTAATGTCAGTTATGGTGTTCCTTATATTAATGAATAGGTTCTCTTTTATTATTTATAATAATCTTAAAAAAGAAGATGGTCGTCGAACCATTCGTAATAATGTGTTTTACTTTAATATTAAATTACTAAATTATTGTAATATTTTATTGCAATTTCAGATTATATCAAATCCACTATTAAATAGAACATTAACAAATGCATGCTGGCTATGCCTTCAACAAACACAGTTTTTAGTTGAGGTTTTCAGTAAGATCAACCACGTAAATCTGAATTCTGAAGTCAGGGTCTCTTGTTCGGGTCCCGCCAGACAATACTCTACATAGGGAAATACTCGTATATGAAAAAAAAATATCCTTTAATCTTTTTTTAACGCTTACCTACTGTATATTTTTTGCATTTTTTTTTAGGTAGGGTATCTCGCGGTTCAGCCTAGAGACTGAACTTTTTGCATAATTTACAAAATGTATTTATACTATTCCTTGTAACGAAACCATAGCTCGCTTTTAAATGCGGCAACGCCATCTAGTTATACAAAAGACAACATATACCGGGAACATTGAAAGCAAACATAACCTAAAATATAACATTGTCTGATTTTAACAATTTGGCCATTGCTGGGAGACGTGATATTCAGGCTCTTGAAACCTTCGTAAATATTCTAACTTATGGCCAAATTCCAGCCTTGTACACTCCAGGCCCAAATTTGTATGGATTTTAAGTTTCTCCTTTATAATAAACTTCCTGTCAAAATTCGGGAACTACCAATGATTCGGTTCAAAAGGGCATTACGCAGATGGCTAATTGATAATCCCTTCTATTCCATTAAAGAATTCCTACAGTATAAGTTCCCGAAATAATTGTATATTTAAGATAAAATGTATTTTGCATGTCATTATATTATGACTGAATACTGAACTGATTGACATTTTGTAACACCTTGTATATAACTGTATTCATTAGCAAATAAATCCTTTGACTTTGACTTTGACTTATAATAAAGAGGATTTTTTTTTGTTTGTTTGTTTGGCTCCGAAACTATTGGGTATCATTTGATAAGTTATTTCTTTGTTGGGAAGTTAGACTCATGTCTAGATTTGATATAGATTTGATTGTTTGTTTGTAACGAATGGACTCCGGATATACTGAAACCAATTTGAATAATTCTTTAACTATTAGGAAGCTACGTTCTTTACGCTGAACATGGGCTATGTTTTATTCAGGTACGGGAAGAAGTTACTCCGAAACGCGGGTGAAATCGTGTAAAACGGCTAGTAAATTATAAACCGCATTCGAAGTGAAACATGTCAGATTCAAAAGTTCAACAAAGCATAACTTAATCTAATTATCAGAATACACACTTTACGAATTCGTCGAATCCTCAAAATATCAAGAAACATTTCAAATTAAAAATGATTTTCATCTAATTTTTCAATCGCTACCCTCGTCTCGCTCTAGTAAGTACGAGCCCTAACTCGCTTCTAATCTCTTGTAGAAGAGTCTCGAGGCGTCTCGAACGCTCTCGACCACGAGATGTCGCCTCAACGCGAGAGGCACTTCAGTGTGCCCTATCTTAGTCAGTGTTGCAGTCGATGGCATCGGGCTGAGGACGACGGCCGCATAATATATTGTGATAAAATTTTTAAAGAGATATTTTTAAGCACGTTTTTCGATAAAGCGAAGGGGTTTGTAGTGGGTATTGTTAATTTTATTTGAAGTTATATGGTGTAGCGGGTGGAAGTATAGATTATGTATTGAGATACAAGGTTTAAAATATTAAAACTGAAGACTTTAGCTATTTAACGGCACGGTATTATAAAAGCCTAATTTTGGCGAAAAATGTCTGAAAAAATACCATTTGAATTCCTTCCTGCTGAATATTATATGAAAATGTGAGTTTGTGAGGATGTATGTATGTTAATCGCAAACGGCTCAATGGATTTTGATAAAACTTTGCAGTAATATAACTTATATATCAGAAAACATATAGGCTACTTTTTATCCGTATGCTGGAACTAGTTTCTCGAGAAACGGGTGAAGCCGCTGGCAGAAGCTAGTATAAACGACAGCACATCAACCTACCACAATCTGTCAAATTTCTTCAATGGATTTTCAACCTTATCACAATAGTGGAAGGTTAAAGTTTGATTGGTATGACAGATTCAGGTAGGTTGACCTGCTGTCGTCAGTACCGTAATATACTGCTGTCTGTACCATATATTCCCATAGAAGTAGGCAGTCTATTTACAAGAAAAGTCACGGCAGGTTGAATTCAATTAAGTTAAATTCAATTATCTTCAATGACACGTCGCGTTCTAATGAGACGTTCTATTTCACGCTGAAGGATATGTGAGCGTTAGTTACGACGTGTGTAATGAAAGAATAGCTCTTCACAATTATGGGCGCCTGGTACTCAGGGTAAATGTCATTGCTTTTAAACCGACTTTCAAAAAAGGAGGAGGTTCTCAATTCGACATTATATTATTTTATTTTTGTGAAATATTACTTTGAAATGCTTGTGTAAAATTTGTTTATTTTTAACTGTCTGTCTGTTGTGCTTTGATGCTAAAACTACAGAACTGATTTGAATGAAATTTGGTACACAGGATAGTCTAGAACCTGAGAAAATACGGCAAAATTTTGCCCGTCTATGTAAAGATATTCCCTTATCTATACTTACTAATTAATATAATAATGAGGAAATTCTTTTGTTGGTTTGCTTAAAAATACTCCGAAAATACTGAAGCGATTTGAATAATTATTTCACTTTTGGAAAGCTGGACTATCCGCGAGTAATATAGATTATATTTTATCCAGGTACGGAAAATATTTTCCACGGGACACGGGTAAAACCGCAGTAAAACAGCTAGTCTATTACATATTCACACAAAATCAGCGAGTAACATCAAAATCTCGGTCTAGTAAATAAATAATATGCGTAGTTAATATTAGGAGATCATTTAACTGCGGTATTAATAGCCGCGATGTTTACCCAGCGCCGCCCGCACGCTACTTGCGTCAATTTGCTCCAATTTATCACATACTAGCTATTCTTCGCAGTTTCACCCGCTTCTCGAGGAAACTATCTCCTGTAACCGGATAAAACATAGGCTATATTTCTTGGGGATAGTGTAGCTTCCCAACAGTGAAAGAATTTTTCAAATCAGCCCAGTGGTTTTGGAGCCTTTACAAACAAACAAAAAAATGTTTAATCTTTATTACATTGGTATAGAATACTTTCCGTACCCATAAAAACCGGCCAAGTGCGAGTTGGACTCGCGCACGAAGAGTTTTGTCCAATGTATGAAAAATAAACATATGTATTACCTACAACTAGCCAAAATACAAACATTTTACACACGTTTATTGTATGGGGACCCCCCTTAAAATATATATATATTTTTAATTTTTAGTATTTGTTGTTATAGCGGCAACGGAAATACATCATTTGTGAAAATTTCAGCTTTCTAGCTATCACGGTTAATGAGACACAGCGTGGGGACAGACAGACAACGAAGTCTTAGTAATAGGGTTCCGTTTTACCCTTGTCGGTACGGAACCCTAAAAAGTAGGATCTTATTCGATAGTGAAAGCCCGTCCAGTAGTTTTTGCGTGAAAGACTGACAAACATACATACATCGTCACAAACTTTCGCATTTATAATATTAGTAGGATTCTAAAGATATTTGAGATTTAATTTGTATGTACACGTGTAGTTATTATAAGACCGACATATAGCCGAGTTTTGCTAAATGGATCTGGATTTCTGTGATTTCACATCACAGCTACTTATATTTTAATTGGAATCCTTGATGCCTCCTCCAAACATACCTCCTACTCACATCTTTGAACTATATATATCTTTCGGTATTTTTTCTTACCCAGATTACAAAGTTGCCTCTTAGGTATAGAACAATGCAGTTTTGAATTCATTAAACACGTACCTGAAACAAAAAAAAATAATAATTAGTTAACACTTATTATATATTTCCGTATCTAATTAAGACTACCTCGCAAGCGTTTTCACCCGTTTCCTGAAGGACCTACTTTCTTCACCCGGCTAAATATTAGCCTATATGTTATTCCAATATATGGGCTATATTACTGCTAAGTTTCATAAAAATCCGTTCAGCCATTTGTGCGTGAAGAATTAAAAACATACACACAAACTTCCGCCTTAAAAAATGTGATAAGGCAATTATAAAAAACTTTTTTTCTCCGCGTGCTCTCTTTCTTTTTTTCTCTATTTATTTTATCATAGGCCAATATATACACAGTCCCATCATTAGATCGAGTCTGCCAGTTATATAACTGACGTAATGACGTCATCGCTATTAATACCTGCGCACGAGTTGATCGATACGCGCGTTTAATTAGCGGACGAATGGAGATGCGACGCGATTTATATCGATATTATTTACGTATACATATTTATCGATGTCTGGCCAGCACTACGGTCGATAAATTAGTTAGTATTTGACATTTAATAAACTTTTATTGTAGTGTATTTTCGTCTATTGTCGTCACATTTTCTGTTAGTTCATTTTTTAAGACCTGTTATTTTATTGTTTGTAAAGGGCATCGCGCCAAAAATACTGTTCCAATTTTGATAGAAAGCGTGGTGAAGTCCGATTATAGTGAAGACAGTTTTTAGGGTTCCGTTCTCAAAGGGGCAATTGTCTGTCACAAGTCTCATGAATCGTGATAGTTAGATTAGTTAAAAATTTCACAGATTATGTATTATTGTTGCTGCTATAACAATAAATTCTGAAAATTTAAAAAAAATACAAATATTTTAGGGGCTCCCCCAACAGACATGATTTTTTATGCCATTTTATAATGGTACGGAACGTGTACGGAACCCTTTGTGTGGCAGTGCGATTCACGTTAGGCTGGCCTTTGTTAATAACACAGCATGCAAGCAATCGTCAATTTGACGAAAGCTTGCGGCATTCCTGACAGTATGTACAGTCAATTACAACGTTTAAAAGTGCGAACTTCCATTTTTTTTCGGTTATGCCTAAAACCTTCTACCAAGTCTGCCAAATACTTTGCTGAAAACCGCATTAAAATCGGTTCAGTCAAACGCGAGATAATCGCGCACAAACGTACACACGTAAATACAGGTTAAACTGGGATCCTCTTTTTTTTGAAGTAGGTTAAAAATAGGCAGGCATAAACGCAGGTAAAACCGCGGGCAGAACTAAGTTTTCGGCTAATTCCTTCGTCCAAAGTACTAGGCTGACATGAGAGGACAGGTGTTGTCTGATGTATTGCAGCGTCAATTTGCGACGGCCAAGACACGGAGCTAATTAGTCCTTCTATTTATAATGATATATAGTTAATGTACCGTGGTTTTACTTGCGCTGAAAGATTTGCTGAAATTTAAGGCGGCCTTTATCTAAATATGTAAAATTCAAAGGTTGACTGACTGACTGACATAGTGATCTATCAACGCACAGCCCAAACCACTGGAGGGATCGGCCTGAAATGTGGCATGCAGGTAGTTTTTGTGTTAAGTTTTGTATGGACGAAGCCGCTGGCAGAAGCTGGTGAAAAGGTATGCCTAGTCCAAATAATACTCTACTGAAGATCAACCTTAATTTTGCCGTTGGAAAACTCTTGTCCCCATACACGGATGTAGGTTGTTCCTAGTTTATCAACTGCAAAATATAAGTTTGTAATCGCAAAAAACTGAGGGCCAGTTTCAGAGGCTATAAATAAAGTTCTACATAGCTATCTGACAGATAATGCCCCGTAAAGTAGTGAAAATAAAAAACATTTATATTATCTGTCAGAACTTATCTCAAGAACTACAGGTCCGATTCAAAAAAGTCTTACAATATTAGATAGCCTATTTATCGAGGAAGACAATGAACTACTTTTATCCGGGTACACAGAGTAATTCCACCATACACGGGTGAAACCGCTGACTGAAACTAGTGACTACATAACCAGTAGAAAAGTACCAGGGTACCATGTGAGCTGGGAGCTGGCGATATTTCTACACGAGTGCCTATGTGAGCAGTCAGTCGGAATACTAGATAGTGACGTCATTCAGGTCCCGACATCAAAAATCATTGGGTAAGACTAGATTTTTTTGGAAAAAAAATGGTGTTCAATGTTCATCAAATAGTTTTTATATGATGAGAAGAGAGAAATAGACGACCTCGTAGGCGTAATGGTTGCCATGCAGGACTGCCGAGCTGATGGTTCCTGGTTCGATTCCCGGAACGGTCAACATTTGTGTGATAAGCATGTTTGTTGGCTGTGGTCTGGGTGTATCTATTTATAAAAATATATACGTAATTATTATGTAGTTTATCAGTTGCGTTAGCACCCATAACACAAGCTAATTAATAGCTTACCATGGGGCTAACCGACCGTGTGTGAAAAGGTGTCCGGATTTATTGTTATAAAAAATGATTTGTAAGCTTGTTTGTGAAACCACCGCTAGAGGTTTACATTGCTGTCAAAACAAAATATGGATTGAAACCAATTAAATGTCCAAATTAGCGAATCGATCCCGCAGTCGAACTCAAGAACGGCTGACCCGATTTGGTTGAAAATTGGTCGAGAGGTCGCTTAAAACCAGGAGACGAATATGAAATGATTTTTATTCTTGTCCGGTTACGGGAAGGAGTTCCCACGAGTAACGAGTGAAACCGCAGGCGGTAGCTATTATAAAGTTAAAAGTTCCCGATAGTTTCCAAAGTCATAAAAATCTAGTAGCAAAAGACACCAGTCCTTCATATTCAGTCTAACAAGATATTTGAATCGCAATCCCTAATAGTTTGACATCATGTCGTAAACATGATATATTCTGTACCAAGGGTATATTTAGAGTGTCGAGGCAACCGGACCGGCTCATACATCATATTTTGAATTTGCTTATAAAATATTATGAGCAGAAAGAGCTCTTATTTGAATCTGCCTAGCCTTTTCCCAACTGTGTAGAGCACGTGGTTAAGTTAAAGCTAAAAATCTATGCGAATATTATAAAGCTGAAGAGTTTGTTCGTTTGTTTGAGCGCGCTAATCAGGAACTACTGGTCCGATTTGAAAAAATATTTTAGTGTTAGATAGCCCATTTATCAATGAACGCTATAGGCTACTTTTTATCCGGGTGCGCGCGGAAGTTCCCACGGGAAAGCGGGTGAAACTGCTGACGGAAGCTTGTTGATCATAAGGTTAAGCATGCTCGGCGCAGTAGGACCGTAGATGGGTGACTATCAGTTATGGCCAATTCTTCCATGTTTCGGAAGGCACAATAAACTGGTGGGCCCCGGCTGTCATTTGAACATCTTTGGCAGTCGTTAGGCGTAGTCAGAAGCTAGAATGTCTGATAACCAGTCTTACCAAGGAGTATCGGCTTGCCCGGGTAGCTGGGTTGTGGAGGTCAAACAGACAGTCGCTCCAAGTAAAACACTGGTTCTCAGCTGCATACGGTTAGACTGGAAGCCGACCTCAACGTAGTCGGGAAAAGACTAGGCAGATGATATTGGGGTCGGCTTCCATTCTAACTAGATGCCACTGAGTACCACTGTGCCACATGGAGCGACTGCCTATCTGACCATAATTTATTCAACTGGACTAAACCTACCCTCAGATAAACGGATTATGCAAAACAAACATTGAAATCGGTTCAAAGTTTAAGCATAGTTCAATATTATGTTAAGCTTAATCGCGTACAATAATATATGATTTCAATAAGCCCAAGGTTTAGATGTCCTGTCTCCTCCTTAACCCAGTTACCTGGGCAATCCTGTCGTACGATAAGTTTAAGTTTTCATGTTTACTGGCTTCTGACTACCTGTAACAACTGCCAAAGATGTTCAAATGACAGCCGGGACCCACCAGTTTAACATGCCTTCCGAAACACGGAGGAACTCGTCACGACATTATGGTCACCCATCCACAAACCGACCGCGTTAAGCGTTGCTTTACTCGGAAGACAGAAACTCGACTCCACAAATTATTCAGTTATTCCAAGTACCCATTATGGCACGTTAAAATTACCAGTAACCTACAGACAAAAACATCCCTAACCGCATTTAATGTAATAATATATTGCAAAATTATCACCAGGCGCCCATATTTTCAAAGAGTTCAATAGAAGCGTCGCCCCTTCGGAACGCAAATAACTCCACCCACACACACATACATATATACAAACCCCTATAGACCCCTATTAGACCCCCTATGAGGGGGTAGGCAATAATTCAGGTAATTCACTTCAACGGCAGGATTCTGTTGTAAAGTAAAAAGTAATAAATTCACTCCAAGTACCAGGGCGCCATCTCTTATTGGGAGTCGTAACGAAATTGCATGTAAATCTTAGCCGATTGTGGGAGAAAAGACGGTAATGGTTCTGTTGATTAAAAGTGGAATTATTGACGTGGTATTGGGGTCTTTATTAGAAAGACTCAAATAATGGTAAGAGAAAGTCGTATACTAGTTGTTTCTTGCGGATATGCCCAGCTAAAAAGTAGCCTAAAGCCTTCCTCGATAAATGGGCTATCTAACATTGAAACATTTTTTCGAATCGGAACAGTAGTTCCTAAGATTACCGCGCTCCAACAAACAAATATTATAAACTCACAAAACTCTCAAAATGTAGTATTAGCTTCTGCAATGGTTTCACTCGCGTTCCAAGGTAGTTACTTTACAGAGAAGCTAGTAGGTGTATATTAGTTAATTTAAAAACTTTTATCACTGACAAAATTATTTTCAAAAACGAAAATCTCTTATTCATAAATACAGTTCGTTATTTTCAAAAAGCCATGCTAGGCTGAAATTCCACGGTGCCCGATACAGCGAGCCTACCCGCCCCATAACATTAATCACGGCAATACCATAGACAATGGCTCATATTCACTGAATGGCCCACAAGATCGATGGCAGAGCGTTTAGTAGTTTTTGAGAAATGGACCACAAAATTGACTGGTTTTCTGATAGTCAATTTTCGTTGTCGTTTGAATGAGAGTCAAGTAATTATTTTATTGGGAAATTTTAATGTTTGGTGTCTAAATTACTGATTTGAAAATGCGATTTAAAAATGTTGTTTATTAAAAAATAACTTTTAAGGAATTTTTGACGCGTTTTAGTTAGCAGTCATTTTTAATTTTAATATACATAGATACCTGTTTTATATATTTTTTTTATACTCCTACAAAATAAGTGTGTATATTTTTGTTGTGAGTAAAAGAAAAGTACTGAAAAATAACTAAAAAAATCCAAAGGGTTTCATGTTAAGTACTTGGTTTCGTCCATCTTGGTTAATTATATCGATTATGAAAATGTATAATCGATTTTGTAAATGATTTTACTAATAGAAAACCACTTTGGTGAATGTATAGCTATACTTTATTCTGCTATGGGAAATATTTCCCCACAACTTAAGTCAACAATAAGTCTTAAGTAAAATTATGGATATCATTAAATATTGGAGTTAAAGATATACTTTTACACCTGAAAGTAATTACGTTACCTTTTCAGAAAGTTAGTTAAACGTTAGCACTTGTCACGTAGACATTTTTAAGTTTTTTATTTAATTAAAGCCTGTCGAGAGTTTATTGACTTAAATGATTGCCATTGTAGTGTCAAAAACCTTTTGGATGAGCAAACATAAAACTTTCATATATCTCTACTAATATTATAAAGCTGAAGAGTTTGTTTGTTTCTTTAAACGTGATAATCTCAGGAACTACTGGTCCGATTTGAAAAATTCTTTGAGTCTTAGATAGCCCACTTATCGAGGAAGGCTACTTTTTGTCCGGGTGCGCTGAGTAGTTCCCACGGGACGCGGGTGAAACCGCTGGCCGAAGCTATCATGCTATACGAAAGTCAAAAGGTTAACTTACTCGAATCTGTCAAATTTTACCAATCAAATATTAAGCTTCCACTATTGTGATAAGGTTGAAAATCTATTGGAGAAATATATACAGATTGAAGTAGGATGATGTAGTGTCGTCCTTACATATTTTAAAATGCGTTTTTTTAAGATGATATATTGACTAATTCTAATTAAATTCACAGTAACATTTCGACTTTTGATTTTAATATTGCTATTTTTAAATCAATGAGCTTGTCGTAATTACAAAAAAAAACTGTCATAAATAACTTAACCTTAGAAAGTAAAAGCCTATTTTTATAATTTATAACAATAATATTCCTAAACCCATAACGCCCCCCACTCCATACGTCATTCCAGAAATTTCCAACTAATTAATGGCCGCGCTATTGTGACCACCCTGTATAGAGCGGTCCGTGAACACCCTGTATTGTATTCAAACTCAATAATTTTAATGGCTGTCTGTGATTTATTGTGTAGAAGTATTTCCTAATTGTTTGTGGAATATTATAATAGGCACAGACTGTTTTTGGGGGCAAATAAGCTCGTTCACGCGGTTTTGCCCGAAATAATTGCTTCAATATTATCTGTATTATTTAGTTAAATAATATTTTAAACCTCAAGTACTTGTGCTAGTAATATTGACTTAACTTACACGTTCAACAAAAATTCGTCCAAGTGCGAGTCGATCTGGCGAACGAAGGATTCCGTACCATTTACTATATATAATCACGTTTATTGTATAGGAACCTCTAACATACTTATTTTATTCTAATTTTCAGTATTGGCTGTCGTTGCGGCTACAATAACATATCACTTATAGAAATTTCAACTGCCTAATTATCACGGTTTACGACATACAGATTGGTGACAGACAGACAAATGAACAGCGAAGTCTTAGTCATAGAGTTCCATATTATCCTTTGGGTTCTTTAACCCAAAAAACCGGCCAAGTGCGAGTTGGACTCGCGCACGAAGGGTTCCGTACCATTATCTATGAAAAATGAACGTATCTATTACCTACAACTAGCCAAAATACAAACATTTTTCGGGCAGCAATAAATAACTTTGTTTTTCATACAAATATATGAATAACAAAGTTATAATTTGCAGTTTCACACGTTTATTGTATGTATGGGGACTGGGGACCCCCCTTAATATTTTTTTTTTAATTTTTAGTAATTTTTGTTATAGCGGCAACGGAAATACATCATTTGTGAAGATTTCAGCTTTCTAGCTATCACGGTTTATGAGATACAGCCCGGAGACAGACAGACAACGTAGTCTTAGTCTTAGACTCCCATATTACCCTTAAGGTTCCTTAACCCAAAAAACATCACACATTATGTCTACAACATAGTAAGTAAAGCCTAAACGCCTGAAGCCTTATTCACGAACGCCTAGAAGTGGGACCTGGCAGCCAGCCAGGCGCAGCAGTCGTAAATAACAGCTTAACGAGGACCCGGGTTCGGTTCCGGCCGACGTAAACTTGTACCAAGTTATTTTATTAATTTCTTGGCCAGTAAATTAGTGCTTTATGAGTTTAAGACGTTTTCATAGTTGATGGAGTTATTAAGTGATAAATATTGTGAGATGACTTAATTATTATGGTAGGTAAACTACTTACTTAGTAGAGACTTCCTGTATCTGAAACTAACTTCGAAGATCTCGTAGCTAAGTTAAAGCCGCGTGGATTGATGGATCATAAGGTTAAGCAACGCTTGGCGCAGTCGGTGCGTGGATGGGTCACCATCTTGTCATAACGAGTTCTTCCGTGTTTCGGAAGGCACGATAAATTGGTGGATCCCGGCTGTCATTTGACCATCTTTGGTATTCGTTATAGGTAATCAGAAGCCAGTAAGTCCAACATAGTTGGGAAAAGGCTAGGCAGATGGTATCTTAAACTAGCTTTCTGAAAGCTACTTCGAGCACCTGGATAAAAAGCAGCTTCGCCAACCCGATGCTCATTGGTAAGACTTGTGGTCAGACTTTCAGGCTTCTGACTACCCGTAACGACTGCCAAAGATCTGCAAATGACAGCCGGGACTCACCTTCGAAACACGGAGGAACTCGTCATGACAAGATGGTCACCCATCCACTGTCGAACGCGCCAAGCGTTACGTAATCTCTTATCTATTATCTGTTACAATTAACAAATTTCTAAACCTATCTATCGGTTATTTTGCGATTAGAGATTGGAGATAATTTAAATTGGGGTAATGTGAAAATTCAATCTTTAGCCGCTAATCAAAGGATAGATAGTTTATAGAAATCCAGCTTAAACCACGAGCTCTTCGAGTTATAAAATAAAGTGTAATACTTCAATAAGCCTTCAGTCTTTTGTTTAAACAATACATTTATAGAAACTCCACAGTGTGTTCAACCTCCTTTCAAGCAAAACTTATTGTTTGTCGGAAACTTGCGCTGCTGGCGCCTGACTATGAATAGCTTGCGACATTTAGTTCTGATCAATAGTCTCACTATGGATATGGGTCAGGTTGGACTATTTCTGACATGTGATACTTTATGTCTTTTTCCTTTTAATTTAATATTAAAGTAAATCATATTTAAAGTGGAAGCAATTAATTTACGGTTTAGTTGACTAATAAATCTAAACATTAATTATTACTTGTTAAATTCACTGAATTCTCGTAACTGAAAACAACGCCATCTATGACCGGACAGCGCAAACTTTCCAAATGAAATCACGAACAACGCTCGGAGTTCCGCTAACAAACTGTAAGTAAGAAAGTTCTAAACAAAATGTATTGTTTTCTCTCAAAGGCTATTTGCGTAAGCCGCTTACTGCTCAATTGGTTTTATTATGTAAAGACTAGTCATCTCTGAACGACGAATGGAGAGTAAATTAAGAACAAATTGGTATCTGTTTAGAAAAGTAATACATTTTAAATAAATCTTTTTAGCCTGGTTAGTTGAAATCTTGTAATTCATGTCGTTCTAATTGTATTACTTTGTGGGTTTTAAAAAACTTTCACAAAGCAGCTCGGAGTCTAGAATTTGGTGATTGATACCTACATCCGTACGTCGGAGAGCACGTTAATGTCGGTTCTGCGCCTGATCTCTCTCCGGTCGTGTCGGATTGCCGTCTCTGATGACTATGAGAGTGGGGGACATAGGGGGTGCTGTGTCACAGCAAATGCTTGTGCACTATGATATGTCCAGCGCAGCTGGCTCATCTCCATTGGGCGAACAGGCGCCATGGCTGACTATCTGTCTGGTCAAAATATTTTATGCTACATATTGTTTAACTGTGGAATTCAATAATCTATCTATCTGTCGATTTGGTTACTAGAGATAGGACTTTGACATTACTTATACATTCAATCTCTACAGCATATTGGCATATTGGGAACGGCTGTAAGCTTGATCAATTTATCGGTCGAATTAATTTTTATTTCGGTGGTCGAACTTCTATATAATATTTTTTACCTAAACCTGTCAAAGAGTTATCACATCATACTATAAACTCCAGTGTACAAAGAGCTACATCCCCCGAAGTGACAACATATCATCTGCACCACCTGGCTACCTGCCAACAGTTCGCAGGAAGCGCGCGCGCGGTACACGACAAACAAGCGCTTCCTGCACGTTCTTTATATCTTTGGTCTCCAAATATAAAGCATGTCACTGTGTATGAAAGATTTTTGTCTTAATTGTTAGTTTGTGGTAATTTACTTTAAATAGTACAAGAAAAATGGTTCATAATGTAGTGCCAACTAAAATAATGCAAATCTATACTAATACCATAATCATGAAAGTAACTATCTGTCGTGTTTACATGCTAAAACTACCAAACCGATTTAAATATGATACACAGATAATCTAGCTAGACCCTGACAAAGGACATAGCATACTCTATATCCTATGCGGGAGGAACTGCCGTCGGACCGGTAAGAGTCAGTCATCTATAAAATGCTTCAGTTTTGACAAATCGCATTATATATTTGCTACATAACTCCGTTTTAATAAACCTATTAAAAAATAACATAAATATCAGTCACTGAACTTCCAGTTGAACTAAGATTTAATTTAGCACAAGGTTTAATAACTCGCGTTAAATGCAGCCGTATGCAGTCAATAGGTCTCGGTGCAGCAGCCTGCAGTTACGTTGCAATTAATATACTAATGCACACGGCTTCTGAGTTATGTAATGTGTGGAGTAAATAATAATATGGAGCTTATGTAAAATGTTCCCGGTGGAATAAGGGCTTAAGAATGCTTAGGTAAGATGTGTGTTAGCCAACATGGTCAAATACGTAATATTTTATATTACACTAGCTTCAGCTACCGGTTTCACCCGCGTCCCGGAGAAACTACTCCGCTTACAGCCAATAGCCTTCCTCGATAAATGGGCTATCTAACACTGAAAGAATTTTTCAAATCGGACCAGTAGTTCCTGAGATTAGCGCGTTAAAACAAACTTTTCAGCTTTATAATATTAACTTATAAAGCTATTTTTGTCTAAACTACATGTATTGAATTAATACAGATTTGTGTTGCTGAGGAGTTTGTTCAACTAATTTTTCTTCCCAGCAAGAACACATAAGAAGTGGTGAAGGGCGGGCATTTTTGGGGGCTGTCTTTTGTAAAACTTGACTATCAAAAAGTGCTGATTTTCAGCCAATTTCAATAAATGACTTTTTATCGCTGTCTTAGGTTACTTTAGCTCTTGGAGTTTATTTATTAAAGTGTGCGCTAAGTTATAGTGACGTAAAGAGGCGACATTTTAAGAAACAATCTCCAATATTAATTCCTTTTTCAAAGTGAAAAAATACTTACGATGAAATCGTAAAATAAGCTTATCAGTTGTGACAACCAAGAGCTGACTTTCGTTCCTACTTATTTATTAAATCTAATCTTACTAGGCAACCAAGGCAAGGCCACAAAATTTCTCCAGGAGCATAAAATGTCCCCGCAAAACACGAGTAAAAACGCTAAAAGCAAGTAGGTAAGATATAACAATCATGAAATACATTATCCCTACTGATATTATAAATGCGAAAGTAACTCTGTCTATCTGTCTGTCTGTTACGCTTTCACGCCTAAACAAGTGAGTCGATTTTTATGAAATTTAGTATAGAGATAGAATAGACCCTGAGGAACAACATAGGCATCATCCTTTATCCGGGTACGGGAAATAGTTCCCTCGGGAAGCGGGCGAAGCCGCTGGCAGAAGCTAGTTTCTTAATAAACTAAAGCCACACTTTATAACCGCAGTCTAGGATAGCCTCATAAAATTACCAAAATGAATTCTGTATACAATCGAATTATTTATCAATTTGCCGATGGACGGTAATTAATTTAAAATGTAAGGGCGATCGATCACAGGCTGGCGACACACGAGCCGGTCGCATCTGCTCGTGATTAACGAGTTGTCGATGTGTGGCCGAGCGTGTGACGCGCTTTAGCTTATTAGTCGCGATATTTGTGTCAGCGCCATCTGTTGGCGGACAGTTTGAACTGTTTGTTGTTTGGTGTTTATGTTGTGTGAACATGAGAACAGATTAAATATCTATTAAGCTATTATCTATCTAAGACATTATGGTAAATTCGACACTATCCATTGATTTGCGATTAAAGATCGACTTTTGACATAGCTTCATATAAATTATGTCAAACAATCTTTAATCGCAAAGCTGGGAAGAGTTTGAAGGTTATAGAAGTCGGCCATAAGTCGTCGTTCCTGGCTACTTTGGTTGATTTAAATGTGACAATTCAATAGAAGTTAGTATTTTACAAATAAAAAGAAAGCCTGTATTTTTCTCATTTGACACAAGAATCGGCTAATCTATGTACAGACATCAAGTTACTACAATCTGTCAAATTTCTGCAATCGATTTTCAACCTTATGACAATGGGGGTAGATTAATATTTGAATGGTAAAATTTGACAGATTGGTATACGTTGACCTGCTGTCGTCTGTACAAAATACTTATTTGGCTGACACACTTTATTCTTTGTGAAGCCTCAACTTAGGATTATTTCATTTTAAATTCAAATGACGGAATAAATATCATTTACATAATTGTATCGAGACTTCTTTTGGAGAATTCAATTGTTTTTTACCACATTTTATAGAAGAAATCAATAACTACGATTCGCTTAAACGACACATTTTCTCCATGACTTATATTTAGAAATAACCTACTATTTATTGACCTGAATACTTGAATAATAGTCAAATACATCAAAATGACAATATAAACGGGAAAAGTTGTCAACTTCTCGTCAATAGATGGCGTTGTACTCAATTCCTTAACAATAGGTGTTCAACGGTAAGAACTATTTAACGGTATGACCGGCCTACTGAAAATCTCAGTTTACGAGAAAGGATGTCAAATACATTTGATAGATATCTTTATGGTTTCATTGTCACGAACATAGGGGGTTCCGTTAAGTTGTTATAATTATAGTTTATCTCTTGTCGTTTATAAATATACTAAGCTCTAGAAGTCGGTGGCAAAATAAACACAGTCAACAGACCTGCAGACACCGACTTCTAGAGCCATGTGAAAAGTTTTATTTTATCCCTTTCAGTGTATTTTTGTGAAGTCGGTTTTGTTTTTTTGTAAAAAGATTTTTATTATTTGAGTAATAAAAATAAAAGTGATATTTACAACGGATAAGATCTTAGCATTTAATTAATTTCAAACAGATATAACTTTGACATTTAGGTTAGTGCGCAGGAAATTATTTATAATATTATATCGTGATTAAAATCAAAGTATGTCATAGCCAAAATGTTTAATTTTGTAAACAACATTATAAAATATAAAGATATTTAGAAAATATAGAAACTATTAAATATAGCCGTTTTCCCGCGGTTTCACTCGCATCCCGTGGGAATTACTTCTGGTACCCGGATAAAATATAGCCTATGTCACTCGTGGATAACGTAGCTTTCGAATGGTGAAAGAATTTTTAAAATCGGTCCAGTAGTTTTTGAGCCTATTCATTNCGCGGTTTCACTCGCATCCCGTGGGAATTACTTCTCGTACCCGGATAAAATATAGCCTATGTCACTCGTGGATAATGTAGCTTTCGAATGGTGAAAGAATTTTTAAAATCGGTCCAGTAGTTTTTGAGCCTATTCATTACAACCAAACAAACAAACAAACAAAGTTTTCCTCTTTATAATATTAGTATAGATAGATAATGACTGAAGGAGTTCTACATAGCCATCGGACAAAATAAGGCTACAAAATAAAACTATGGCATTATCTGCCATTGGCTCTATCTAGAATTTTATCAGGTACCTGTGAAACTGGCCGTAAAAAGAAAGCAATATTCCAAGTGGTGTACTATTTTGTCTAAGAAACGTGGGCGGGCGGCGCCGCGGTAAAAGCCTAGTGTACAAAATTATACGCAGAAAATCTATATTTCAGGCCGAAACGTGACTAAACTGAAACTGAAACAGTAATTAGACTAATTTACCTCTGTAAACTCATATTCTCCTGGTGTTTACGCGCAGAAGTACCAGGCGCCCATAACTGCCCATGAGTTCATTGGTTCCTCAATCAAAAAGTCGGCTGGGAGTCATAAAAATATTAGTTGTATGGGCGACTCGTGAATCTGATGATTTACGGGACTGAACGTAAATATTTTAGTTGTTTCGTTTAGGGCTGCCAACAGTACAAAAACGGCATTTTCTGTTTACAACTTTATAAACCCACTAGCCGTTCTCCCGCGGTTTCACTCGCATAAAATAAACTTTTACGGCGTTATCTGTCAGTAAGCTGTCCAAAACTTTATCAAGAACCTCTTCAACTGGTCCTAAGATTTTACAGTTAAAAGGTCTAGGATTTCTTACATATTTGTCTAACATAAAGAACCAGAAAGAGACAGCTGCAATCACAAAATCGTTTGTAACTTGAAGAATGTACCACCAACGCATGTTGTCCTAGTACATGTCCTCATAAGGAGGAGTGCTTGGCCCCACAAGTCCAGCAGAGCGAAAACAGGTGTGGAGCATTGTCTACTCAAAGTACTACACTACTATCGTCTTAAGATATATAAGAAAGACATACTAAGATGGGAAAATGTAGACGGTTATAACTTTGCAAGCACCGGTTCTTAGTTACACTTTCTTATACTTAGTTAACTTTTGAGCAGAGGCCGGGTAGTACAGTGAATCAAACAAAAAGCTGTGTTATTTTTACAGAAAGGGGCTTACAGACAGAAAGGCCCTGTTTTAGAAAAAGTAATATACACAATATTATACACAACTTGCTAAGATTTTTGTGGCAATGCTGCCAGCCTTTTGGGCACGCCCCAGTCGACAGCGATGTGGAGGATTTTTTTAACGCGTTTAAGCTAGTATTTAGATAATACCTAATTGTAATTTTCTATTTTCAAAATTCTTTTATTTTGAATAATAAAAAAAATGTATAATTTTTTAGGAAAATGTTTTTTACTATGAATGTATAATCTAGATTTTGATCGCTTGCCAGCCCTACGTTATGACATTCTGACATAAATCGCTCGGGTGACGAGCGTCGCGCTCCGATATACACAGCTACCACGTCTGACCGCTACGGTAGCCGTGCAATCGTCGTGATTATCTGCCTAGCCGTTTCCTCATAAAGTTCAGCTGCTAGTCTAACCCATCTGACCTTCCCAAGTAGATGTTCTCCACAACTAAAAACTATGCAGAAAAATACGTCTAAAAATATAAAAGTACCAGGGCCGCATAACAGAGGCGGTGGTACCTAGCACCACTTACGTTGAGTGTCTCTCGAACAAAGCGCGGGTGGTACGGCTTGAGTATCAATAGTAGTGCAGCGATTGAAACATTTTTGCTATATCTACTAGCATGTATGTAGTCTTGGTGTTACTTGTAAAAGTAGTCAAAATTCACCTCCCAAATAGGATTACTTTTCGAGGTTTTAACCAAAAGGTGACTAAGTACTTTGAAAAAAATCCAGGTTCTGTGTCCAATTGTGCACAATTTCATCTGAATAGTTTCAGCAATTTCAACGTGAAAGTATAACAAACAAACAAATTACTATCGCAAAACCCCGATTGAACAGATTCAAAACAATTTTCATTTCAGAAACTAATGTACGATTTTTCTAAAAAGAGCAATCCTACATTTCTTGCCCGGTAAAGGTAGAAAAATGCCCACTTCCCCACTAGGTATTGTATTGGCAGTATAAAGGCGTAAGTACACCACCGATAGAAAAGCTCCTATTCGATGCTGCGCGCCTATTGATACTTAAGACTTTTCTTCCCTGAGTGGCGCTCTCAAACTCTTTGTTCCGCTAAACCTAGGTCCACTTGATGAGGAATAGAAAGGTAGTATGTGCCTATATATGGACTTTCCGATATTGTTATAATATGACCTACTTTTGTAAAAATAAGTTTACAGCTAAGTTAAAGAAATAAGTGACCATGTTTCGGAAGGCACGTTTAGTGGGTCCCTTAGAATTATGTAGTTTTAATCTTACAAAATAAACCTTTAAAATATCACAGAAAAGTTTATTTTGTCATTTCACTGAACCAATTTTGGGATTTGTTCAAATCACTAGATTTCTTAAGTTGGGTTTGTCAAATCACTAGATTTGCTCAGGGAAATGATAAAATCGTGTTGCTATTTTGACATCCTCCGTGATTTGATCAAATCCCTTAGCGATTTGACCAAATCTCTATTTTTATCATATCCCTGCGACATATACAAAACCTACTTCACAAAACACTGAAAGGGATAAAATATGACTTTTCACATGGCTCTAGAAGTCGGTGTCTGCAGGTCTGTTGACTGTCTTTATTTAGCCACCAACTTCTAGAGCCATATTAAAAGTTTTAATTTGTCCCTTTCAGTGTTTAGTGAAGTCGGTTTTCACAATACTAAAGGCCAGTTTCACAGGCTCCAGATAAATTTTTAGATTGCTATCTAACAGATAAATTCATAGCAAAGTAGTTAAAATTGAAAACATTTCTATGGCATGCTCTGTTAGATTTATATCTGGAACTTAATCTAGAATCTATGATTCTGTCCTAGAGTATAAAATATTTAGCACTATAAAATAATATCTGCGGATACGTGACGGTGAGTGATGTCGTCAAAATCTCAGCTATTTTAGTGCTGCGCCGTTTTATATCCGACTACATCCGTCCGTCGCTGGCGGGTGATGGAACACTAGGGATGGGCCGCGCGGATATGCCCGCGGATATTTTTAGTATTATGCAATTTTTTTTCTTATTTTGTGTAATTGTAGTAAAGTAATTAATTTTGTCTCATTCTAAACTAATATTATAAAGACCTTTTTGCTTGTTTGAACCCTAAATGCTCATAAACTAATGAATCGATTTCAAAAAATATTTTCATTACTACCCCGGGTGACATACGCTGGGTATTAGAAGACGTTCTCCCGGAAAGCGGGTGAATCCGCGTGATACATCTAGTAAATAGTGATTTACAAAGACTTTCAGTATTTACATCGTTTACACTAAAGTTAAGTTATTCAATTATCTCATTTAAAACTTTAAAACCGTCACAATCAACAAACATACTCAAAATCGCACATAACCTCAATCTGTCATCAGAACAGCAAAATGATTGACAACCGAATATACACAATATACGCTTCGCGACATCACTAATGTATCCGCCGAAGTACGCTTAGACCATGTAACCAACTGGACAAGCCGTTGCCTTCTCCTCTGCTATAGATATTGTTCGCGTCATGTAACTTTGCTATTCTGAAGTAAGCTCTTCAAGTCCCTGCGCATTTGTTCTTACAGATCTTGTCGAGCTTTACATGTCATAAGTAGGTTACTTTGACTTGCGACTTGAAAATATATACATGTATAAACAAAACACTGCTACGGATGCGTCAAATAGCTAACTTCAGAATTGTAAAGTCATTTGAAGTAAACAAGAACTGAAGTTCTACTAGTAAAGTCTACAAGTAAAGTTATGCTTGTGTTTGTCAATTTTGTCGTCTGTATGTGTAACGATGTGATCTAAAATGCATGAGTGAGCTATCACTATTTGTTGCATTGCTCCATGTAGTAGATTATCAGCTAGTTTCCCAGCTTCCAGATAGAGTTTTAGATAGTTATCTGACAGACCATGCCATAGGAATGTAATCAAGATTAAAAATATTTATATGGCACTATCTGTCAGGTAGCTATTTAGAACTTTATCTGGAACCTGTGAAGCTGGCCGTATTTCGCATAAAGATTTGTATTTATAGCCATATATTCCAGTTACTTAAATACTCCAAGGAAGTACGCACTTCTCTTGAGATCGTATCTCGATCACTCACAGATCTCATTGCAGCTGGTCTGACGTTATCATAGTGATTTATGCTAAAAGATCCCAATCTAACTATCTTTGAATTTAGGTCAGAACAAACATTGAGCTTCAACTTTTTACTGGAGAAAAATCTCCGCGGATTTTTTTAATATCCGTCGAGACTGCGGATAATTTGTTTTGTCATATCTTTAAGTGAAATTAAAGAAATTAGTTATCTGTCAAAAGTAATGTATGTTTATACAAATTACTAGCTTCTGCCCGCGACTTCGTACGCAGATCATGTCGGTTATGCCAGCGACAATGGGGTTGTCAAAATCAAAGATCTGAAGCATCTGATGTCGTATTCTAAGAGCCCGGTAGCGACTGAATAAGCGAGGCTATTCAGAACTTTCATTTTTGTAAGTCAACTTACCAGACTAAACAACTCTTGCTAAGACATCATTCCTACACGTGTTATAGTTGGTACAGCTGGGCTCTTGAAGTTCTTCAAATTAAATATCTCAGCAGAAAAATTTCATCACGTGGATTTTTTTTTACAATGGCACCATTCTTGTATCTCTTAAAGTTTAGCTCGTCTGTTGCGGTTCTGCATCAGGTGAACACATCAAAAACATAGGACTTTCATACAAACTACCAACCCCCGTTTCACTAACTAAAACTACTCCCCTAGGAGTATATTTTCGTAAAATGCGATGCGATGTCTACACCCTAAGAGAAACCTATCT
>NWSH02000531.1:3342689-3355887 GCA_002382865.2 Heliothis virescens | reverse complement strand
ATATACACAATACTATCCCCCGTTAAAGTTCTGGCAGATATTTTTAGAGCACCTTATATACGTTTTACTGGAAAAACAGATCAATTTACATCGTGCAGGATTCACACGCGACTGACGTATAACAATAGACGGAGAAAAAATGTTGCAAAAACTAGTAAGGTCAAGATTGAGGCTGCTAGTTGTTATGGGAGCCTAGTACTCGCTCTCGTATTATGTTATGATCACATAAGTTGTGTAATACGTAGACATTGTTCGTCTTCGTAGTTTGTGATTTAAAATGATAGCAGAAATATGAGGATGAAGTGTGAGGTTGTTATATTGTTATGCGAGCCTGGTAGCTGATGGATAGCACCCCAGTTTGTCAGCAAGCTGAGCTGGTGTATAAAACTACAGGAAGAAAAATGGCTTCAGTAAATAAAGTGGCTATTTAATTAATTAAGCTTGCATACAACAAGTCTTGTTATTTGTAGAACAGAAAATTTGCACATTTTCAGTCAAGATAAAGGATCTGTCCAAGCCCCTGTTAAGTTGACATGCACTCTAAGACAAATATCCGGTAAATATTTTCCTCTAAAGAAAACAACTCGTTTTACTCGGATAGAACTTTTTTCTATATAATAACAGCACTTTCACACTAGCGGATTTTCCGCTCGCTTTTTCCGTGCATCGAGGCCCGGTTGGTACAGGCCAAACGCGTGTTAAGGCTCTCCCCACTGGGGGTTTGTGGGTTTGTGAGGGTCTTCCCGTAAGGTGGACAATCGCTGGTGGAGGCCTGGACGCCAACCCACTCAGGCGAGGTCGGAGTAACGCTGGGTATTTTTAGTGGGTATTCCGGGAATGACTGTACCGGGGAGTCCCACTAAAAACCCAGGGCCCACATACTCTCTCCCGTCCCCCGAAGGGATGGAGATGCCTAATTGTTATTTTTTCCCAGTGACTAAAAAAAATTGTCAAGCTCATTCACATTGACAACTACCGGTACAAAAGATTTCGCCAGGACCACGATGGATTTTTTTCGTTTAGAATGTGTTGCGCAACCCTTGTTTTGCTACGCGCGACAAAATCCACTAGTGTGAAAGCGCTGTTAACGACAAAACTTTCCGTCCGCAACTAAAACAATTTGTTCCTTATTTAAGTTAGCAGGCATTATGTTATCTGCCTAAAGCTATATTCATCAAATTATACAAACCGGTTCGACCGTAAAATCTCAACACACTAGATAACAGAAACACTTTCTTAACAACCAGATATGATAAATATGACGTTAACTATCAGATAAACAATAAAACACGCGTGTAAATCACAATAAAGTGTTGAAATTATGTAAATGTGATACTTTCTGTTTCTAGTTCACGCGGCGTGGCCGGCTAACTGGGTGCTAACTTATCTGTAGCGTTACAGACATACAGTTTGATTTATTAATAGTAGAGAATATGATTTATTTCGCATTTTTCACTGTCTTCAAAAACGTATCTCGTGTTTGGCTAAAGTACATTTCTCGCGATTCGCTAAACCAATTTTGATGCAGTTGTAAGTTAAAGGTATATTAACCGACTAAAGCAATGGAGGTTCACACTATAACACGTTGTGTTGTCTGATTATTTTAGTAACAGCTACTTATTGGTATTATTTGGTAATTTTAAGTTTAAAAAAAAAAATAGGTCCCTCAGTAGATAATGGTTTGTTTTTTATTCTATTTTTTACTTTATTTTCCTATTGAATAATTTCTTCTACAACTAAAGTACCAGGCGACCATAAGCCTGAACAATAAGTTTTCAATCTCAATACTTCAGTATCGTTCGACCAAACTGTAATTTGACCTACATGGAGAAATAAGAGCAAAATATATTGCCGCTATAATAAATTGTAGGCTCTACGCTATCAGGCTGCCTTGTTATTTTGCGAACTAGTTTCATATTGCGGGTATGTTCGCTCTTGTTATAAAACTTAGTCAAAAAACTACTGACTTACTAACCTACCATAGCATTTTCCGGCTTACGATCACTTCGGAGGCTCGTAAAAGGAAAAAGTAAAGCATTACTTCCTGGGGGTCCCTGTTATCCTGGTACCGTTAGATGGAGATCCGACATTAAATTAGTCTCATTATTTGTTCTTTCTTATTAATTAATTAAACTAATATTATAAAGCTGAAGAGTTTGTTTGTTTGAACGCGCTAATCTCAAGAACTACTGGTCCGATTTGAAAAAATCTTTCAGTTTTAGATAGGCCATCTAACGAGGAAGGCTTTACTCTCTNTATACTAATATTATAAAGTTGAAGAGTTTGTTTGTTTGAACGCGCTAATCTCAAGAACTACTGGTCCGATTTGAAAAAATCTTTCAGTTTTAGATAGGCCATCTAACGAGGAAGGCTTTACTCTCTCTTCTTTTTATCCGGGTGCGCCGAGTAGTTCCCACGGGACGCGGGTGAAACCGCTTGCGGAAGCCAGTGTATGTATAAGATTTTATTATTTACAGAAAATAGTTTTATGTTCTGTCCCTCTAGACGTTTTTCCAGTTGATTTAGGAAGATGCATGTGAATAGTTATATTATGATCCATGGAAAATGACCCATTAAATTGTACTCTAAAATAGCACCCAGTAGCAATTTCAAATTCCTGTGAATATTACTAAAGTTAACCTTGCTATTGTAAAAAATAAATTATTTAACTGTAAGTTTTTGGCTTAGTTGACCCCTAGACCTACAATAACATTATCACAATAAAAATATTGCGCAATCAAATGTTAGTCCCTAAAACTCATTGAACAATCTTAATTTTATTTATTATTAACTCGACGCGGGCGTTTTTGGGGCAGTCTCTTCGCATGTAATTTTGAAATTCAAAAAGTACTGTTTTAAGCCTTCTTTGAATAAAAATCTTTTGATTTTGACATGATTAATATTACGCAATTTAATTGATCATCTAGGGAGGTCCTTACACAAGACGACAAAAGTCGCGGTAATAAAGCTTTTACATAAGTTCAAGTTGAATGGTTTCCAACGCTTTATGGCATCCTAACGGCACTAGTTCGCCACACAGAACATATAAAGGAGGTTAGAAAGGAAATAGTTCCCGATTTGCATTAGAACGCGTGTCGCCGTTTGTCTCCCACTCTTTAACTTCGCTGCAAGTATGAGTGTAATTCCTACGCGGATTACGCACACAAATAAACAACACGCACTAACATCGTAAGTTTGCTGTTGGTTGTCACACTAGCGCAATCACTGCGTTTGACGTACACTCATACACGCTTAAAAGCTCATGTACGTTAGGGCGAGAAAAAGGTCGAGTATAGATATCGATAACATATATCGATAACTTGTAATCTTGCTACTTACTTTACAAGTATTGTGGACTTCTGTAATGCACGTCGTGAATAATGTATTCATGCGAATATAGAAAAAATAAATAAAAGTAAACAAATAAAAACAACGTTACTCCATTTTAAAATCATTTTTTTATTCATTTTCTACATACATATCTAATAATTTAAAAAAATATTTAAATGTTCTGGCAAAAATAAATAATAATATTAAGCTACAATGTGTACTATTGATAATATCACTTGCAGCAGAGTAATTATCGACATTGTTTACAACTCGGCACGTCACTATCGATATGGCTAGATTTCGTGGAATTGAACCATTGGTTCGGTACTCGAGACTCTCGCTGTGTACGTAATACATTGCGCGATCGCTCACGTAGTGCCAATTGGTTTGCATGTATTTCAAGCAATGTATTACTTTTCGTTTGCCTGCGATAATATCGTTATTGTATACAAACTTCATAATGCCAATGGTATAATTACAAATATCACAAGTATTTTAATGTTTTTGGACTTACCGGTGAAAAGAAATCCCGTCTCGTGCTACACTACACACCTGGCTTCTTTTCCAACACGTAATAATTGCGTAAGACGGCATAATTTAATATTTTTTCGGAGCGTCGTACGCTGTCACAACAAACGCGCGATTGTAGTCAATTTCGGCTGGTTTTGAGAATCTGCTCATAACCGCGGCGCGCGTGCCCCGCCCACAAGGCCCTTCTAACCTCCTTTATATGTTCTGTGGTTCGCCAGTTGTCGGACCTCGATACAGACAGACTAGCATACTAGCGCTTTTGTATACAACTTATTAGTTGAGTTTCTATACAAATGCATACTCTGGAACTTACATAAACATCGTTCCGAGTATGCGTTTTTTAGGGTTTCGTACCAAAAAGGTAAAACAAGACTCTATTACTAAGACTTTGTCCGTCCGTCTGTCCTATATACGAGTAGCTAAAGAGCTGAAATTTTCACAGATGACGTGTTTCTAAAAACTACTTATAATGAAATAAAAATTTTAGGAGGTTCCCACACAACCATCGTATTATTTAATACTAGCCGTTTTCCCGCGGTTTCACTCGCGTCCCGTGGGAATTACTGCCCGTACCCGGATAAAATATAGCCTATGTCACTCGTGGATAATGTAGCTTTCGAATGGTGAAAGAATTTTTAAAATCGGTCCAGTAGTTTTTGAGCCTATTCATTACAACCAAACAAACAAAGTTTTCCTCTTTATAATATTATTAGTATAGACGAAAACCTTCGTGCGCGAGTCCAACTCGCACTTGGCCGGTTTTTCAGAGATACAGAGAAGATTGATTGTTAATATATATTCAGTAAAATTTGGATTATTTTTAGACTGTGACTTTATAGAAACAAACAAAATATTATTGAAATTCTTGAAGAATAATCAGCTAATTCGAGCGACCTTCACGTCCGTACTCCGAACTCGTCAATAATTCATATGGAGCGATCGACCCGCGCTCGCGACTTTCAGTGCCACGCTCTGCCGGCTTATGATCTCCTGGTACAATATACTGAAAGTTGCTACACGTTTCCTGGTATGTATAAACTACCAGGAGCATTTTTGTAGTTTTAAAAAACTGCTCCTGGTCATTCTAAAGTTAAAACGGGGCTATTACTAAGACTTCGTGTTCTGCCTGTCCATCCGTCTGTCACCAGGCTGTATATCTCGTGAACCATGATAGTTAAAGAGCTGAAATCACAGAAAATTGCCACTTTAATAACAAAAACAGGGTTCCCTCCTTTCGTGGCGAATCCGACTCGCACTTGGCCAGTTTTTAATAATTTACCTGGGATTTTCAGAACTGTGTTAAGTTTGACTTCCAGTCTACTGGGTGTAAATGTTGTTGTATCTTGTCTATCTATGCCAATATAAAAAAGAAGAAACATTTTCTGTTTGTTTGTACCCTAAAAGCTCCGAAACTACTGGACCGATTTGAAAAATTATTTCTCTCTTAGGACGCAAAACTATTACCGAGTAAAATAGGCTATATTTTATTCAGGTACGGGTAGTAGTTGGCACGGGACACGAGTGCAACCGCGGGAAACCAGTCAGTAATAAATAATTTCCAACTCAGCAAAACATAATTATTTTTATACAAAAAATATAATAATTAATTTACGCGGCGCGGCTCAGATTGGCAAGAGACGGATCGTAAACATCGAGACTGGCCGTCTGGGCGCGTTCCAACTGATCCGGCAGATATCCGCCGGATATCGCGACTGACGCCCGCTGACCGGGGCCCGCTGGCTGCCTATAGCGTTTACACTACCCAGTACCAAGTAAATAGGTCCCATTCGATAAATATAATACTAATGGGACTCCCTTGCGTCACCCAAATTTTTGTTTCCGAAAATCATTATCCATAACAAGTTTGCCATAAACTTCAGTAATTATAATGTTCGAAATCCCGAAAATTTTGTTTATGCAATGCAATATGCCTATACAATAGTCTAGCACAGAACCAGGGATTGTCCTTGGGTACATTTCTATAGTGTATACAGGGATAATCATCGGTTTCGTGTGACCATTTCATTAAAGTTGTCTTAAAAGGGCCCCACGTTCACCCTCCAAAAATCCGGGACTTTAGGTATAGTCCGGTGGTCTGGAAGAGACATACAAATAATGAAGTCATAGCGATTGTCGGCCACGGCGACTGTTCTCATATAAGAAGATCAGCCAGCTGCGCAGCACATAATATAGTGCAGGCGCATTTGCTGTGACACAGGTGCACTCCTTAGTCCCTCACTCTCATAGCGCGATGGGACGGAAAATCCGACATGACTGGAGAGAGATCAGGCGCAGGACCGACATTAGAAATCATATAGCTGTCATTGGTAAATCTTTGACAGTTGTTACAGGTCAGAAGCCAGAAGCCAGTCTGACATCCAGTCTTAGTTCAGGAAGTCACATGGGCATCTGCTCCATAAATATAAAACACTGGTATACAGTTGCATTGGGTCATTCTGGAAATTGACTCCAAGTTGGGAAAAGGCTAGGAAAATTAATGATAGTATTTTCCCAACCTATTGATGTTTTCCTGGTATCATCAGTTAGGATGTACTAGGAGCGCATGAATGCAAATGGTCAGCTGAAGTGTGTCGGCCACCACGTGTAGCCCTGACCTATTTATATGTGAGACGCGCTGCCTGTCACACCGGAGCGAGCTAGCGAACGTTTGCATGATTACATTAATTGTAAAATGTGGAATTTTAAATTAACATGAAAGTGCATCGGTTTTACTTGCAATGTATGTTAGAATGCTTCATCTGCCTAGCCTTTTCCTAATTATGTAAGGGTCGTTTCCAGTCAAACCGAATACAGCTGATAACCAGTGTTTTACATGGAGCGACTGCCTGTCTGGCCTCTACAACCCAGTTACCCGGGCAACCCGATACCCTTTGGTACGACTGGTTGTCAGACTTACTGGCTAAAGATGTTCAAATGATAGCCGGGACCTACCAATTTATAGGGCATTCCGAAACACGGAGGAACTCTTTATGAAAAGATGGTCCCATCCACAGAACGACCGCGCAAAGCGTCGCTTAACCTTATGTTCGATCTAAATAAACGCTTAGCAAATTCGCTTACATAATTATAGGATAATCCTTCAAACGGCTAACTAGCTACAGTTCGGTGTGAGGCGCGGCCTCTATTGACTGCGCATAAAGACGATTCGTCGTCCGTCGCGGTTTGTCTCGCGTTACACGGCAGTGTGCACTTCGCTTTGTAAGCGTTACATTGTGGGAGTCATTATATTTTATGGTTTATAGGTCCTACTTTTTATTTATGTTGCCTTAGTACCAGTGAGTTTTATACATTTGTTAAAATAATTAAAATGTAACTTTGTTTGACTATTTTCAGGTCTATAGGCGAAGCTACTGCTAGTTAGCTGTACCTACTAGTAAATTATGTAAATCAGGGGGCACGGCAGTGCCCCCGCCAAGTCAAGCAGAAAAAAGCGGCACGGCCGTACCATACTTTTCTCGATAATATATTAGGTACCTATCTAAAGAACCATGACAGAACTTAGCTAAATTAATTTCTAACGATAAAAAAACACAGAAATTAGGTCCACCCGTATCCATGCTAATATGTATAATAAAGAGGAAACATTTTTATTTGCTTGTTTGTACGGGGCTTCAAAACTACTGAATCGATTTAAAAAATTCTGGGATAGAGTGAAATCGCGGGAAAGCTGCTTAGACAATTTATAAACATAAAAGAGTAATGAATATAGTTATACTGTCAGACAGAATGAAAAATCGTAAAACGCAATAGCATTTTAATGAATAGTATGATAAACTCCACGTGTTCTTAGAACAATAACAATCATTATAAAATGAATTACGTTTGAACGCGTTTCTATTGAGATCCACTTCATTAAGGAGTTCATATTAATAAAAACGCCTGCGCAGTTTACATTACCCGCTATACAAATAAGCGCAGCTCATGTTTACGTAGCCAGCGATCAATGTAAACAATATACTATTGATGACTCGGGTTTTCTTCGAGATTTTTAGTTTAAAGTTAATGCGTAAACAACACATTTTTGTGTAGTTAGTGGTTAAGAAATATATCGATATGTAGTGTTGGATGGAAATTATTATCGTCTGTCATCGGCCTAGCCGTTTCTCAACTATATTGGGGTCAGCTTCCAGTCTAATTAGATGAACAGATACCAGTGTGCCACGTGGAACGACTGCCTATGTGACCACCTCCTCGACCGTCGTGTGGTCAGACTTTATGGCTTCTAAATACCTGTAACGACTGTCAAAGATGCTCAAATAACAGCCGGGACCCACCAATTTAACGTGCTTTTCGAAACACAGAGGAACTCGTCATGACAAGATAGTGACCCATCCACGGAGTGACCGCGCCAAACGTTGCTTAACCTGTGATCGACCTATACAGTTGTTATTTAGCCGCGACCTCCTACTCTAATCTATACTTCTTTAATTTTAATTCCAACATCAAAGACTAAAGATTTATTTCCCTAGCCTCTGGCTAGAACACTTACAAACAAAATATCCAGGTGCTTATCATAATTCCCATTAAAGTTAGCGGCTCGGTTACCTCTTCCCGACTTCTGTGGCCCTGGTACAACTTTGATTACATTTTTACTTCGAGAAGTTAAATAGATATAGTTATTTCAAGAAAAGTCATTATTGAAGTGTTTCGTTTACGTCATTTTAATTAAAAATTCTACTGTATAATCTGAATCTAGGTAATTTAATTGCACTCCATACATAAATACTAATCATGACTTAGTTACACTTATTTTTCCCTCTCAATCTCAATTTTTAATAGATAAAAGGCCTTGACAAAGTGTTCTCGAAACCTTAACCGCAAAGCGCTTCCCTGACCCTAATAAAATTGGCTCAAATAAACACCAGTTTTTCACACATTTTTATTAACTTCGAATCAACTTGAACGTTATTTTAATAGCAAATGTTTATCAAACATTGTAAACATTTCAAATAACATGACATTTCCTTTTCTTTACAAGTGTATTCATAGAAATGGCGTCGCTATCGCGTCCGACCTGCCACCGCACGCACCGCGACATAATCGCGGCACATCTCACGTTACTGCGGCAGTTCCGACGCACGCCTTCGACACGGTAGCGCCGCCGATACTCACGTCAAACACATCTGTTCGCGTACACACACCTCGAGGAACTATTCCATTGTGCCCCTCTCACTCACACAGCCACAACAAACAGGAATTCCACGTCAAGAATGAAAGGGACGCAGATACCTGTTGGGCGTCCCCCAGGGAACGATTCTTGGGACACTTTATTCTCGTTTTATACATTGTAAAAGTTTGAAAGGGTTGTTTTGGTGAAGCATTTGTTTTGTCGAGTTACTTTTTCTTATTGTCGCCGGGATTGGGAGTACTCATTCTGGGCTAATTAATTTCGCCAACAAAAGAGTTTTCGGAGTAATTGGGGAAGGTTTTTTGTAGGTCACGCTTTTTGTGACAACACTTAATTATTGTTCTGTGTTTTGAGATGAAAATTTGTCGCATTAGAGCCGCTACAGAAAGTATACGATTAATTTTGCAACGGAATTTTAGATGGAATATAGTAGTTAGATGTAATAAAATTCCTTGAGCCAGTTGGTCGTAGAATAATATCTTTTGAACAAAAAATATAAAAGAATTTTCTCTCTATTTATGAAAAAACTAAGAATAATGATAAATTATTCCAGCAAGGCAATTGTCTACCTCCTATTAAAGATTTTATCCATACAATTGGAGTGTTTTCATTGAATCCGATCACACAGATACACTCGGAGAGCACATTCCATCTCTCAATGCATGTTTACAATTGCGGTGACGTCACCACGCGCGTTCAGCCGCCGACTCGCAAATAAATATACGAGTGACACTTCGGATTCCGAGGGTGTCATAACATAACCAGGATGGACTGGGTCAACATCAAGAGATAGAGGTAATATTAACATTCGAAGTTGATTATAAACTTCTTGCAAAGCTGAGTGTATCTATAGATTCTTCTGGAACAATCATATATGTTTATGGTAAGTTAATTGGACTAAATCGGATAAATAAATGACTGTCATTTCGCAAAGACCTGAACCCCAATTTCATTGTTATCTTAAGACCCGAATTAATATGGTCAATTGAGTCGATCGATCTTCCAAACTTGGTGAGTCAAAAATCTCCATAAAAATCCCTAACCGTTTCGAATGAGTATAATGATGACTTTAAATTAACATAAATAACGTCAGATGGTACCAGGGCCGCAAACAATGCAGGATCTACCCGGTGTAGAGATGTGCCGTTGCCGGCAATATTGCCCAAAGTGGGAATATTGGTAGCAATATTGCCGCCAGTATGGACCAAAGTGGCAATATTGCCGGCAATATTGCCACCAATATTCCCACTTTTTAGCAATATTGCCGGCATCGGCACATCTCTAACCCGGTGAGTCTGGAACTCGACACCTGCGCTGTTGCCGCTGCGTGCGCGCTGCGGAGCGGCAACCGCGCGCGCAGGTGAGGGGCGCGCGCCCTACTGACGTTCAATACAGGGGTTGGTCATTTAATTATATGCGTCCTTTTTGTTCTGCATGGCGCGTGCTTACCTTTTGCATAGCCGACAAGTTCATTTTTATGACCTACAATTCAATTAGTATTTGAAGTTGCAAGTCTTGCCTCAAGTATTTTATTACAAACTGATATTAAAATTAGATATAAACTAAAAATCTCGGCCACTGGTTGAAATAAAATGATTTAAGTAGATCAATCAGGAACTACTATCAGGCACGTCTTCTTAGATCTGACGCCCTAGTACCGCCTCTTTCAATTTGACGAATGTCTTCGCGAAAATAATCCAAAGTTACATGATCTAAATCCGATTTGATTTATTACAAGTTATTAATAATGTACTTTGAAATAGCATTTGTTTAGATCGGACTTCGACCTCGGGACACAGTATATGTTACTAACCACTGAGCTACAAGGCTATACAAATTATGATATTTCATTGACATGAGCTGAGCTTATAAATAAACTGTACTGAATTTGAAATTAAAATATTTATTTTTAATCTTGAGGTAACTGGCAATATTGGGGAAATTTCCCGTTTTCCTTATGCCATTGGATAACTAGCAATAAGTATGTCTAGCCTTTTCCCAAATTTAAAATCAACTTCCTGTCTAATGTTGCCTATCTAAAAATCTACGAAATTATAAAAAAGATTTTGTCAATAAAATTATTAACGTATATTTTTATTTTGCCACTATGCAATTATGTGAACAAGAACGCGTGTATCTACGTAAAATTACACAGCAATATGAATGCTATCGTACTACAAAAATCTACAGGTTTTTTAGACGCAATATTTACCTTGAACCCAACAGCCCGCGGCGGCGACACGATTATAAAGCACTCACTCTTGCCCGCGGCGATGTCTGCGTTTTTTATGCACAAAACAACAACTGAACCAAAGATTTTTTTGTGTATGTTGCAAAGAGACAAGCGTACATACTCGAACAAACTTTTCTATAAGTATACAAATAAATAGAAGGAAATTCAACCAATCAGATAGACACTATGCTAAGTAACACTAACGAGTAATTCCGAGAATCGATTACAATCGATTTAGTACTCGATTGGGTAATTACCGAGCGCTCGTTTCTACACGTGTTGTCTCAAATGTACCAGGGTAGCAGGAGTGTTGAGGAAGTCACGTTAACAATGGAACATGAGTGATAAAGGGCTTCTTTTGTTGGTGTCATTTAGGGACGAGGAAAGATAAAAAATGTTCAAGATAGCAAGCTAATTCTGTATTATTTGGTTGGTTAGAGAGTATAGTGGCTACAAAACCGACTTCAAAATTAAAACGATTCATTCTCAAACAACTCTCTTCAATAATTGAAATTCAAAGAATTGCAATCTACATTGTTCAATCTCAGCATTAGCGAAGGTGTGTTTCCTGACGCTTTAAAAGTAGCAATTGTCAGACCACTCTTCAAAAAGGATGACAGAGAGATAATGGAGCATTATAGGCCCATATCACTCATTCCCATAATTGCTAAAGTATTTGAGAAATATATTTACAAGGAATTATATACATTTATTGAAAAAAACAAATTTCTTTGCGAGGAGCAAAAAGGATTTAGACTTGGCAAGACAGTTAACATGGCCATTTATGATTTTTTGTACAATGTTGCAAATAATGTTGATAAGAGAAAACCGATCTGCGGCCTATTTTGTGATATGACCCAAGCCTTTGACTATGTGCACTATGGTACACTTCTAAATAAACTTGAATCATATGGCATTAGGGGGAATATTAACAATCTTATTAAATCTTATCTACAAAACAGAACCCAAATAACAGAAATAAATAAAATCGATATGAAAAGTAAACATGACGTTGTTTATCAATCCACTGAACGTAAAATCTCATTTGGTGTACCACAAGGTAGTGTACTGGGTCCTCTTTTATTCATTTTGTACATAAATGACCTACCGAAATGCATCCCTCAACACTTGACATTATTTGCTGATGATAGCACCTTAACGATACCGTGTAATAAACTGGAGACATATGAAAATGATATTAATGAATCTATAAATCAAATAGTAAAATGGCTAGATAACAACAATTTGAAAATTAACTTACTTAAAACTAAAAGAATACACTTTAGTCAACGGATTAATGATAAAAGTAACTTAAATATATTTTATGATAATCAAGCTGTAGAAGAGGTTGATAATACAAAATTTCTTGGACTCCGTATTGATAAAAAACTGAACTGGAAACCCCATATTGAATTTTTGTGCAAGAAATTAAGTAAATCGGCTTACGCCTTACACACACTGTCATGTATAATTGGTGTGGAGGCATTATTGACAGCATATTATGGCTTAGCAGAATCCCATCTACGCTACGGCGTCATGTTTTGGGGCAACTCGACGGAAAGGGAAACCGTGTTCAAGGCTCAGAAGAGATGCATACGATCCATGTTTAAATTGAAACCCACCGACAGTTGCGTACCCTTCTTCAAAAAATATGCTATACTAACTTTGCCATGTATATACATTTTAGAAATAGCAGTCTTTGTCAAATCTAATCCGGATCGTTTCAAACGGTTAGATGACGTAGTTCCCCGTAATAGACGGGACAACAGCAGGGTATGTCTTCATAGTGCCGGAACAGCACTTATGCGCAAAAGTGTCTTCTGTATGGCACCTATAATTTATAATAAATGTCCCAAGGCCTGGAAAGAACTGCCCCTATTGCTTTTTAAGAAGACATTACGTAAATTCTTGGCCTATAAAGCCTACTACAGTATAAATGATTTTTTTAATGAGAT
>NWSH02000531.1:3326747-3340297 GCA_002382865.2 Heliothis virescens | reverse complement strand
GATAAAAAACTGAACTGGAAACCCCATATTGAATTTTTGTGCAAGAAATTAAGTAAATCGGCTTACGCCTTACACACACTGTCATGTATAATTGGTGTGGAGGCATTATTGACAGCATATTATGGCTTAGCAGAATCCCATCTACGCTACGGCGTCATGTTTTGGGGCAACTCGACGGAAAGGGAAACCGTGTTCAAGGCTCAGAAGAGATGCATACGATCCATGTTTAAATTGAAACCCACCGACAGTTGCGTACCCTTCTTCAAAAAATATGCTATACTAACTTTGCCATGTATATACATTTTAGAAATAGCAGTCTTTGTCAAATCTAATCCGGATCGTTTCAAACGGTTAGATGACGTAGTTCCCCGTAATAGACGGGACAACAGCAGGGTATGTCTTCATAGTGCCGGAACAGCACTTATGCGCAAAAGTGTCTTCTGTATGGCACCTATAATTTATAATAAATGTCCCAAGGCCTGGAAAGAACTGCCCCTATTGCTTTTTAAGAAGACATTACGTAAATTCTTGGCCTATAAAGCCTACTACAGTATTAATGATTTTTTTAATGAGATAGACTTTACCCTTCCAAGTAGGCATAAATAATTTTTAATTTTAAGTGTGTTTTAGATTAGATTTTTGTGTTTAGTTAGTGTTTTTATTTTTTTTATTGTAATATCTTTTTGTTTTTGCATGCCAACTTGGTAAAATATGGCAGAACCCTATTTATTTGTAACTCCATCATGTATGTACCCATATTTGCAAAATAAATTATCTCTTTTTTTATCTTTTATCTTTCAATTAACCCGAGTGTCGACTGCTACAGTTAGGAACTTAATTCAGATTCTAATAGACTCTGCGAACGATAATTAAAAATAGAGCGACACAATAGACTTCACTTTCTATCGATAACGGAAGGCGCTACAGCTGCGGACGAAAGTATACGTGTGTTTATGCTCGCCTGGTAGAAACGCTTGTGATGCTATGCAAAAAGAAACTCTTGCCCTGGTAGTTTTATTATTGTTTTTTTACTGTATTAGGAAATATTTTTCAGACATTTTTTATTTATCTAAAGTGGTATAGTTAAGTGTCTATCCAGTATTTTAGTCTTTCTTCTTCCTGGCCTGTTCCAAATATTTGAGTTCTACTAAATTTTTCGCTCCGCTCCTTTCTGTCCTGTCTCCTCTTATTCGAGTCATCTTACAGACATCCCCCTCATCTTCTTTTCATCTCACTATCATTCACATTCATACTTAAACATAATATTTGATTAACGTCTATCAACGCTATGAATCCACTTTCCAAACACAAGGAAATATTAAAGCAAGGCATTTTCTTACAAACAATTTTTGTTTCTTTGAAGACGATCGCTTAGTCACTGTGACGACGTTAGATATATGTATTCTGTCACATACATACATTTCTCATTGTTACGAAAACTTCTAAAGTATAACAATCTAAAATAAATTCTAAAGTATCAAACTGATCTAGTTTTCCCTCAAAGTCTATTTTTCACAAAACGAATTCGCAAATCGATACTTTCTAAAACCGTCACCGCATTGCTCTAGTAATATTGTGATTGGATTCTACCTGCTTGCAAACTCTGATAGCCTGGTGGTACATCAATGGGAAGTATATTCATTTGTATGAAAACTTCAAGCTATAAATAGATTTAGGATAAGTGGATAGGAAATTAATTTTGCCTTTAACTTACCTCCCAAAAAGGAGGAGGTTCTCAATTCGACCGCGTACATAATCGTATATTTTTATAGCGCCACCGAGGTTTTTGTGCAGTTGACAGCTGTCAGTTTCGAGGGAAGACTGACATATTTGTACTGACTGACAGCAAATGTCAAGTGTACCAAAAAACGGTCAGAGTTTAAAGGAAAATATAGATACTTACCTGAAAACATATTTTCCTCTAAAGTCAGACATTCTGTAGTGATATCTATACTAATATTATCTATACTAATATTATAAAGAGGAAAACTTTGTTTGTTACTTTGTTTGTTTGTTTGTTTGGTTGTAATGAATAGGCTCAAAAACTACTGGACCGATTTTAAAAATTCTTTCACCATTCGAAAGCTACATTATCCACGAGTGACATAGGCTATATTTTATCCGGGTACGGGCAGTAATTCCCACGGGATGCGAGTGAAACCGCGGGAAAACGGCTAGTTATCTAGATATACCTGAGTAATTCTCTACCCTCTGAGAATCGACCATTCTATTGCTCCTAAAAATATTTTTAACTGAACACTCGATGCATAAAAGATAGATTAAAACGGAGCTCTGAACCAAAAAGATAAGTTGTATCTTTTCTAAATATAAACAGGTCGATGTGAGGCTTCGCTTCTCTATGGTTTCAACTTGTTACTGGCCAGTTTCATTCTATTTTCAAACTCAATGTAACGAGTATTTTGGTTAGGTTTTAATTTAAGTATAATGATTAGGATCGATCACGACACGGATCGATCGATAAGAAAGGCTTCGATCGCTCTGTGGATGGGTGACCATCTTTTGTCATAACGAGTTCCTCCGTGATTCAGAAGGCATGTCAAAGGAGATTGACCAAATTAAAGGGGCTGTTGGTGTCGGTACAGAATTTGTAGTGCCACAATTTTGTATAGCTTAATGTAAAGCTTTATCACAGGTCTTTTAAATATAACAAACCATATTTATGTAAACATCCGGATATAGCAGTAATAAGCAAAAGTTGAATAAGACTTTACCCTTAGGAGACTGCATTTCACTAGACTATTAATGTATGTATTTTCTTTATATGGTTCGGCCGCTCAGAGAATGCGTTCCTGGCACCTGTCAGTTAGACACGACTAGTGATGGGCACAACATTACACTGAGTTCGTAACCGTTCCTCCAAAATGAACCGCCGTATTATTTTAAGATTATTTTCGTTTTAAATTAGTGGAATCATTTAAAATTTATATTTTAGTTATTTAAGTGGAAACCAAAAAAAGGTAATATTCATATAATAAAATTGTTTTATTTATTCTTTGTTACAAAGTTACAATCTGTATTTCTATGCAATAAAGTAAGTACATTGAATTGTCCGTGTGAAACACAGCGACACCGTCACAAAACGAAGGGCAGAAACAGCTTTAATTTTCATCGATTTAGCTTAAGAACTGACGGAGTTTCATAGACACTTACCCCCCCTTTTTCACCCCGTTAAGGCAGAATTTCCAAAAATCCTTATTGCGTCATTCTTAATTTCTAACCAAATAGCCAAATATTAATTTTAATCGAATTAGCTTCAAAACTGACAGAGTTTCATACAAACTTACCCCCTCCTTTTTACCCCCTTAAAGAGCGAATTTCCAAAAAAAATATAGCCGTATTCGTTATTCTGAGTATATAGAGTATATGTCTGCAAGGTTTCATCTAAAATCCGATCCATGGATCCTGAGATTAGCGCGTGCAAAACAGACAAACAAACATTCAAATCATGCAAACAGACAAATTTTTTTCGAATTTTACTTTCTTTCAATTCCTAATAACCCTACATATTTTGTTTTCTAAAAATATTTAATGTACAGACACGATTTTTTTACTGTTTTATTATATGTATATAATATATAGATAGAAGATAGATATAGATATAGATCGTAACGTATTATTTCATATTACAAGTATAACTGTTACAGATTACGATACTTGTCTGTTATTTTTAGCACAGCACTACAAATATAAAGCGATGACATGACATGAAACATGAAATGACATAACCTTGTAATAGCGCAGTATAGATTTAGAAAAATATTGTTTACCAAATTATTTGATACTCAGTTTGGCACAAAATTATAACATTCATTGATTATTGATATAATAATGTTGTTTTAATGCTCATCAATTTTTAAAACGGTAAACAATCAGCAAAAATATTTTTTTATCGTAACTGCAACGCCATTACAAAGTTACGTCGTCAGTTCAATCGCGATGTGTCAGAAACGCATTCTCTGAGCGGCCGAACTTTAATTACTTTTTGCAGAAATTAGAAAAAAATCATATTCGATGTTTAAAATAAACCTGAGAACAGAAAAAGCGAATTCGTTTCGATTTCGCAAAATATTTATGTTTTTTCATTTCCCGCGTTTATTTGCAACTTGACAGTCAGGCTTAGGCGATGCCTAGACGAACAATATAATTGCACAATATTTTTTATCGTAATATTACGCAATTACATTGTCCGTCTAGGCACCGCCTAAGGCAATCGTTCAAACTGCCTTATTATAATAAAAATAGTAAAATCAAATAGCAATTCCTATTTAATTTTCAAATTAAGAATGCTTCATAAATTAATATTGGTGAATATTTGCCATAAAATGCAATTTTAATGCGTGGATGTATAATCAAGGGTACACTTTGCTTGAATTTAAAAAAAAGGCTGTGTAACTTTTTGGAAGACTAGAACTTGATGACATTTTTATGGACGATGTTTTGACTACTATCAGCATCAAGCCCAATAATATTTTCTGTTACTATCCGGATGATTTATTACTTTTTATAAGCATTCCTGGTTTCCAAAAATAAAGATAATAATTAACTACTTGTTCAAGTTGTGGCACAATTTTATGGATTTTGACATCAATAATGGTCAATCTCCTTTCTTCATTAATAATTACAGACCAATTTTTTTGTTGTTATAATCTGATATTTTTTCCATAACTATTGTAAACCAAACGCTATCAAATTAATAAACAGAAAAAGAAGACCACTTTTTCACTATTAAATATAAACCTAGCGGTTCAGCCAGGCTGCTCCCGCGCGAATCCATACATACCTTAACTTTTCTCATAATTCGTTTTATCTATTGATGAAATCTATCTTTTTGAGTGTATCACAAAAGACAGACAGACGCGGCATTTTATGTAACATGCAGTGACGATAAGCTTATAAGTATCATATTTAAACGGCAACCTTTTACTAAGTTTTGGACAATTTCTATACAGGACTATGTACAAATGGTCCGTGTTTGCTGCATAACTTTTAAACCACAAAATGGCGAAAGTAAAAGTGAACATGAGGTCATAAATTTAGTTTAAAACTTTGTGGTTTTATTTGTACACATGCTGGTATTATTACAGTACATGTGAACAGCATAGTAATATTAAACGTGAAAGCTTTTTAATACCTCTTTATTTCTAAAAGTAATTTTTAATTCGCAGCATTATGCTGAGCTGGGGCTGTTTTACGCGAAACATATTTCCCTCTTATCTCTTCTCTTGTATCTACCCTCTTTTGTTTTTATTATTGTTGGATGTTTGTCTTTCTTGCCTGTATTCTGACGTTTGTTTACCGACTTCCCGAAAAGAAGATGGTTCTCAATTCAACCGCGGGTGTTCGTTTTACGTTGTCTATCATAAAAAAAAAACATTTTTTTACTTTCTCATTACTTCAACATACAAAAAGGTAAGCAATTAATTTACAAAATATTGTTCAAATCATAATTATCAAGCCTACAATTTTGCTACGACTTCAGCTAACATAAATTGAGGATTTAAAAATTACCATAAAACCGAACCCTCTTTTGCACGAACTACGTTCCATATCAAAGGACAAAACGGTAATGGTCCAAAACTGTCATTATGATACACTCAGTTAAGTCTTAATAACTTTCTGAAAAAGGGCGAACATGATATTGAGTCTGAGAAAATATAAAAAAGGCTGTTTTACAGTTTTGCGTGTGAGTACCAGAAAGTGATTGAACTGAAGTTTATTTACCACTGCCACTGATATCTAATACCGATAGGGTACATATCTATTTACTAGTAAACAAAAAACCGGCCAAGTGCGAGTTGGACTCGCGCGCGAAGGGTTCCGTACCAAGCTGTAGTTCCACGCTTGAGTAACAGATGGCGTTGTATTCAAATTGCACTGTCTTTATAATTTATTGTATGGGGACCCCCCTTAATATATAACTTTTTTTAATTTTCAGTATTTGTTGTTATAGCGGCAACGAAAATACATCATTTGTGAAAATTTCAGCTTTCTAGCTATCACGGTTAATGAGATACAGCGTGGAGACAGACAGACAGACAGACAGACAGACAGACAGACAGACATGACGAATCTATAAGGGTTCCGTTTTTTGCCATTCGGCTACGGAACCCTAAAAAAGGCTGTGTAACTTTTTGGAAGACTAGAACTTGATGACATTTTTATGGACGATGTTTTGACTACTATCAGCATCAAGCCCAATAATATTTTCTGTTACTATCCGGATGATTTATTACTTTTTATAAGCATTCCTGGTTTCCAAAAATAAAGATAATAATTAACTACTTGTTCAAGTTGTGGCACAATTTTATGGATTTTGACATCAATAATGGTCAATCTCCTTTGTATTAATAATATGAAAATGAGAGGATTTTGTTTGTTTGAACGCGCTAATCTCAGGAACTACTGGTCCGATTTGAAAATTCTTTCAGTGTTAGATAGCTCATTTATCGAGGAATGCTGTAATAGGCTACGGCTATTATTTTATCTGAGTGCGCGAAACCGCTGTTTCTTAGATGCATTTAGTTAACAAAAGCCAGAAATTATGACAACCCGTATTGTAAAGGGGTATTGGGTTGAATTGTATTTGTAACTAGCTTCTGCCAGCGGTTTCGCCCGCTTCCCGAGGGAACTATTTCCCATACCCGGATAAAAAGCCTACCTATGTTGTTCCTCAGGGTCTTTTCTATCTCTGTACCAAATTTCATCAAAATCGGCTCACTGGTTTAGGCGTGAAAGCGTAACAGACAGAGAAACAGACAGAGTTACTTTCGCATTTAAAATATTATAGTAGGGAAGTAGGGATAAGTTATAAATACGTAAGAGTTTATTGTAGGATGTTTTATGTATGATTATGACTCACAATTCCACCTGGCTAGCCCGAACATCTGTGCGGCTGATAGAATTATCGACATAACTGTACCTCTCTCATTTGATTGTGTGTATTATCAATTAGCATCACCTTGCGAACTTGTAGGAGCCTAACCGCAAGTTTCACAGGTTCCAAATAGAGTTCTAGATAGCTGACAGATCTTGCCATAGAAAAATAATTAATATTAAAGACATTTACATGGCACTATCTGTCAGATAGTTATTTAGAACTTTATCTGGAACCTGTGAAACAGGCCGTAAATCATTCAGATATACAGCCTACTTTATCTGTTACTAAATGTTCTAATGTGATGGGGTCCTAGCCGATTATCGGCCACGGCGGCTGTTCTAATATAAGGAGATCAGCCAACTGCTCAGGGCATACTATAGTGCACGCACATTTGCTCAGACACAGGTGCACTCCCTATTCCCTCACTCTCATAACCCGATGGGACGGCAATCCGACACCACCGGAGAGAGATCAGGCGCAGGACCGACATTAACGTGCTCTCCGATGTGTTCTCACTTAACGGACTGGCGAAATGGAGAGTTCTGATTTCATGATTGTCGTGCTTATCGGTCCTCAAGTTTATGGCTTGGGTAACGTAAGTATATTGATTCGACTGTAGTATTTTATCAACATTTATAGTTTCTGTATAAAATGGAAAAACCGGCCAAGTGCGAGTCGTACTCGCTCACGAGGGGTTCTGTACCATTATCTATAATAAAATACATTTCTTAGGAGCCCCCTAAAAATGTATTTTATCCTTATTTTCAGTATTTGTTGTTATAGCGAAACAAGAGAAATACAACGTCTGTGTAAATGTCAACTGTGTAGTTATCAGTGTTCTTGAGATATAGCCTAGTGACGGACGGACGCACATCGAAGTCTTAGCAAACAGGGACCCGTTTTACCCTTTGGGTAGGGAACCCTAAAAACGACTGCTGTTGTTTTTAAAACATACTGCTTTGTCCACATATTAATCTATTTACATGCCTACTTAAAATGAGCCTACTTGAGTAAGCACAAATATTATTGACGTAAACAACTGTTTAAATTATTGATAGCAATCACTTTTCTATAACTTGAGTCCAGTCAGAAAGTCACTCGACTAATTTACAAAACATTTTTATATTTCCAACTGTCCAAACATCTATCAGTCGTAAAAAATACGAGATAAATCATTTTTCTTACAAAAAACGTTGCTATATTACTTTTTCTTTGTCCGGTATAACGGGAAAGAAAATGTCGTTACAGCGAAGATATTTTTTATACCTATATACAGCAAAATTCATTTATTTTTTGTGAACACAAAAGCGTGTGTATTGGGAAAACATGATATTTGGCAGGCTTCGCGAGAATTGTGTACTTATACGTGAGTGGGATGCTAATGCATGCATTTTGATGCACTCGTGACAAAGCGAGTAAACCATTGTCTTGTAAACACCTAAAGCTTATGAGACCCTGGTATTAAGGACGTCTGCTTATTTATAGGGAAAACAGGTAATATTGTATTTACTAGTAACTGGAAAAATACCCAAAAATTACTTGATATTCAACTAAAATTGGTTGGTTACAAGAATCAATAGGGAAAAAGCTAGGCGAGTTACCATACCTATACTAATCTATACTATAATATTATAAAGTTTGTTTGTTTGAACGCGCTAATCTCAGGATCTATTGGTCTGATTTGAAAAATTATTTCAGTGTTAGATAGCCCATTTATCGAGGAAGGCTATAGGCTACTTTTTATCCGTGTGCGCGGAGTAGTTCCCACGGGACGGGGATGAAACCGCTGGCGGAAGCTAGTTCTAGAATAAAAAGAAGGCGCAGGTACTAGGCTTACATTATATCAACAGAAGTTTAGGAACCTTTGTTGCTCTTCCTTCAGCTAATGGAGCCGTCTATCTTTCTTCCATTAGTACGACATAAATCGTTTATTCTGCCAAAATACTGGTCAGTTTTAGCGTTAAACCATTAATTATATTTCTATAACTAGGTTTTCTATGAAAATACGTTCATAGCTCATTCAGCAGATGTGACAATGAATTGGCACTGGCCAGCGGGTTACAGGAATTGTTCTTATTTTATTCCTTGCAGATCTGTTAGTTGCTTCTGTTATCCTGGTAGCAAGGACTAGATATGATTTACGTAACAAGGAAAATTTTTTTCACGCAGATAAATTTTGTAGGTACCTATGAAAAAGCAATTTTTCTGGTCAATTTTGTGATGGGTTAGAAATATATTTTCTGTCAGTTTTCTAGAGCTACTATAATAAATTATAGCTTTAGTGCTTTAAGACTATGTATTTCAAGCCGTCACCATACCATATACCCTAATAGATTCGGTTATCCTTATTCAAATACACTCACAAAATTCAGATGATAAAACAGTAAACTTTCAGTCTATCTCGTCAGTACTGACCTCCTAATTGATCACTTTATTCATATTGATACGTTGTGATACTACTATTATCATAATAATCTTTATACCACTTGCCGTCAGGCCTATGTGTGGGTGAACATGCACACATACAAAGTATGGTTTCATAACTAATAGGCAAGTTTAGATTAGACTAAAAACATTTCAGAAGGTTTACTTTCATCGAAAGGATCAGGAGCTAGAAAGTCTGATAACCAGTCTTAATTAAGAGGTATCGGGTTGTATGTAAAGGCAGCAAGGCAGTCACTCCATGTAAAGCATTGGTTCTCACCTACATCCAGTAAGACTGGAAGCCGACCCCATCATAGTTGAGACTAGGCAAACAACTTGTTTAGAGAATGTATAGTAATTTTTCTTATAATTTTGATTTAGCTACAGTAGCCTTATGCATATTTAAGCGGTAATTCTGCAATGCCTGCGTCGTGGTCTATTTCGGTGAGCACAAATTAGTGAGATTGTATTGATTCGCGAGCGGCCACTCCGCCAGATTCACCTACATCACGCCGCTGCTCGCCTGGTAGCTGCTAGCCACAACTAATGTTATGTACTAAGTGCTATTATTATTTAGGACATTGGGAAATTTCCAAACACATCTGTTGAAAATTGAGAAGAAAAGCAGTTTAATTGGTCTCCAAAGTCAATCTTGACTACAATGGCCAAACCGCAGAAAAACTCTAATTGGTCCAGCTCATCTGCCAGCAATTTGCTCTGTAGGGCCAACATGTAGATCTAGAGGTACCGTACTATAAGTATGCGCTCGACCCAGTTTTCGAAAATGACCATATCACACTGTACTAGGATCGACCTATCATCACTGACAAGATTATTGCAGCCAATAAGACTGATATAGTGGTGATAGATCGATTAGCGCGCCGCGCGATGATAGACGATGTCACCGTTCCGCATGAAAAGAATTTCGTGTAAGCTGAGAAAGAGAAACAAATTAAGTAACTCGACTTAGCGCACGAGGTTTTCGCCATGTGGAATGTCGATAGGGCTATCATCGTGGGTACCACAGAACATATAAAGGAGGTGGGTGGGTACTGTCGTGATGGCTAATAGTCTAATAGCCAAGACCATCAGGCTCTCATTAGGCCGGATCAAGGGACTGATTCAGCAGACGGTACTCCTTGAAACAGCTTCTATGTGTCTATCAGAAACGTGAAGCAGAAAGAATAAACTGTTAGTACGTCGTATTTGCAGGAAAAGTTCTACAAAGCATGTTTATTTTGCATAAAATGGTACCACCAGGTAGTAGATTTGTCGAAGCAACATCAGTAAGAAGTCTCAGTAAGCAGCTCTACGAAATCCTGTCGCCCTAGTAGTTGAGTATCAGTAAATAAAGCCAGTCGTAAACGCAGATCAGAGTGCCTATTCCGAGTTTTGCAAGTTAACTTTTTCGATGCGTAAATTAATATACAACTTAATTACGTAGCATTTATTTTTAGAACTGTTTATTTAATAAAACTGTCATCGGCTTTTGGTCGTATAATAAACGCGCTCACTCGTGAAATAGTAAACGTTATTAACCGGCAAAATGAATGAAAGGCAAATATTTATATCAAGTGATCATAACATACGACTCTTTAATTCAGCTGAGTTATAAATACGTATCGAGAGCGTAAGCTTGCAAAACTGGGAATCAGCACTCCGATGTCAGTTTACGAGCAGTCCGCGCTGTTTTATGTTATCCTGATATTTTAGGGAGGTTGGCGAATTATCGACGAGTATGTTTTGATGATTTGAGGTCGAATAAAAATGTCGTTAAATCATTATTTTTTATTTAGATTGCAATTTTTCACTGCAATTCCCATTGCAGTCCAAAATTGCAATCCTAAAATGCCATCTCAAAATTTTTGATTTGATTATTATCATTGCGCGTGTTTGAAAGTTTCAGAAAGTAACGTCAAAGGCAGTTTAGCTACATCATCAAAAATACAATAGGTATGGAGTTTTCGAGCGCATCAGTTACTATTTAGCTCCTTGATGAAATTAATGTTAGTAGCAGCAGAAAATATAGTAAAGAAAGAGATACCTACAATTATGTAAAGGTATTGACTTATTTACACCCACAGATATAGTGAAAGAATTATCTTCACATTCACCTGGTCCTTGCGTCTATGTTTCAGGGCCGCGGTAACTCTTTTGAATAAACCCCTTACCTATTTACTTTTAACCTTTTTAATATATTTTTGAAGTTACTTAGAATATTCCACGGACTGTCTGAAAATCCCGCGTGAATTGACTCATTGGTTTATTGACATAACTCCATCATTCTTTATTGTAATTCAGTTGAACACAAAAGCGTGCGTTTCTTTGCATGACGCAATATAATACTAACAATATAATAACTCCTATATTTACTGAACAATCAGCGATCAGAGTCAAGTGACCGTTGTTTATGAAGCTGCCATTATTTTTTGTCTTTTCTCTATTGTGTGCTACCGATGCACTGTGACGCGCCTATGATGCCCTGGTATCATGAATTATAATTAACATATTAGCATCTCTTTGCTTTGCTGGTCCGAAGTTGACTAGGTGGTACTATTTGAACTTCAGCGCAGTCAAATGCCCTGAAGTCTAACTTCGAAGACGCAAAGTTATTTGACGGGAACTGTTGAGTAAATCAATGATGTCTGTCTGTATGTTTCGCTATTACCCCTAATTGGCTGAACCCATTTTGATAAGATTTAGAAGATTAATTCGAGTGGAAGTACTAGCTCTCTGAGGATACGACTGAAACCAACCATTAATAAATTATTTGTCAAATATTAATTGGTCCTTCATGTTTGTTTATACTACAGGATATTTGCAGCGGAATGAAAAAAGTACGTAATTTCCTAAGGCCCAAATTCTTTAATCTATCTATTGTTTTGCGATTAGAGATTGATATCAAAATTCAACAGATAGATAGGATTATAGAAATCCAGCGTTAGTCACCTATGTTCTATAAACACGGACATAGTAAGCCAAGTATGTAATAGTTTACGAAGTCTTCATTACTAAGAAATGTTGCATGCACGTAGTAAAATCACGATAATTCTCATGTTTCTGCGCTGTAGTCGTCATGCCGATGAGCAATAAGTACCTACCATCGAATAGATACAGGTATCAGATTGTACATTATTGTAGTGGGGAAACTAAGATGTCAACTGAAAAATTCCTGTCATTTATTTAGACGCTAGTCGTAAAATGCAACGAGCATTTTCTTTATTCATTTATTTCACATATAATATTTTAACATTTTTAAATATTTTATAAATACATATAAAAGAATAAAACATTTAAAAATATAAAAATAGTCTCCCACCGGCATCGGGAACATGGTCCAAGCTACCGGCGGTCAGGGCTCCATAGAGAGAAACCTCCTGACGATGCGTGCCGTGTCCAGAAGTACAGCTTTCTGCATCAAGCGCTTGATCCAACCATCTAACGCGAGCCTCTTTAGGTGTGAATCAAGGCTCTTGGCGATTAAACCATTGGCTGAAACGACTATCGGCACAATGATTGCAGAATCCACATGCCAAATGTTGACAACCTCGTGGGCTAGATCAAGATACTTAAGTTGTTTATCTTTTTCAGCTTTCACGAGGTTCCAACGAGCATCATTATTAGACGTTCTCATGAAACATAACGTATATTGTTGTTATAATAGGTAGGGTCAGTGTGCCGGTAACGCGACCACCTCTAGTAACGCGACCACTTGACGGGTTTAGTCTCTTCAATTAAAGATAATAGCTCATTTTCAGGAGAAAACAATAAATAGTAAGCATTTTATTGTAATTGAATACTTATACGATAAGAATGTCATAATTTTGATCCTAACCGATTCACCTAAAACAAGAAAATAATGGTATTTAGTGTGCGGCATGACACAGTATTGAGTGAAACTATCGCGTAGTGCAAAAGAAATAGCGCGTCGGTCGGCAAATAAAGATAAATTTTATTACTTTATATTAATGTTACATTCGGTCAAAAAGCATAATTACTTCAATTATAGAGCTATGCTTCATAGTTTTAGTTAGTTTTGCCATTTTTCATCTAAAATTTTATTTTAATCCTGTGGTCGCACTACTGAATTACGTGTTTATCTAATGCGTTAGATAGCGGCCACGTGGTCGCATTCTAACACTAGAGGCTTTATATCATTTTGCTTATATTGATGAACTTAAAGATGTTTTTGTGGCTATATAATTTAGAAACTGGTGTTATACAAGCA
>NWSH02000531.1:3291161-3312074 GCA_002382865.2 Heliothis virescens | reverse complement strand
ATTTGTAAGAAGTTTCGGAGTTAAACAAGGACATCAGAAATTACTTTGTGGGATATTATAACCGCCAATCATAAGATCACGCCTCATATTGAATGTTAACTTATGTAAAACATAAAAAAAAACATTTTTTATTTGAATTTCCCGCTTCTAGTCGTCGCATTCACCTTAAGTATATCTTTAACACCAACGAATGAATAATGTGAGGGAAAACATCTCAAGGAAACCTGGACTACAAAGAGTGAAATCGCCTTCACCTAAAGTAAGCGAGGTGATAAACGATCAATTCTTCTCTGTGCGAAAAAAGGCCAAAACTTCATGACAATAAAATTAACTTCTCGACAAAATACCTGAAGTAGGTACTTCTTACATAATTGAATAAGTTTCACAAGTCAGCGTGTCGCCACCGCGCTACGTTCCCGTTCACGTAAGGTTAGTGTCGTAACACCGCACTCTATGGTGTCTCATAGTGCGCCCCGTGACCCCAGGCACTGCTGTGGGGTGTCAAACGACCCCCGACCACGTGGGTACACACGTGGCTCTAGACAACAGATTAGTTGGAAAGAGTAGCGCTATATGGATCGTTATAACAAAGTCAGAAAGCATCCAACACTGCTCTATCATTTTATTTTAACACTAGCTGTTTCCCCGCGGTTTCGCCTGCGTACCGGTGGAAATTATTCTCGTAGCCGGACTAATTATAGCCTATGTTACTAGGGGATAGAGTAGATTCCCAACAGTGACAAAAAAAAATGAATGAGTTCAGTAGTTTCCTTTAATGGCGTCCAAGGCCTATTGTCAGCCACGGCGGCTGTTCTCATATAAGGAGATCAGCCAGCCACATATTATAGTGCACAAGCATTTGCGCTGACACAGGTGCACTCCCTATTCCCTCACTCTCATAACCCGATGGGACGGCAATCCGACACCACCGGAGAGAGATCAGGCGCACGACCGACATTAACGTGCTCTCCGATGCACGGGTGTATCAATCACCAACTTCCAAACTCCGGGCTGCTTTGTGAAAGTTTCGAAAACCCACAAAGCGATTTCGGCCCAACCCGGGGTTCGAACCCGAGACCTCGTGCACAGCAGTCGGCTATGCGACAACTAGACCAACGAAACAGTCAGTTTCCTTTAGGGTACAAAAAAAAAACAAAAAAATGTTTTCTCTTCATTATATGTATTTGACAAGATGTGGTATCTGAGGCGTAGCGCTTGCTACGAACTGCTACGCGTGCTACGAACCGTTCGTTTATGATGTCTTCGAAAAAATTTAAACGTTTTTAAACGTACTTTCATGTGATGGAACGAAACACATCTCAATCTGTTTAGCCGTTTGGTAGTAAAAGCGTAACCAACCACCAACATTTTTAGTAACAATTTTCATCGTTCATGATGTACAGACAACAGCAGGTCAACGTATACGAATCTGTCAAATTTTACCAATCAAACATTAACCTACCGCCATTGTGATAAGGTTGAAACTCGAGTGCAGAAATTTGACAGATTGTGGTAACTTGATGTGCTGTTGTCTGTACAGACGCCAGCACATCAACCTACCTCAATCTGCTGTCGTCTGTACGTATTCCCCAAGAGATACGGATGAAAACGTCTGAATCACCATATACCACGACTTTGCTTCACAATCGTGATAGTAATAAAACAACAAATAAGGTTATAATTATAATTTTATTAAAACACGTCACTCGCGACAACAGAGATCTCGTTAAACTTGTAAATAAACTATTGTAACAAACTGACAATATTCATTAATATCTACAATAAGTAACATGGCATTACATACGGCTGGTTTCAGAGGTTCCAGATAGCTAATCTGAAAATTAAAAGCATTTCTATGGCATTATCTGTCAGATAGCTATCTAGAACCTTATCTGGAACCTGTGAAACTGGCGCGTAGTGTTCGACGGATTTTTTAACATTTCAATTTCATATTATGAAATCACCGTTCCGAAGTTGACTTCACGCTAGTTAAAATGTACAAAATACAGCACATCAAGTTACCACAATCTGTCATATTTCTGCAATAGACTTTCAACCTTATCACAATAGTGGCAGGTTAATGTTCGATTGGTGAAATTTGACAGATTCGGGTACCGTGACCTGCTGTCATCTGAACATTAACCTTCCACTATTGTGATAAGGATGAAAGCCCATTGAAAACATTTGACGTCACTACTGCGCATGCGCGATGTCTCACTAGTTATGGAGCAAACCTAACAGAGATGGATCACCTCCAAATTACGTGTTTACTTTTGAAATAATACAACAATTATCAGATTCGTTTTATATTGAGCCGACATGTATGATACACTCGGTGTACTGAGACTGCGTGAGAGAGCTCTGCTGGATGGTAGTTAGTGGTAGTTAGTAGTCAGCAGTGGTAGTCTACCGGCCGCAGCCGCCCCCCCCGCACTTGGACTTCTTGGGCGGTCGGTACGACGAGGTGGACGCGCCCGCGCTCAGCGGCATGTAGTCTGTGAAGACGAGAAATAATTATTATAGTTCCGCTATTTTATTAGACAGTGTTAGCTCGTAAAGAGGTGATAAGCTGCGCCAATCGATCGATCACAAGGTTAAGCAACGCTTGGCGCAGTCGGTCCGTGGATGGGTGGCCACCTTGTCGCGATGAGTGCTTCCATGTTTCGAAACTGGCTGTGATTTGAAAATCTCTGACAGTCATTTTAGGATGTCAGAAACCAGAGAGTCTAACGACCAGTCTTACCAATGGATACCAGGTTGCCCAGGTAACTGGGTTATGGAGGTCAGACAGGTAGTCTCTCCATGTGGCACACTGGTACTCAGCTGCATCTGGTTAGACTGGAAGCCGACCCCAACATTGATGGGAAAAGCTAGGCAAATGGTACCATAAAGCCGTATCACTTTCCTTCCATTCAACTGGTACTTCACAAGTGGGTGTACTTGTGAGGTATCTATCTATACATATTATAATAAAACAGTAAAAAAATCGTGTCTGTACATTTAATATTTTTACAAAACAAAATATGTAGGGTTATTAGAAATTGAAAGAGGAGTAAGAATTCGAAAAAAAAATTTTGTCTGTTTGTATGTTTGAATGTTTGTTTGTTTGTCTGTTTAATAATAATTTGCTGATCTCAGGATCCACTGGACGGATTTTGATGAAATTTGGCAGGCATATANTATACATATAATAAAACAGTAAAAAAATCGTGTCTGTACATTTAATATTTTTACAAAACAAAATATGTAGGGTTATTAGAAATTGAAAGAAGAGTAAGAATTCGAAAAAAAAATTTTGTCTGTTTGTATGTTTGAATGTTTGTTTGTTTGTCTGTTTAATAATAATTTGCTGATCTCAGGATCCACTGGACGGATTTTGATGAAATTTGGCAGGCATATAGCTTATATATCAGAATAACATATAGGCTATTTTTTTTTTGGAAATTCACTCTTTAAGGGGGTAAAAAGGAGGGGGTAAATTTGTATGAAACGCCGTCAGTTTTGAAGCTAATTCGATTAAAATTAATATTTGGCTATTTGGTTAGAAATTAAGAATGACGCAATAATTATTTTTGGAAATTCTGCCTTAACGGGGGTGAAAAAGGGGGGGTAAGTGTCTATGAAACTCCGTCAGTTTTTATGCTAAATCGATGAAAATTAAAGCTGTTTCTGCCCTTCGTTGTGTGACGGTGTCGCTGTTTGGACAGCTTTATGTAGCTTTCTCGCGCGTAACTAGCTCCGATAAGTGTTCACTTTTACCGATAGATGGCGTTGTCCATACATTCTAAAAAGGCAGTCAATGCAATGCAATGGTATGGTATGATAAGTCTGAAACATCTCGAATCGTCTCGCGCAACCCGTCGTTTCCCCGGGCTCTTAGAATTCAACATCAGACGTTTAAGATCTTTCATTTTGACGAACCGTTATCGCTGGCATAAGCGACATGTTCCGCGTACGAAGTCGCGGGCAGAAGCTAGTACAATATATACAGTGTAGAGTACAGTACATACCGTCCCCCCTCTCCCCGAGGCGCTGGCCGCCGCCGCCGTACTTCTGCAGGCGTTCCACATTCTCCAGGCGCTTGCGCTCCTCACGCTGCAACATGTTACATACTATATCGTATTAAATACTAGCTTTCCGCCCGCGGCTTCGCCCGCGTGGAATTCGGTTCGACACACAGCGCCATCTACAATCCATCCATCAAGCAAACAATATTTTTGTTTTCCCTCGGGAATATCTATTTTTTTCGGGATAAAAAGTACCCTATTATTTAATCCGGACTTCTAACTTTACGTCTGCAAAATTTCAAAGCAATCGGTTCAGTAGTTACGGCGTGAAAGCGGAACAAACAAACAAACAAACTCACTTTCCGATTTATAATATTAGTAAGGATAAGGATTAAATGTTTCTGGGATTACCATTTGTGTAATGATCGCCAGCGTGACTAGGTTATGGTGTCATGATTCAAAATGTTGAAATTTTTTGATAAAAAGTGGTATTGATTAAAATCAGAGCAAAAGAATCGCTTCAGCTTTTAGTTTAAGTTATTGAACGCCATGGGTCCCAGACACAATAGAAAATCTATTGGTTGTTGGACATTTGGCGTTCAACGTCTTAAGCGAAATAAGCTTAAAGTCCATTAAAATTGCAGTCAACGATTTCAACGGTTAGTACCTATAAAATTATTAATTAAAATCTTTTACAACATAATATAACCAAAACTAGTAGAACTCATAGAGTGTGACGGCTAACAGAGAGGAACGCAAGCGGAAAACTTATTGCACCAATCCCAAATAAGTTGTAAACAGTGCAGATATAAGTAGAAGTGGTATGGTACCTCCTTCTGCATCTCCAGTGCCCGCTGAGAGGCCTCGGCTAGTTTCTGCTGCTGCAGCTCGCGTGCACGCTGCACCGCCTCCATACGCGCCAGCGCCACGTCTGGGTCTAAACACCAATACACTGAGTGTTAGTATAAAGATAGAGAGTTTTGTCTGATGTGTAGTACATAACTGATTTATATTAATCTTACAATGGTATCCTTTACAACAACAACAGATACCCATATCTATACTAATATTATAAAGCTAAAGAGTTTGTTTGTTTGAACGCGCTAATCTCAGGAACTACTGGTCCGATTCGAAAAATTATTTCAGAGTTAGATAGCCCATTTATCGAGGAAGGCTATAGGCTATTTTTATCCGGGTGCGCGCAATAGTTCCTAGTATTGCTTCTAGCTAGTTCTAGCTAGAAGCAATTATAAAGCTGAAGAATTTGTGTTTGCTTTTATGCACCAGTAAATATTAACTATCGGAGTAATTTGTAAATCAGTAAATCCCAGTAACTATTGGAGTAATTAGACTATTTATTTCAGTGTGGCTATAGCTTTTCTCAATTAATGGCTTCTTATCCAGAATCGTGAAGTAGTTTCCATACGATGTGGATGGAACCGCTAACAGAAGCTAGTTAGCAACTAAAGAGTCAAATCAAATATCATAACATTAATTGCAACTAACATGTAAACACTCTACATATAATGATGATGATGGCCTCGTAGCCGATTATCGGCCACGGCGGCTGTTCTCATATAAGGAGATCAGCCAGCTGCGCAGGACATATTATAGTGCACAAGCATTTGCGCTGACACAGGTGCACTCCCTATTCCCTCACTCTCATAACCCAATGGGACGGCAATCCGACACGACCGGGGAGAGATCAGGCGCAGGACCGACATTAACGTGCACGGTGCACTCTCTCTGATGCACGGGTGTATCAATCACCAACTTCCAACTCTGGGCTGCTTTGTGAAAGTTTCTAAAACCCACAAAGCGATTCTGGCCCGTCCCGGGAATCGAACCCGAGACCTCGTGATCAGCAGTCGGCTATGCGACAACTAGACCAACGAGGCAGTCAAAAAAAAAACACTCTATAATATAGTGTATATGAACTTACTCTTGTGGTACACAGCATCCTCCCGCGCCTGCTGCCACTTGTGATAGTGCGGGCGCAGCTTGTGCAGCGCGTACAGCAGCGCCGCCGCGCCACCCACCAGCGCCCAGCCGTACGTCGCCAGGAACTGCAGCACTGCAACATGCGTACACGTATGTATAATGTTAAGCTGAAGTGTTTGTTGGTTTCAATGGGATGATGAAGAACTAATAAATTAAACTAGTCCAATTCTTATATACTTCTATCTTAAAGAGTGTATCATCATCTGCCTAGCCTTTTCCCAACTATCTTGGGGTCAGCTACCAGTCTAACCTAATGCAGCTGAGAAACAGTGTTTTACATGGAGTGACTGCCTGTCTGACCACCACAACCCAGCTACCCTGTCAAGCCGATATCCATTGGTTAGACTGATGGTCAGACTTTCTGGCTTCTGACTACCCATAACGACTGCCAAAGATGATCAAATGCCAACCGGACCCACCAGTTTACCATGCCTTCCGAAACACGGAAGAACTCGTTATGACAAGATGGTTGTGATGATCCACGGACCGACCGCGCCAAGCGTTGCTTCACTTGATCATTGATAGATTCACAAGGCTTTGACTTAGAAACAAGCTATGTTATAGAGTGTATATTGACTATAATAACCCCAATAGCTCCTTTATACTATTCTTTTGTCATTATTTACCCTAGAAGTGCCATTTGTAAAATGTGAGTATCATCTGACAACCCATTGTGCTACGTGATCCTAACATTATATTGAAATGATTGTAACAAGATAGTTATTTCAACATAGTGTCTATAAAGTTTCTTGCTGGTTCTTCCCCATGAGACCAACTCCTTGGAACCGTGCAACTAGCTTGACTTTCCATAAGAACCTGTACTGGGTCTAATTGAAATATTTTTTTATACCTTAGACTAGCTAGTTAATACATAATAGTCAAGTGGAATGCAGTCTCCCAAGAGTAAAGTCTCATTCAACTTTTGCTTATAATGGCTATATCTGGATGTGTACGTAAATAATATAGTTTGTTATATTTAAAAGACCTGTGATAAAGCTTTACATTAAGCTATACAAAATTGTGGTACAAATTCTGTATCGACACCAACAGCCCCTGTAATTTGGTCAATTTCCTTTAAAACGATAATCACATTTTTGTGTAGTTCCTTGAACTGGTGCCATTTAAAAAATGTATTAAAATTACTTTAACTTTGTACTAAAATACACCATCACAAATTATCAAGCTTCATGCCCCATTTGCACATTTAATGGAACAATCCTTGCAACTAACACATTTTGCTATACAACTACAACAGAATGCTACTCTCATTATCAATGCACACTACACATATACTTACATTTGTATATACTTGGTATGTACATGACTCACGCTATAGAAAAGGTCAATATTGCTACATACGGTAATAAGTTAACACTTTCAGAAAACATGAACTGGCATTGTAGAACTGGTTTAGTTTTAAAATATCAGAATAAACACAAATGAAAGTGTATAAATGATATACAGAACTGTTGTTTTACTGTATTTGTTGAATTTATAGCAAAAACAAACATGTTTTATGTGTTTATAGGTCAACTATCGAAAGGGGACGCTTACCGAAGCTGATGGGGTTGATGAACCCTGCGGACACGAGCTCCTCCTCAGCCATTACCTCTTCTTCGATCAGAGGATCCATGGCAGCAGCTAGACCTTCGATATCGCGCACAAAACAGGATATTTCACAATTCTAACACCCACACAACAATACTCGGTGTAGTAACGAATTGAGGGCTTTGAACTAACAAATGTATTTAAATATTTGAGATTCAACGTATTATGAATTAAGATATATACTTTCAGAGTTTAATTCACTGTTTTCCGAACAAATTCTAGAATGTTTTCAACAATTTTGCCTTCGACTGTGATCAAATGACGTGTGTAATCAGCTGTCAGTGACGTCACTGTCACTGTCAAAGAGCAGTCACTTCCACTTTTTTTATAGATTTCAGCAACATGTTCAATCTTGATACAGAGCTTTTAACACTTTCACTGCCACCGCGGTTTTTACCGCGTCCTTAGCGATGCCGCCTACAAATCACCGAGAACACACTTGTTGTGTCACTGGCACTACAAGATGAATTTACTTATTTTAGTTGGTCACTATGCCGTGAACACACAAGGTGTGTCAAATTATCGGATGTTGTCATAGATCGTCAACTTTGGACATGTGTTTAGGTCAAAATTATTATTTTTGAGAATAGCGAAATTAAGATATCATATAGCCATATATTATTTATATATATATATTTACAATTTACCCTATGTACATACATAGGGTATTTAGTGTATTTTATTCCAAAAATTAAAACCAAAACAAAAGGAGAAGTTTAACATTTACTTAATAAATATATGCGTACGCGATATAAATTATAATTGTCATTTAAAAAATGAAATTAATTTATAAAAACTTTTTAGTGTTATAGAAAGCATGATTTTATATGTCCGATATGGAATAACTTCAATATATTTTAAAACAATACGTTTTATGTTTAAAATTTCTTATAGTTTTAGATATGATTAACTTATAACTAAAATTCTAAATAAGTTTGAATTAATTTAACTACACAAAAAACACACCATTGGGTATTTATTATATGACATCTTAATTTCGCTGTTCCCGAGAATAATAATTTTAGACCTACCCACATGCCCAAAAGTTGACGATCTATGACAACATCCGATAAATTTGTCACACCTGGTGTGTCAACGGCATAGCATAGCAAAGTATTTAAAAAAAAATATTAAAACAGTCTCAATACTCGAACCATTTAAAACGTAGTAAATATATGAAGTTATAAATCTGTGCTATCATTTTCAGAAGAAAATACAGCAAATTGAGTGAAATATCGATAAAATATTAAATACACACCAAGTGTGTCGCCGGCACCTCTAGAAAATTATGGAGAACACACCAGGTGTGTCAGTGGCAGTGAAAGTGTTAAGTATACTAAAATCAACTGGAAGGCATTGAATGGGATGACTCCATCATTTGCAGGGTTATCACAAGCATAAAGAGCCACATTTTCTCTAAAGTCGCTTCATATTGCTTATTCATGCTAATAAAATTGTAAAACCATGGAGAGAAACGTCGATGCCTTCGGATACAGGGCTCCCGACAGACAGACGCGGCTCGCCGACGACAGTCGTCGACCCTTCGATCGGGCAACTAGATTTCCAAAATGTAGCCAATAAAGAAAAGCCAAAGTATATTTTAAAAATATTCATTTTATTCGGTTTGGTATCAACTCGGCGTGTCCGCGCACACATACACAATACGTGTGGCGCGGCCGCACACACTCACGCTCGTATATACATACGTACAATGTACACAACGCTACTGTATCCCTTACGCTAACATACCACTCAAACTGTTTGTATAAAACGTTTCCATTGTCCCTAAATTATTATTAAGTTACAAAATTGTCGCTAAAATTCACTACATATTCATTATTAGACACAGTGATCATATCAACTATATTACAATAAGTATTATGGTATGGACGCCGTGCGGGTATTGCCAGCTGTAAGTTTAAAGTCCCGGGCAACCAAAAGCACTACATCTCAATATCTTGCAAGTCTGTCCCACCTCTTAGGTGAACCAAAACCAGTATTGCCATTAATTCTAAAAGACAATGTTGCCCGAACACAATATTGTGCGTATTTGTTGCTACGTCACTCATTTATTAACTTGTTGCATACTTCATAAATTATTAGCGGTGCTGTTTCACACTAGCGCATTTAGCCGCTCGGTCACACAACACGAGAAGTAGCTTGAAGCGGTACTAGTTTTAAGTTTACACTGGCGATTATCAGGTTTAACAAACCGACCGGATAATCCGCTAGTGTGAAACAGCTGAAAGATACAATTAAATTATTATAATAATAGACTTGTAACATTTTACAAAAATATTGACATTAATAAAAAAATGAATTCATAAAATAAAATCCTGTGAGCAGTGTTGCTAGTAGATAAATAAAATTGCAATATTTTGCAAAAATACATACATATCACTTGTGTAGGCAGATTTTATAATAACGGCTGTGAATACTGAACTATTACATCATTTAAAAGTTATTAAAAACATTTATAATTTCAGTGCTTCTTAAATGAGAGCAATGATTCAGTATTCAGTAACTAGATATATACTGACCGTAGCTTCGTTGCTATCTCTTAGTAACTCATTAATTGCATCATACACATATAATAAAGGATGGCAGCATGATATTATACAATTCTTTTCGTATTCTTATAGTATTAATTCGGTTGATCAAATTGTCACATACTAACTTAAAGTCAAATGCATAATTTTAATATTATTCTCATCAATATTTCACAATATATTTGGTAATACAACCTGTGCAACATTGTTATTGTTTGAACAACAAGCTTTCTCCAGCGATTTCACCCGCGTCCCGGGGAAACCACTCCGCGCACCCGGACAAAAAGAAGCCTATAGCCTTCCTCGATATATGGGCTAAGAATTTTTCAAATTGGACCAGTATTTCCTGAGATTAGCGGGTTCAAACAAACAAACTTTTCAGCTTTACAATATTAGTATAGATAATGCATACATTTAGTACACAGTATGTGTCAAACGAGTGCATCAATCTGTACATTACACATACAGTTAAATATTGAACTGTTTCACAAGTGATTGAGACAAATTAATCGCATACATTCTCATTATTTTCAACTTATATTTATACAGCTTTTGGACCAAATCACTGCTGGTCAGTCACCATTAGCCTAGAGTATCGACATCGCATTACACACTAGTACCGAACAGACCCACGCTACACACATGTACATGATATATATACAGTTTGTATCAGATATATACAACAGGACAGATTGTCATACACATTACAAGTATGCCAGTTCACACGTACACTCTTCATATTATGTATAATATTAAATTCAGCTAGATACTTACAAACTATTATTAACTGAACACTCGATGCTCGGTACAGAGCACACATTATAGAGACAAGTACAATGTGAAGTACTCTCGACAAATATCTTTGCCGCTCTAAAGTTAGCTACTAGTGGCTAGCTTTAGAGCGTACTAGGCAATTGACAGCTGTTTTTTAGCTAAAACATGGTGTTTACCATGATTTTGCATTACATACAAAATTTTAACACTTGTGAACACTTCTAGTGTAGATTACAGCTGCATATAAACACCCAAGTGCACTGTACCGAATGTGTTCCCTACGTCCACATGTGCGTTAAGTACGGCTACCACTATATGTACACACATCACAAAGCTTAACTAACTTGTTCTTATCTGTCACTCGCGCGACCTGAGATTGCTTCACTAACTACTGATGGCCGTTCTCAATAATCTATCAGTCTTGATTTGCATACTAGAGATAGAATTTTGACATTAGTTCCATACAAGTAATGTCAAATTCCTATCTCTAGTAACCAAATCAACTGAGAGATAGGTTATTGAATTCAGCAGTTAGTACAGTACTTGTATTGTCTGGACGAGTGTCATTGTATGGAGCTCAGCACAGAATAATGCTTGTTGAGCTCACCCATGTGAGGTGACATAAGCTCACTGTGCTCATGTCACCTCACTGCAAGTCTTTGAGCCAAATCTATGCTCATTCTGAAGTACTAGAAACAATTTTTATATTAGCGTTCTGTGATCTCATGAACACAAGATGCTAACTGAAAGAAAAAAGTCAATAATGGCACATTCTATAAAATTATTATCATAAAACTTTGATTGAGAATGATCTCAGGTACAGGTACAGTGTCCCTACATTGCAAGTTTCAGCTCAAAGCCTACGGTACAGTTGGCCCAGTATATCGCAGTACACACTAGAGTAAGGTACAGGTGCTGATACACTAATATCACAAGTCGGACACGTCGCAATATCGACATCGATACGCGCCGCACTACGCTTAGTCTATCGATATATCACACGCGTGCTATGTGCGCAACACTGGGACATCACGCGTGCCAGTCACATGTACTGTCGCGGTCATTAGTGCACTAGCAACTTTCAAACCTTCGCAATTTTGTAGTGTAATACATTGGCTGAACACAACAGTTTGACTGGTTACACTAACATCTATTATATGGCTAAAATAGAAACGATGACAAATTGGTAGTGCACTAATGACCCTGTATCGTACGTACAACACAATTGACATTTTGTCTTATTATATAATTACACAGTTTACACATATCACTATGTCTACAATAGTTGAGCGTTTACTTTCATACTGATTGTCTAATGTACTTGTCTAATGTGTTTGTGAAGATGAATACTCACAATTATGCTTCTTGAGATTTATTTCAACACTGAATATTGTAACCAGTGTCAACTCGCAGTTGACATGTATTTGCACACTTGTTGCAGTAGTTTTGTCTGTAGATATTTATCACTGTATATAATATGTGGAGATTTATTGAACACTGAATATTGCATCACTCACTGAATATTGCATCACTGTTAGTGTATAGCACAGCACTTGTTCACTGTTCACTGTCAGGCACAGCAGTGCTGGACACACAGTGCCCCTACAGGGCGGGGGAGCGGCGCCGGCCGCGCCGGGCTCAGTCGCGCAGCAGGCCGCGCGCCTTCGCCGTCAGCTTGCGCACGCGCCCCCGCGACGAGATGGACACGCCGCCCGCCTCGCCCGCCGCACCAGCTGTGCCCGACACGCCGGACGCGCCAGGCGTGGGCTCGGCGTCCGCCGCGCCGCCTGCAACACCCGTCACCACTCTGTCATTACTACAACAGTTTAGTTCACAAGTTCTGCTCACCTGGTACCCTAGTTACCCCTTATTTTATTGACGTCACACTGATGACTTACAAGGTTGATGGGATTAATGGGAACACATAATAGCTTTTATTTCAGTGCATTATGTTAACTACTACATAAATGTGGATGGATATTGCGGAAGGGGACGACCAAAGAAACGATGGATGGATTGCGTGAAAGTCGATATGGCTAGGAAGAATGTTACTTGTGAGATGACGGCATATGGAAGAGTGTGGAAGAAGAAAACATGCTGCGCCGACCACTAATAAATTGTGATAAGAGCAACAAGACGATGAATCTAGTTAATTCTGCCGACGTCTGCTCTCAAATAACGCGGCACTGTCGTGTATTGACGTCACAGAAGTTATGAATGACTTACAAGCCGGCTGGATGTATGACAGAGAGTAGTGGCATATTACCGTTTCCGTTGGCGCTGGAGCGGTGCCGCGCGTGGTGTCGCTGCGCATGCGCGGCGTGTCCGTTGTAGTAGTTGTGGTCGCTGGTGTGCGCGCCGCCCTCCGCCGCCAGGCTCTGAGCACATACAAGGTCAAACATTACATATTATATTCATACTAGCTGTCGCTCTCGGCTTTGCCCGTGACTATGCTTAGTCGTAGTAGAGTTTTATATTATTGATATCCCTGTGTTGTGGATTATCTGATGCGATTAGTAAGCGCTCGCAGAGCTATGTGTAGCGGTGTTCCGCGTGATGGGTATACCCGTTCCGCATGACGGCGGTACCTGCTGGGCGTGGTGGTGGTGCTGCAGGCGGTACCTGCTGGGCGTGGTGGTGGTGCTGCAGGCGGTACCTGCTGGGCGTGGTGGTGGTGCTGCAGGCGGTACCTGCTGGGCGTGGTGGTGGTGCTGCAGGCGGTACCTGCTGGGCGTGGTGGTGGTGCTGCAGGCGGTACCTGCTGGGCGTGGTGGTGGTGCTGCAGGCGGTACCTGCTGGGCGTGGTGGTGGTGCTGCAGGCGGTACCTGCTGGGCGTGGTGGTGGTGCTGCAGGCGGTACCTGCTGGGCGTGGTGGTGGTGCTGCAGGCGGTACCTGCTGGGCGTGGTGGTGGTGCTGCAGGCGGTACCTGCTGGGCGTGGTGGTGGTGCTGCAGGCGGTACCTGCTGGGCGTGGTGGTGGTGCTGCAGGCGGTACCTGCTGGGCGTGGTGGTGGTGCTGCAGGCGGTACCTGCTGGGCGTGGTGGTGGTGCTGCAGGCGGTACCTGCTGGGCGTGGTGGTGGTGCTGCAGGCGGTACCTGCTGGGCGTGGTGGTGGTGCTGCAGGCGGTACCTGCTGGGCGTGGTGGTGGTGCTGCAGGCGGTACCTGCTGGGCGTGGTGGTGGTGCTGCAGGCGGTACCTGCTGGGCGTGGTGGTGGTGCTGCAGGCGGTACCTGCTGGGCGTGGTGGTGGTGCTGCAGGCGGTACCTGCTGGGCGTGGTGGTGGTGCTGCAGGCGGTACCTGCTGGGCGTGGTGGTGGTGCTGCAGGCGGTACCTGCTGGGCGTGGTGGTGGTGCTGCAGGCGGTACCTGCTGGGCGTGGTGGTGGTGCTGCAGGCGGTACCTGCTGGGCGTGGTGGTGGTGCTGCAGGCGGTACCTGCTGGGCGTGGTGGTGGTGCTGCAGGCGGTACCTGCTGGGCGTGGTGGTGGTGCTGCAGGCGGTACCTGCTGGGCGTGGTGGTGGTGCTGCAGGCGGTACCTGCTGGGCGTGGTGGTGGTGCTGCAGGCGGTACCTGCTGGGCGTGGTGGTGGTGCTGCAGGCGGTACCTGCTGGGCGTGGTGGTGGTGCTGCAGGCGGTACCTGCTGGGCGTGGTGGTGGTGCTGCAGGCGGTACCTGCTGGGCGTGGTGGTGGTGCTGCAGGCGGTACCTGCTGGGCGTGGTGGTGGTGCTGCAGGCGGTACCTGCTGGGCGTGGTGGTGGTGCTGCAGGCGGTACCTGCTGGGCGTGGTGGTGGTGCTGCAGGCGGTACCTGCTGGGCGTGGTGGTGGTGCTGCAGGCGGTACCTGCTGGGCGTGGTGGTGGTGCTGCAGGCGGTACCTGCTGGGCGTGGTGGTGGTGCTGCAGGCGGTACCTGCTGGGCGTGGTGGTGGTGCTGCAGGCGGTACCTGCTGGGCGTGGTGGTGGTGCTGCAGGCGGTACCTGCTGGGCGTGGTGGTGGTGCTGCAGGCGGTACCTGCTGGGCGTGGTGGTGGTGCTGCAGGCGGTACCTGCTGGGCGTGGTGGTGGTGCTGCAGGCGGTACCTGCTGGGCGTGGTGGTGGTGCTGCAGGCGGTACCTGCTGGGCGTGGTGGTGGTGCTGAGGCGGTACCTGCTCGGCGTGGTGGCGGCGGCGGCGCGCGACGTGCGCGTGGTGCGTGCGGGCGTGGTGGTGGTGCTGCAGGCGGTACCTGCTGGGCGTGGTGGTGGTGCTGAGGCGGTACCTGCTCGGCGTGGTGGCGGCGGCGGCGCGCGACGTGCGCGTGGTGCGTGCGCGCGTGGTGGTGGTGCTGCAGGCGCTTGCTGATGGCGGCCACGGAGTCCTCCTCGCTGTCCTCGTTGTAGCGGCGGTGGCGGCGCGCGCGCAGGCGGGCGGGCGCGCGGCTGCGGTACTGCTGCAGCGGCGCGTCCTCGTCGGACTCCTGGCGCGGCCGGTAGGAGCGGTCGGACTCGTAGCGGCGCGCGCTGGAGCCGCTGGAGGAGCTGGCGGAGGAGCTGGAGGCGCTGGGCCTGCGCGCGCGCCGGCGCTTGCGCGACGCGCCCGAGCTCTCCGACACCACGCGCCCGCGCTTGCGCCGCCGCCCGCTCTGTGCACACACAGGGGGAATAGTTAACAAACGCATAACAAATTGGAAATAAACTTTGATGTGATAGAATGATCCTCAAAATCATTTTTCACTGTCAAATCATATTGGAGAATAGGTACTTGAATCTGTCAAATTTTACCACTCGAATGTGGAAGAGCAGCAGGAGCCACGAGTGGACCAACTCACATGACAACTTTAACATTTGTCGTTCAAAACGTGATGTAAGTAATTTAACTTGCGTTCCCGAGCGGTTACGTTCAACGAACGAATGACTGACCGAATGGATTATTTGACGAATGGTCGTATATAAATGAATGGACTGTGATTGGCTGATTTAAATGAGGTATCGATTTTTGACCATGCCGTTAGATGGTGTGATGTATTAACAACTTGAAACCTTCATCATCACCCGAGCGTTGTCCCGGTTGCAAACCTTTTGGGCTCGGGGTCCGCTTTCCTGCACCTTCTCCTCCACTGGTGGTAGTGTGCGCCGTGTGGTGGAGGTGAGGCAGGCACTCACCTGCTGCGGCGGCTGGTCGGAGTCGTAGGTGAGCTCGACCTCGTCGTCGCGCAGCTCCTCCTCCACCACGCGGATGTGCGACTCCGACACGGGGACGCGCCGTGTGGTGGAGGTGAGGCAGGCACTCACCTGCTGCGGCGGCTGGTCGGAGTCGTAGGTGAGCTCGACCTCGTCGTCGCGCAGCTCCTCCTCCACCACGCGGATGTGCGACTCCGACACGGGGACGCGCCGTGTGGTGGAGGTGAGGCAGGCACTCACCTGCTGCGGCGGCTGGTCGGAGTCGTAGGTGAGCTCGACCTCGTCGTCGCGCAGCTCCTCCTCCACCACGCGGATGTGCGACTCCGACACGGGGACGCGCCGTGTGGTGGAGGTGAGGCAGGCACTCACCTGCTGCGGCGGCTGGTCGGAGTCGTAGGTGAGCTCGACCTCGTCGTCGCGCAGCTCCTCCTCCACCACGCGGATGTGCGACTCCGACACGGGGACGCGCCGTGTGGTGGAGGTGAGGCAGGCACTCACCTGCTGCGGCGGCTGGTCGGAGTCGTAGGTGAGCTCGACCTCGTCGTCGCGCAGCTCCTCCTCCACCACGCGGATGTGCGACTCCGACGACGACGACCACGGGGACGCGCCGTTCGCCTCCGTCTCTGTAAATAGTCACAAGGGCCGTCATTAGTACACTCATAATGCAAATCTCAACAAATGTCGATTTGTTCCGAAATGTATTCATCAGTTGATTGACGTCACAATAGTAAAGTTGAGAATGATTAATTGTTTGTAAGAGACGTCTCACCGGTGCAATATGTCGTCATGAGTATTGGTATATTGAGTTATATTGTGATACATTTTCTATAATAGGCATGACGACTAAAAAAACTCATTAGTCCGTCTTAGCGTCATGGCACATTGTACCGGCACCGCTCCAACCCGGCAAATAACGTGTCATTTAAATTTGAACTTTAAATTGTATGACGTATGATATATTTCATATTGTTAGATAGGAAACCGCGCGCTGACAGCCCGCCGTTGGCTTTTTTGTATTGACGTTATGAAATACATCATACGTCATACAATTTAAAGTTCAAATTTAAATGACACGTTATTTGCTGGGTTGGAGCGGTGCCGGTACAATGTGCCATGACGCTTAGATTATGAAAAATATTGCATCCGTATTTTTTCGTTATTAAGGTTCCGTAGCCGAATGGCAAAAAACGGAACCCTCATAGATTCGTCATGTCTGTCTGTCCGTATGTCGCAGCCACTTTATTCCGAAACTATTAAAATTTCACAGTTGAAACTTGGTAGGTAGATGTATTATATTAACCGCTTTACGATTTCCTTACAAAAAAATAATATTTGGGGGGGCTCCCCATACATGACAAAAAATAGTTTTTTCATCAAACCCATATGTGTGGGATGTCTATACTCGTAGATAGGTCTTAAATGATACTGATGTTCTTTAAACCATTTTTTCTCAAAGTCAATCATTTCAGAGTAATGGCGTCCTAGCTGATTATCGGCCACGGCGGCTGTTCTCATATAAGGAGATCAGCCAGCTGCGCAGGACATATTATAGTGCACAAGCATTTGCGCAGACACAGGTGCACTCCCTATTCCCTCACTCTCATAACCCGATGGGACGGCAATCCGACACCACCGGAGAGAGATCAGGCGCAGGACCGACATTAACGTGCTCTCCGATGCACGGGTGTATCAATCACCAACTTCCAACTCCGGGCTGCTTTATGAAAGTTACTAAAACCCACAAAGCGATTTCGGCCCGTCCCGGGAATCGAACCCGAGACCTCGTGATCAGCAGCCGCCTATGCGACAACTAGACCAACGAGCATTTCAGAGTAAGACACTTCCAAAGTGCTAAAATGTGTCCCCACCCCCGGTAATTTTTAAACTACTAAAGTGGAAAATCTGAAAAATATATGTTATAGATCTTAATAAAAACTACGACCCAAAATTGGTTTGAACGAAATATAGCCAGTCAGTTTTTGAGATATAGCACTTTTTCAGAAAACGCAAATGATAACTTTGTTATTCATATATTTGTATGAAAAACAAAGTTATTTTTTGCTGCCGATAAAAGTTTGTATTTTGGCTAGTTGTAGTACGGTTATTTTTCATAAATATTGAAACGGAACCCTTGGTTTGCGAGTCCAACTCGCACTTGGCCAGTTTTCATCTATACAAAGAATTACAAAGCTATAGACCGTTGAAATTGCGCGTGACGTCACGCCTATGTACGATTTTTGCATAGGCGTGACGTCAGGACCCCACTCCTGAACTTTGATACTCATTATCTTTGTTATTATTATTCATAGATTTTTAAAAACTAAAAATACGTGTCCAATATTTTGCGATAATCTAAATTTCGGACTAACTGCGGCAATCAATATTCTGTCCAACTCTGGATTTGCTGACTAGTGATAGAATTTTGACATTAGCCCCATACAAGTAATGTCAAATTTCTATCTCTGGTAAGCAAATCCAGAGTTAAATAGGTTATTGGGAACGGCCGTAAATGGATTTGCTTATTTTTCCCTGTCGTCATCCCTATTATTTATTAATTTGGCCTGTGTAGTATAATGAATTATTATAGTTGTTAGTGTTGTGTAGTTATGTAAGCACAATCTCACCGTCGGGCTGCCTGCTGGTGGAGGGGAGCGGCTCGGCGCTGGCGCTGCTGCTCTTGCTCTTCTTGCCCACGCCCTTACCTACAGCAGTCGGTTAACGTGTTGATATTGAGTTCATTATAAACACGCTACAGTACCGATACAATCATTTCAATTATTATCAAAAAGCAAACAAAGTACGGAAGATTTCAAAAGTAAAAATAAGTACGTTTTTTTAATTCACATGATTTATTTGAATTACAAATAATTCGACGAGGCAACAGAATATTTATTTCACTTTGTGTAATGCTGTGACGAATAGATTGTCATGATGAAATTATTGTATTAATTGATTGTTTTTGTAATATTTACTTCATTTATTTTAAAGAATAACCTACGCCTGAATAGGCTTTAATTATTGTATAACAAGTGGGCTGATTGATGTGCTATTTTATAACACCTGTAATTACTCAATCAAGGCAATAAACATTACTTTTATTTTACTAAAACAAAGTTATAAAGACATCGTGTGGTGGTACCTTTCCTGTGCACGTGTAGCGGCGCGTCGCTGTCCCACGAGTCCCTGGGCGCGCGGGCGCGGTCGGCGCGGAGGGTCCGCGCGGGGCGGGGCGGCGTGTCGGCGGCCAGCCGCGCGTGCACGCGGCGCGAGGTGGCGGCGAGGGTCTCGGACTCCGAGCTGTCGGACGAGCCGGAGCCCGAGCGGGACACGCCATTCGCGGCGCCGCCTGGAAATTCATATGAACTGGAGTAACTTTGGTGGATGGTCATCCCTAGCTTGTAATGATGATGAATTGTTTTGAAAGGTAGGTACGATACATTGGTGGGTCCCAGCCGTCATGTGAACATCTTTGACAGTCGTTACGGTACGTAGTTAGGAAACAGAAAGTTTTGAAAACCTATCTTACCAGGGGGTATCAGGTTGTCTGGGTTGTGGAGGTTAGACAGGCAGTCGCTTCATGTAAACATTGGTACTCAATTGCATCTGGTTAGAGTGGAAACCAACCCCCACCGTAATTATCGACCGTATCCATAGACACCCCACATATATAAGTTTGATGAATAATTTTTTTTTAGTTTCAGTTTCATATATGGGGAGCCCCCCCCCCCAATATTATTATTTTTATTTTTATACGAAAATCGTAAAGCGGTTAATATATTGCATCTACCTACCAAGTCTTAACTGTATAGTCTTAATAGTTTCGGAATAAAGTGGAAGTGACATACGGACGGACAGACAGACAGACATGACGAATCTATAAGGGTTCCGTTTTTTGCCTACGGAACCCTAATTCGGCTACGGAACCCTAAAAAGGTTAGGCAGAAGATGAGGAATTTTGGTACTAATGTTAAAATGTACAGACAACAGCAGGTCACGGTACCCGAATCTATCAAATTTTACCCATCAAACATTAAGCTACCTCTATTGTGATAAGGTTGAAAATCTATAGCAGAAAGGAGATTGATCCAATTACAGGAGCTGTTGGTGTCGGTACAGAATTTGTAGTGCCACAATTTTTTTTATAGTTTAATGTAAAGCTTTATCACAGGTCTTTTAAATATGGTCACTCTCCTTTGACAGATTGAGGCAACTTGATGTGCTGTCGTCTGTATATGAAACATGTATGTGTTACCGTTGATCTGCCTCTGGCGGTGTGTCCTTGTGCGCGGGTGCCGCCGCGCGGGGGGCTGCAGGCGCGCCCACAGCGCCTCGAACAGCGCCGACAGCCGCACCGTCATGCTGTAGATGCGGCTGCGCTTGTTCGTGTTGTACAGCCGGCTGTTGGCGAACACCCGCCTGACATCCGCCGCGAACTGCTCCGCCGAGGAGTACTGCCCCGCCAGCAGCCCCGCGCGCACCGTGCCCAGGTCCAGCGGCCGCGCCACCACGCGCCAGTAGTCGGGCGCCTCGCGCGCCTGCACGGGCGAGCGGAAGGGCTCCGCGTCCGCCGACGCCAGCAGCTCCGCCAGCACCCGCGCGGCGCCGCCCCGCCAGCCCTCCTCCTCCTCCGAGCTGGAGTACTGCGCCTGCAGCGCGCGGTAGGCCGCCAGCACGTCCAGCTGGCGCCAGTCGGCGATGCAGCGCAGCAGCAGCTCGGACAGCAGGCGCGCGGCGCGCACGATGTGCGAGTGCGCCTCGTTGAACTGCTCGGCGTTGCTGGCGAGGTAGCGCACGTCGAACTGCGCCGCGG